>CM033800.1:23522513-23902513 GCA_019656835.1 Rhododendron ovatum
TGTGGAGTTTCGAGCAAGCCAACCTTGTCTGAAAGCCAAATCTACACGAGTGAAAAGACAAGTTATAAGCCAGATAAAGCCTGAGTGAAAAGACAAGTAAGGATCTAGAGAGAGCCTTGCCTGAGAGTTGAGATAAAATGAGAAAGTGCAACAAATAGAAAAAGGCGAGTGAGTGAGAACCATACCTGGAGCAAGAGTGGGCTACCGCTGAACGCATTCATTTGGCCCATTCAGAAAAAATCCAAGCCCATTATGGTTTCTACAAGGACTATAGGGATTATGTTTTTTCGAGCCCCCATTTGGGAAGCAATGCTCACCACGTTAAGGCTGACCTTTCTATCAGCAGGAACTAGCATGTAAGCAGCCAGTGTGCAGATTGCAAGCGCAAACCGTCGATGAGCCTGCTCGACATAATTTTCCAAGACCTCGTCCGAGTCATATAACTCGATGAGTCATGCAATGTCAAGTTCATCGTCATGAACTATAGTTTCTGTCAGCTCTCCGAAAATGTTAAGGGTCATTCGTAAGCGATGATTCATATTCTCTCGAAGTGGGGGACAACAAGTACATAAGAGTTGGCAAAACCTTTGAGATACATTTGAAATTCCACGACCGTTGGGCACAACTCGTCGTTATCAAATTGAAAGACATGCATGACCGGATCCCAGTATGAAAGAGCAGCCCTGAGAAGTTAAGGACGTGGCCTCACATGTCGAAGATCTTGGATGGAGGCCAGGCCTCGTGATCGAGAACTTGCCCAATCGATGGTTTTGAACCTCGCTAACCAAGGTTTGAGCAAGGCTGGCAAAGGGATTTCCATTTTTGAATAATAAGAGAAATTTGTGTTTAGGAGGAGTGGTGTGATCTCAATATTGCTAGCTTCCTCCTTTTATAGACAAGTTTCCAAAAATATCGGCCTCGATTCGCGTGCCGAGGGATAAGCTCAATGCATAGGTGTCCTACCACCTTGTATACAAGGACACCCCACCCTACTGATCAAAACTCTTGTAGACACCCCAATCTAACTTCCCGATTGTTTTACTTTGTTCTTCGGTTTCTTGTTTCCCCGATGATGAATCAGGTCGAAAACAGTCTCGAGAACTTGGAATGGCTTGAGTTTGGCGTATGCGGAACCCATCCTTAGCCCTAAAACCCTTGAATCAGAACCTGGACCTTGGGTTTGATAGTCGCGCGACACACTGGGATCCTCGCGTGATGTTCCATTTGCCAGGTGGTGGTCAAAGTCAAAGCTTTGACTGTTGACCCTCACGGGGTTGCTGACCCTCGCGCGATGGTCTCACTATCTCGCGCGATGGTCAACACCTGTCGTTTTCACCCGGATTGCGTGGTGGTCAGGGGGCTACAGGCCTATGTGACCCCGTTTTCGTCGGCTGAACAGCGTTCTGGGGGGCTCCCCTTGCACCACCTCACCCCCCATTCTCCCATCACCTTTGCCACCCCACTTCTCCACCAAGCAATTGTACCAGCATTGTTGGCTGGTTACATGGCCTTGGCTAGCCACCACCAACCCATTCTCCTATAAACCCCCCCCATGCTTCATTGCAAAGGGTTACCATTTCTCTCCAAAAAAGAAGAAGCAAAGCTCAAGCACAAACATTCATACCACACTCACTCCCACATAATCACTTCCAAGCCTCACCACCTCATTCAAGCCACCTCCAAGACACTCAAGCAAAGGTATAATACCTTTCTGCTCACTGTTCGAACCCCTGAGGGGGGCTGGCAGGGCCAAGGCTGGTAATCAATACCAGTTCTGGCCCTAAAGCTAGCAAGGTTTCAAGAGCCGTTACCAGGAATACCCTCGCGCGATGGTCCCGTACCTCGCGCGACGTTTGTCTGTGTGAGATTGGACCACGTGGGGAAGGGATGCTGGTCTTTAAGTTTATTGTTATGTTCATAGTCACTTTTAAGTCTTTTAAAAGGTATTAGTTCACTGTTTTGCATGTTAAAAATCATTGTTTAGCTTAGTTTATAACTCCTCTTGGTTTGGAATGCTCTTGGGATGCTCTTGAATATGTCTCAGAGCCCTAAGCTGCAAAGCAATTCCTGGAAGTCCAGTTGAACAATCGCGCGCCTGTATCATCTCGCGCGATGGTTTGTGTTTTACCAGGATTGCCCTTGCATGAGCAGCTTGGCCTTGGCCTCTGTTTAGACACCCCCACTGTTTAGGGGTCGTGTTTTCTCAATATTTCCATCTGCTGTAATATTGTTTACTTTCAAGTACCTATAAACTGCTTGGTTTGCACCTGGGTGAGCACTGGTCCTCCAGAGCCCAGAAGGGGATAAAATTCAAAACATTGGTAGGCACATCAACACTCGCGCGAGTGTATGGTTGTGTCGCGCGATGGTTTGCTTGCATGCAGATGAACTCATGCATGCAAGCTGGCTGTTTGTTCGTGCCAAAATCATACACATGTTTGATGTATGATCGATGTTTTGAACTTTATTCTATTTATTACTTGTCATCTCATCAATCCATGCCATATTTTATCACATCCTGCAAACTGTTACAGTTTTAAATCCCCGATTAACTGTTCCCCCGCCCTAATTGGCTAAAATTGATTAATCAAACAGAATCGCAAACAAAATTTTCGCAAATGCCTAAGTAGAGACCGATCTCCGGATTGGGCGAGAGGGGTGCCATAAAACCCTTCCCCTCTCGTAACCTGGCTCCCGAACCCAGATATGGTTATGACGGACTGGTTCCTTAACTTTTTCAAATCAAAGCGCGGCAAGTGCTTCGAAATACGGTTCCTTGGGTGTCGACCTTCAAACCCGAGTGGCGACTCTGTATTTTGCGAGCGCTTGCTTCCCCGCTCGCGCTCCCTCGATCTGGGCCCTTTGCGTTTTGGAATCCGGAAATTCCAAGGGCACGCTGCCCACAGTGGCGACTCTGCTGGGGATCGAACCAATATTGGTCTATGTTTAGATTTCAATACACTTGAAGAACGATCCCACAAAAGTTTGTCAAAACGGTGAGCTTCGCGCTGCCGAAGGTTGGAATGGTGATTTAACGGGACCTCGTGTCCGGCCAATCCAATCTGGGACTTTTCCGATCGTTCTCTCGTGTAGTTTCTTCTAAGCATTGACTAAATAAAGTGAGCCAAATTTGAAAAGGCATTTGCGAAATTGTGATTCTGTTCCATTAAATCAATCTTTAGCATTCTCATTTGCATCGATGTGGGATAAGCCCCGTTGGATCGTTTTGGCAATCCGGCACGGTTTACCGGAGCTCGGGGACCCCGAATGACCAACAACCTCGACGATGATAGGTCATTCTACCGTTCGACTGTTGCTCTGCGATTACGCGGGCAACGGGAGGTATATCTTTGGCCTTAGTCCGGGGAACCCGTTACAAGCCAAAACCGCCTTTGCATGTACAAAGCATTAGAACTCTCCAAACTAGGACAGGTACCTACAGGGTAAGATTACTTGCATCTAACCCCCATATACTGTCTACGTGTTACTGCTTTCCCTATCGCATGCACTGTACATACATTCCGTCTGCGTAGGGGCATGTTTAGGGCGGCTTCTAGGTTGTCTCTCTTTCGAGTCTGTCTTATGCTTAATAGGACACTGCTAAGCCCGATGAAGAGTCATGCATCTTTGCGGTGCGTGTTATCAGATTTTCAAAAGTCCTAGGATCAGCAAGACTTTGGGAAATCAAATTTTCTAAGTCCTTGTCTATATCCCAATTGCAGTTTCAAACAGAAAACAAGGAACGACGAGAGATGCCGTGATGCTCATACCACCCTGGTTATCGTGCGCAGCACGTACACCGCTCAGGCTATGGCACCGTGTCGCCTACGCCGCCCCGGTTAAGGTATCACGTCATCCACCCCGAGTTATTCCAAGTTCAAAATTGAAACTTCAAGAACGGAAAAGTCAAAGGCTTAGACTATTTTGACATCTCTTAGTATTATTCGATTCAAACAAGGATACATTCTCGAAAAGAAATCCGAGGACTTTGGCAGTGTCCGAACATCATGAGACAGACTCGTCTGTAGTCTTAGAGTCTAAGGGCGACACTGACGACGATGGCTGCATTATCACTTTTAGTCTTTGTTTAGAGTAAGGTTGTTGCAGGGCCCTTATCGAACCTTTTCTTACAGCAAAGCAAAGCAAAGCGGAATTCTGAACCATTGCGCCGCCAAGGAAAGTATCGAGGCAGAAAGCCAAACCCACTTGGGAACGTCTGTCAGAATTCGGTTCAAAGGCTAGTCAGGTTGCAAGCTCAGTCAGTCACAACGGAAGACTCTCCGTGTTCCCTGTTGGCCACCTTACAGTCAGGATCACGTCGGTTATCCAGGAAATTGAATCTCCGGCATCACCTACCTCTTCGTTCTCGTCAAGTTCATCCGGAACCTCCGTCATGGCCGATCAGCCGCAGCCACTAAGTGTTGAAACCATACTCATGAACATCCAGAACAGCATCGCCACCATGCAACAAAGGGGTGCTCAGACTGATGCAAATCTCGCTAGGCTCAACGACCTTGTCAACACTCGTCTTCCGCCAGCTGTCAGAAGTGGAGGCGAGGTCGATGAGGATGTCCATGCGGAGCCAATCTTTGTTGAAGACCCCAACCATGCAGGGGATCATAATTCAACCCAACCCAAGAAGCTCACCCAGAGGCAGCAAATCTGAATCTCGCTGTGGCCAGACCCGTTCCGGACCCTAACATGACTGCTCTCATGGCAAAGATCGTCAAGCTGGAGGAATCTGTGTCCAAGTCCGAGAAGATCAGCGCCAGGGGAATTGACCTAGATCGCCTTTGCTTGTATCCCAATGCTAAACTTTTCGACAAGTTCAAAATGCCTGACCTCGCCAAGTTTGATGGGAGTGGTGACCCGAAGACTCATCTTTATGGCTATCATGCCGCCATGAAACTCTTGGCTGTTGAACCCGAGGTCATGTCCCAGCTGTTCCCTCAGACTCTCTCGGGACCCGCTTTTCACTAGTTTTTGTCGCTTGACATCGCTAAAAGGAGGACGTGGGAAGACATCGGTGCTGCGTTTATTTCGCAGTACAGTTACAACTCCCAGCTCAAATGACAACCCGAGAGCTTGAGTCCACGAAAATGGAAGCTAAGGAATCCTTCGCGGATTTTGTCAAAAGATGGAGACGAAGGCTGCTCAGATGACCGATCGCCCGAGTGAGAGAGATCAGCTCCGAATCATCTCCCGCAATCTCCAGCCTGATTATGCTAGGCATTTGGTTCTTGTCCAGGCCTCCTCAAACTTTGATACTTTCTTCGAATCTGGGATGGCTATCGAGGATGCTTTACAAAGTGGGATACTGTCAAGAGGGGAGTCCTCTAACCTTCAAAACCAAAGTCTCGGGTTACTCAGGGAACACCAATGCGTTGTTTGGCAGTGGGATCTTCCAACAGCAACCAGGCACTAACGCCTCTCTTCCAATGCAACCAATCGCACGCTGAGATTAACCAGGTGCAAACCCCTCAAAATAACCGGCCCCGCAGTCAGCCCCGCAGTTTCTCTGCATTTGAAGCTCCACTGTCATCTGTCATGGAGAAGTTAATCCAGTCAGGGCATCTGAAACCCCTCGACCCAACCCCAATGCCTAAGAACCCTTCACCTAACTTCAAAGCCAATCTTTATTGTGCCTACCACCAAGGGGCTGGACATCTTACGGACTCCTGTTTTCGTCTCCGACATGCGATCCAGGATCTCATAGATGAAGGGACTCTCCACGCTCCACCTCCACCAACTCAAAAGCCAAACATCCTTTCCAACTCTCTGCCAAAGCACAATGCTGTTCCCCGCATCAACCAAATATCCCTCAGCTCCACTTATATCGATCCTAACTCCACCATATTCAACCCCACTGACCATATAACCTCAACAGACCAACCCAAGCCGGTCGTGCCCATGCCTTCTCAGCCCGAAGCCGAAATCTTCTACATCCATCTTGAAGAAGGACAGTCGTCCAATCCCAATGTGCCTCTCGCACGCAAAATGGAGCTTTTGTGTTCAACGCCTCCATCAGCGACCTGTTTCACCAGTCCATCCCTTCCGTGCAGCTCAACTCTGCTTCTTCCTGGACAGCCCGTATTTTGATGTCACGGATCCGAACTCCTCTCCGAATTTGATAAGCCGTTTTAGGTCTGCTGCCCTCTTCTACCAGAACGCGGTTGATATGCAAGCAGTAGGGTGGGCTATTGCCGATAATGATGACTATGCAGCCCCCATAATCAATGAATGGACAGAGCTAGAATTAGACGGCTTCCCCCAGAATCCCGAGTATGTCCCATTTAACCATGCTTGGTATGACGCTTGGATGGCTAATTATGAGGCAGACATGCTTGACCCTTTGGATGGATTCTCCTTGAACATGCTATTTCAGCAGCCTGAACCCGTTTGCCTGAGGAGGTACTATTGGGATCCCGAGCCTGCATGTGGCAGTTTCCATTAGAGTTTGACCTCAATCCTCTCAAGGATACGCTCTGCCCAATCATGAGATTCAGTTCATAGAGGAGGGTCTTGTTCAGGAGGAAACTCGCGTCTTGGGGGAATGCTTTCTCCCTTCTACTCTTGACAGGATGGTTGACTCTGTAACTAACACTGAGTACGACCCTACATTTTACATCGTTAGCGAGGACTCTCGCGCCCAGCACCGCCTTATCCGACCGAGGAAGATCGCAGCATTATGGTTACGACCTAGTTCCGCCCGGACCTGGGACGTTGATGATGTGGTTAATATCCAAGTTGGGTCCGAGGTTTGGACTGTCAACCGCTCTCTTGCCGATGGGGACTCTGGGATGTCCCGTTTGTTGCTAATACGGAGCCTATCGGAGAGACTGCAACTGTTAAGGATCCAGACTTCTGGGAGTCGCTGTTGTTGAACGATTTGGCTGAAGACCTAGGTTTGGGCATGGAAGTACCTATAGCCCACCGCCCTCTGACAAAGGAAAACGCAAATTGGGGGAAGTCCCTGCTGATCTTTGGGATGACAGTCAAGACCTTCAAGTGATACCCTCTCTAGAGAACGTTCTCAACGTTACGAGGAGTGGACGAATTTTTCAGCCTACTAATCTGCAGGCCGGGAGCTCGTCCAATTCTTCTAACCAAAGGAACGAACCTTCTGCATTCTCAAGGTCTGCACCGTTTGAGGTACCTCCTAGCTCCCCGAATGAGGACATGATTCAGAGGCAGCTGGAGCGAATCCCTGCCGCTATATCACTCTGGGGACTAATCTGTTCCTCTCGCGAGCATCGTCAGAAGTTCTGCCATACTCTCTCTCGCCTTGAGATCCAACCAGATGTCACGCCTGAAGCAATGATATCCATAATTCTCCCGCCTACTTCTAAGCACACCGTGGTCTTCACCGACAAGGATCTACCGATCGAAGGGGTTGATCACAATCGCCCCTTGCACATCACTGTTAAGTGTAAAGGACTCTGGATTCCAACTGTTCTGATCGACAACGGATCGGCAATCAATGTTTGCCCGTTGAGAGTGGCTTATCGCTTGGGACTAGCCAAGAAAGACTTTGCACCTTCCAATCTGGCTGTTAAGGCATACGACAGCACTCGTCGCGTGGTCGAAGGCACGCTTCTGCTCAAGCTTGACGCTGAGGTTTTGAGATGGACGTCGAGTTCCATGTGGTTGATATCCCGGCCACCTTTAATCTCCTACTAGGAAGGCCATGGCTCCACCGATCTGACATCATGGCTGTACCGTCTACTCTTCACCAAAAGGTTATGTTGGGACTCCCTACCGGAACTCTGACAATCTGCGGGGACTCGGGCATTCGCCCGCTTAAGGAAGATGGCACACCTGTTTTGGGGATTGCATCACGATGAAGATGTTGATCTCGGGGGTTTCTCTTTCGACACTTCTGGTTCGGTTTTGGCTATCAACGTGGATGGGGACTTCATCATAAGCTCTGTTGCTTTAGATCATGAGGAGGATGTCCTATCTACCTGGTCTTGGTCTTGGGATTCACCAACAAGGGATCCCGGAGTTCCCTGCCTTTCCTTCCTGCGAGGGCCGCTTTGGTTTGGGGTACTCCTCCTCTACCAAGGATGCCAAAAGAAGGAAATGCACGGGAAAACCTCGATCTCTCTATGGTGAGCCCGACAGCTACTTTGTGCGCGAAGTGGGGAATGACATCTACACCGGGCAACCTGAGCCTTTCGTCGATTCAGTCACTGGGGAGTTGCTGCCTGGGTTTGAAGTTTTCGCTGATGACACTTGGTCCTCTAGTGATGAAGAACCGCAAGGGCGGAATTCAAAAGGAAGCTTAGCCAGCCCAAGCCAAAGATTGATTGGCTGATGTCTTTTGATCAAGGGAGCTTCGAGCAGCTGTTCTATGAGTTCTCCCAAGTGGGTTTGGCCAAGGAAGCTGAAGAAGCCGAGGTGTTCATGCTCAGTTCCGACGACCTCAAGGATCCCCTCTCCCTCATCACAGAAGCAAAGGGTAGTCTTAAAAATTGCATTTTCAAACCACGCCTTACTTGCATTGATGATGTATCAGAGTCTGACACTGAGTCTGTTGAGTCGTCTGAGTCTAAGTCTAGCTCTGAGTCGGAGCTTGTGCCTCTCGGCCCTCCACGTCATGGCTTTTACTTTGAGTTTGATTCCCTTGTACTTGGCGACCCTGCAGGGTCTTATGAAATGAAGGAATCCTCTTCTGACTACTTGAATGATCTTTATATAAACTGTGTCGACCCCGACGATGAAGGGATAGATTTCGATGGGGACATTCCCAAGGAAATCCGTGCCCTCATCGAAAGGGAAGACGAAAGGCATGCTCAGCCGTTAAAAGAAGAAATAGTCTTAATAAACTTGAAAGACGAGAATGATCCCCGAATGGTTCAGGTGGGCTCCACTTTATCCCCAGAGGAACATCATGATTTCAAAGAACTGCTCTCGGAATTCAGTGACATTTTGCGTGGTCCCATCAAGACATGCCCGGCATCGACCCAGAAATAGTTGAGCATCGAATCCCCTTACTACCAAATGCCAAGCCCGTGAAGCAGAAATTGAGGCGAATGAGGCCGGATTGGGTGCAGAGGATCAAGGAAGAGGTCACTAAGCAGATCGACGCCGGTTTTCTCATGGTTTCTCAATACCCCACATGGGTTGCCAACATTGTTCCAGTTCCTAAAAAGAATGGGCAAATTCGAGTGTGTGTGGACTTTAGGGATTTGAACAAGGCAAGCCCCAAGGACGATTTTCCCCTGCCACATATCGATGTACTGGTGGACAATACGGCGGGCCATGCCCTTTCATTCATGGATGGTTTCTCCGGATATAACCAGATTCTTATGGCACCAGAAGACCGTGAGAAGACGACTTTCATCACTGAATGGGGGACTTATTGTTACTTGGTCATGCCGTTTGGTTTGAAAAATGCTGGTCCTACCTACCAGAGAGCCGCTACGACCATTCTGCACGACATGATGCACAAAGAGGTTGAGGTCTACGTAGACGACATGATTGCTAAGTCAAAAACTCGGGAAGGGCATGTTCCTGTATTGAGGAAGTTTTTCGAGAGGCTCCGAAAGTTCCGCATGCGTCTCAATCCACAGAAATGCACCTTTGGGGTCACGGCAGGCAAGATGCTCGGTTTCATGATTACTACGTGGGATTGAGGTCGATCCATCAAAGATCAAAGCGGTGCTTGAAATGAAGCCACCGAGACTGAAAAGGGAGTGCGAAGCTTTTTGGGGAAGGTTCAGTTCATCAGCAGATTCATCGCCAAGTTAACCTTAACTTGCGAGCCGATGTTTCGTCTACTCAAGAAGGACACCCCGTTCGTATGGTCGGACAGATGTCAGGCGGCCTTCATGTCCATTCAGAGTTATCTCCAAAACCCGCCTGTCTTGATGCCACCAGTGCCTGGAAAGCCTTGATTCTATACTTGTCTGTGAGTTCTACATCCATGGGATGCTTGCTAGCTCAAGAGGGGGACCAGGGAGTTGAGAAGGCCGTTTACTACTTAAGTAAGAAAATGGTTGGGTCTGAAGAGCGCTACACCGCCTTGGAAAAAACGTGCTGGGCTTTGGTATGGGCCTCTAAGAAGTTGAGACACTACATGCTGGCTTACCCAGTGAAGTTGATTTCTCGAATGGATCCGCTTAAGTATCTGTTTGAGAAACCAGCCCTCACTGGTAAGTTAGCACGTTGGTTGCTCCTCTTGGCGGAATTCGATCTCGAATACATCACGAGAAAGTCGGTAAAGGGGCGAGCCATTGCTGAATTTTTGGCTGATCACCCTGTGGACGGACCGAAGATGCAGATTTTGTGTTCCCAGATGAGGAAGTGCTAACAGTTGTCGAAGATGTTTGGACTCTTTACTTCGATGGGGCGGCCAATCAGAAAGGATTTGGGATCGGGGTTTTGTTAGTCGCCCCCGATGGTTCTCATATTCCGCTTGCATTCAAACTAAACTTCGATGTTACAAACAACCAAGCCGAATATGAGGCCTGTATTGTGGGCATGGAGGCTGCCCTCACGCTTGGCGTTGAACGGCTCGAAGTTATCGGAGACTCCAATCTCATTGTATCTCAAGCCAATGGGGACTGGAAGGTGCGTGAAGAGGGGTTGAAACCGTATCATCAGGATTTGGAGGGGCTAATTCCTTGCTTTAACAAAGTGACTTTCACCCACATCACCCGTTTGAAGAACCGGTTCGCCGATGCACTCGCGACCTTGGCATCCATGGTCGAATTGCCGTTGGGAGTCAAACTGCGCCCAGTTTTGATTGAACAGCAGGACTGCCCCGCTTATCAATATGTCAACGCCATCGATGATGGCCTACCCTGGTACCATGACATATGGAACTTCGTCGAGAATGGCACGTATCCGGCTGAGGCCTCTAAAAAGGATCAGACTGCATTGCGGAGGATAGCCGCCCAGTACATCATTTGTGGGGGAAAGTTATATAAGAGGTCTCATTGCGGAATGCACAAGCTCTGTGTCAACGGGACCGAGGCCGTCAGAATCATAGAAGAGATCCACGAGGGGGTCTGTGGCCCTCACATGAGCGGCATCATGCTGGCTCGAAAAATCTTGCGCCAAGGCTATTTCTGGTCTACTATGGAATCTCAGTGTGTGGATTATGTGCGGCGATGTCACAAATGCCAAATTCATGCTAATCTAATGCATATTCCACCCTCCAACCTATTTGGCATGGCTTCGCCTTGGCCTTTCTCTGTATGGGGCATCGACGTCATCGGCATGGTTAGACCGTCTGCATCAAATGGTCATAGATTTATCCTCGTGGCGATAGATTATTTTACCAAATGGGTGGAGGCTGAATCTTATAAAACACTAACGGCGGTTCAAGTTGCTCACTTCATCAGAAAAAACATCATCTACCGATATGGGGTTCCGCAAGCGTTCGTATCAGACAATTGGAGTCATTTCAAAGGCAGGGTCCTGGAACTCTTCGAAGAATTCAAGATCCAAATCCATCACTCAACGGTCTATCGTCCCCAAACGAATGGAGCAGTTGAAGCGGCCAACAAAAATGTCGAGACAATCATCAAGAAGTCTGCAGAGTCTGCCAAGGACTAGCACGAGCAACTGCCTTTAGCCCTTTAGGGTTATCGAACGTCGATTCGAACATCAACGGGGGCAACCCCCTATTCCTTGGTCTACGGGATGGAAGCAGTTCTCCCTATAGAGCTTGAGGTGCCATCTTTGAGAATCATGGTAGAATCGGAACTCTCGAAATCTGAATGGCTCAGTGGGAGATTTGTTGAACTCATGCTTTTTGATGAGAGGAGGCTCCGGGCTTTGTATCATGTTCAGGGGTATCAACGGAGAATTGCCCGGGCATTCAACAAAAAAGTGAAGTCTAGAGACTTGGTCGAAGGAGACATGGTCACAAAAGAGATTCGGGCACCAGTTTTTGACCCCCGTGGCAAGTTTCGACCCAAGCGTTCCGGACCTTACATCATCAAGACCATCCTTTCTGGGGGAGCAGCTCAGCTCATTGATCTCAACGGCAACGAATTCAGCTCTCTGGTTAACCTGGATCAACTCAAACGATACTATCCCTGAGAGAAGCTCGTTGGGCCGAAAACCATAAGGGTGGGCGGTTCCAAGCAAAAATTAGAGCAAGCCTGCTAGACTGAAAACCTGAGAAGGTGGTTTAGGCAAAAATAAATAGGCATCAATCAAAGCTCGCTAGGCTAAAAACCCAAAGTGGCAGCACTAGGCAAAATTTAGAGCGTAAAAGGAGAGCTAAAATACTCGAGTGAACCTTAGCCTGAACTAAATGCTGACCTGATTCCCTGAAAAGGGATACGTAGGCAATCTCTCTGTGAGATTCGGTCACAATCCATCAACTTGATCCAGGGTTCCTTATTACCAGAAGTTAACTCGATACTTGGGCGACACGGCGGTTCAACACTTGTATCAAAAGGGGAAAACTCTCAAACTTTCATTTTTATTTAAATTATAACTTCTATTACACAGGCTGAGCAGTCTTAAAAAGAGTAAAGCATGAAAACAGAATAAAGTGCTCGAGGCCTTAACAGGCTCACGGTTTATTCTAGATCACTACTCTCTCGAAACCTGCAGAACTCAGGGCCATGTCTGGAATGTTTAGGGCATCGTGCCGCCATGTGATTTCATTCGGCAGCATTTCTCTCATGAATGTGTACCACTGATGCACAGACATTTCCGGATAGATCATACCCCGTTGATGCATTCGACCGGGCAAGTGGGGCCAGTTTGCTTCCGGTGCTGTAAGCAATCCCAATTTGTCGATAACCAGAGCTGCATGAGTGGAAAAACAAGTGAGAAGTCATATAAAGCTTGAGAGGAAAAGACAAGTGAGAAGCTCCTATATAGCCTTAGCTGAGAGACGAGGTAAAAACAGAACGTGCGAAAGCCGAAAAAGGTGAGCTGAGTGAGAACCAAGCTAACCTGCAGTAGTAGTGGACTACCGCCGAACACGTCTGTTTGGCCAGAAGAAACCAAATCCAAACCTATGAGTGTCTCCGCCAGAACCAGAGGTACCACGTTTCTTCGGGCACCCAGTTGAGCTGCGACGCTCACCAGCATGGGGTTGACTTGCCCATTTGGAGATACCAGTAGATAAGCAGCCAGCACGCCGATTGCCAGGGCAAATCGACGTCGAGCCTGCACGGCTATATTCTCTACGTCCCCTTCTGGCCCATACCATTCCATTAGGCGCATGACGTTGATCTGCCCTCCGGTTAGCAAACTTTCGGCCGCTCCTCGAGTGATGTCAAGACTTGACTGTAGGAGCTTTGGCATGCTTTTCCTGTAAGGTGGCACGACAATCACGCTTGAGGCGACTCCTTGGAGGTATGCTTGGAATTCCTCCACGGTTGGGCACAGCTCGTTAACCCCAAACCTGAACACGTGAACCTCTGGGTCCCAGAATTGTAGGGCTGCCCTCAGAAACTCAGGACGGACCCTCACATTGCGGAGGAAACGGAATGCGGCCAGCCCGTGAAACCGGAATGACAGCCAATCTCCAGCAACAAAGGCCGTGAGCCATGGGCTAATCAAGGCCGGAAGATTATTTGCCATTCTGCTTCTCGTGGGACTCTCAAACTGTGGGAGGAATGCCTTTCATCAGCAAAGCATTGGTCTCTTTATAACAGAGTACATGAAGTGTTCTCCTTTCCCAGTGCAAATATCATACAACGTGGCATTCTCTTCTCCAAAGTGAAGGCATCTCTCTGCCCCCCCTGAAGTACTCTGAGCAGTTAAAGGGTGATGACAAGGCTTGGTCGTCCCAAAAATCCAAAGGTCAAATAAAGGTGGCCTGGCACGGCCCAACCATCGCGCGATGATCTCATTCCATCGCGCGAGTGTGAATTCCACTCATCGCGCGACAGTACACTCCCTCGCGCGACGGTTCAGCTGCATTTTGACAGATTCCACCAGCTACTGTCCAATTTTGGTCGCTTCCTATTCCAAGGGTACTTTTGCAACTTTTATGGTTCCGGCAAGTCACTATGAGCATATGCAACCATATCCAAGCATCGGATTCGAGATATTGCGTTTAACGAGGTTTTTGAACCCTCGGTGGCTCGTTTCAAGGCCAAATGAGCGTTTCGGGAGTTCGAAACTCGGTCCAAAGGCTCGTGTCCATTTCTCTCAGGCCGTACAAGTCATGGTGACCTAATGTGACTGTACGGAGGTGTCGGTTTCAGTCCGGGACATAATAGAGTCATGTTTTTCATCTCGTGTCCCTTTTGTGTCCTTTGTAGGTTTTTGGGTAATTTTGTGTCTCGGGATGTGTTTCTCGATTTTGTCAGCTCTCGTAGGTCATTTTGTATATATGTGACCTCCCGGAAGTGTCCTTATTATCCAAGTAGAACATTTTGAGTTTTGGCTTATAAATGTCCAATATTTCATTTCCTCGTATCCTGCCGTGTCCTAAGGTACATTTTTCGTTTTTCTCTGAGTTAATTCTCTATGTGCGTATGCGTGTTTGTGAACGTCTCGGTACATTATCAATGCAAGTATGGTATTAGTGGCGAACGCTTACTTACTTTAATTCATTGCAAGAGTGAGATAAACTGAAAATGCAAATTTTATAGCTAAACCATAATCTATCCATGTCAAAGCAAAGGAAACTACTGTGCATGCGGCGTCGGCCACGCAAAAGTCATCATGTCTAGTCGGGCACACTCGCCCATCAAGTCAAAAGGGCACACAGGCCTCAAAAACGTGTATCAAGTATCAGCTAAGGCGCTCCGGCCTTCATCCTATCTACGTGGGCGCGCAGGCCCAAAAGCAAATCAAGAAAGTGGAAAATGAAATGAGGCTTCTTAGTAGCCCTCAGTCCTCCCCAAACCAGTCTCCATCTCCGTCGTCGTCGTCGTCGTCTCTCTCTCTAGGATCCTGTCTAAAACCAGGATCGTCGCCGAGTCGTCTGAGCCGCTGCTGTCGGGTGCCTCCTCTTCTTCTTCCTCTTCCTCTTCTCCTCTTCCCCTCTTCCTCGAATCCTCGGGCAGGATCAGCCGCTTCTTGCGGACCGGCTCGTCTTGCGAGGGCCTTTGGCGCATCTTCAATTGATACCTCTCCTCGGCGCGCGCCGGCCTCTCGGGCCGCCTCCTCACTCGCAACAGGTGGCCGCATGCCCCGTGTCTGTGGTCTAGTAGTAGGTGGAGGAGCAGGAGTCCTGCTTGCTAGCTTCTTTTGTGGAGGCTCTCTCGCGCTTTTCCTCCTAGGAGCCGCCCGTCCCTGTGTCTGCATTGTAAATTTTTGCACATTTAGTATATATTCTATGTATTGTATGTTTGCAGACAGGTACAATCAATTTCAAAGTTGACGCAATTAAAGTATACTATGTATCGAGCAAAGCATGCATATATCAAGTATCGAATGCAGGAATGTATCGTTTTTTGAAGGATATACCTGAGATCTCTGAGCTGCCGGTGGTGGGTATCGCAAGTCCAAGGGCAGGCCACTCGCCGCCCGCCTTATCACGTTCTCCATTGCAAGCATGCGCCGAACAGCCTCGTTCACCCATTCATTGGGCACCTGCAAGGATGATTTGAACATAAGCAATGAGCAATGTTTCAAGATTTTTATGGAAGTACAATAATGAAGGATACAATGTCTTACCGGCACAGTGACAGGCGCTGGCTCAACTCTGGCAGGAACTAAGTGTAGCTCGGCAGGATTGCCCTGAGAATCCACCACTGCTATCCATGTCAACTCTGGTGGCCCACCTCTCACAGGTCCGCTCGGACCCCGCCTCGCGCTCTCACCACTGCTCTGCCTCGCGTGATGGCTCTCCTCTCCTCAGCAGCTCCACGGGCCTGACTCCGGACCTCCCTGAACTCCCGCACTCTCAGCGGCCCCGCCAAGCGCTCTCTCTGGTAAACTGCATAGTCCATGCCGGGACGCAGGTAGCGTGTCAAGTCGGTGTCAGGCCGCGTGAAGATCTCTAGCTCGGCCAACGTGTACTCCCCTGTGTGTGAAGCCCGTGGTGGAAGCGGTCCGGGTACCTGGAACTCCGCATAGCCAAGTGATTGGCGTGTCACTCGGTCACCCAAGTACCACTGCCAACCAAAGCCGACTCCAGCAGCACTCTGCTCGCCGTCACAACCCTGCTCCTGGCCAAGTATTCAGGCTCTGGCTCTGCCACTCTCCAAGGGTCCCACTCTACCTGCACAAGCAAGCAATGCAAGCGTCGGTCAGCGACAGCATTAAAGCAATAAAAAGGGATGCATACCTCTATTTAATGAATCATGTTACCTGCGAGGGTCGGAGCTCGTCTAGGTATACCTGAAGCCGTTCAGGTCGCCTCTCCCTCTTTTCTCTCCCATATTCTTCTTACTCCAGATATGAGCACGTGGGAGGATCCCCAAGTCAAGGCTCTTCGTCACTGGACGGCACATGTTCAAAACCTCGTAGGCCCAAAGCTGCACATTATCAAAGTTCAAATCGTTAGTGCAATGCAGGAATATTTTGAGCAGTTTATGTATTCAAAAGATAAGTATAATGGAAATGTACTTTACTCTATTATGATCATACCTCCCAAATCCGCCAGTAGCCAGCAGTGCTCATCTCAGTCCTCGACGAGTCCCCCATGAAGCCATAAGCTGCCCAAGCGCAGCTCCTCCCCAGTCAAAGCGTGAGGCGTCCTCAGATCCCTCAGTGCAGGCAAGTACGATAGGTGGACCTTGCTACGCCTGTTCGGGTACAGGGTAGCACCAAAAAGGTACAACAGGTACGCCCGGGCCATCTGCTCCGCCTCCTGCTCGGTCGCCACCTCCTTTGCAAGGTACCGGGTGAACTGCCCATATCTCGCCATCCCCTCCTCAACCTTGGGCACCTCTCCCAAGAACCACTCCAGGGCCGCCTCGTCCTCCTGAATGCCCGAGTCAAACGGGATAGGGTCGCCTCCAACCCTCAAACCAGTGATCGCTGCAAAGTCAGTAGGCGTCACCGTCATCTCCCCAAGCGGCAGGTGGAAGGTGTTGGTGGTATCCCTCCACCTCTCTGCAAGTGCAACCAAGACCGCATGGTCATTCCTGGCCGGAGTAAGGGTCTGTATGAACTCCCCGAAGCCTGCCTCGTCCACCAACTGCCTCACCCTCTCAGGCAAACCCTGGTACAACGCCAAGGAGCTGCAGGCACCCCCGAAACCCCGATGTCTCTCTGTCTCGCTCTCTCCTGCATTAGACACGAAACAAGCAACAGGGGATATATCAGCATGTGAAGCTTTCATTCTCAAGTTCTAGGTAATCAATACAACTTGGCAGTAGATGGTTGGTTCAAGTTATTATGTCTCATGCATGGCATTTAACGTGAAACTAGTGTCACTATTCGAATCTACTTCAAAGGATTATTCTACATTTTTCGTATGTAAGCAACATGCATCGTATTGAATTTGCAATCACAAAAGGAAATGAAGGACTTTCAGAAATTTACCTCAGACCAGCTGCTCGAAATATGGGTATCGGGGTCTCTCAGAACAAGCTCGGGGTCATACTCCGCTTGCCGTGGCTTGTACGCCGCAAAACCTGATGGTACAAACAGGTGTGGAACCGGTAGCCTGTACCCCTCTGCTGAAAATGGAACGAGTCAAGCTCTCGCCTCACACCGCAGTCACCCTAGGCCCGTGTACCCTGGCTCCAACCGCTCCTCGGTCTCTGCGTCCCTCAGTATCTCCTCCTCAGCGGCTCTCCTCTCGGCTCGCCGCGCCTCTGAAGCGCTATCTCCCGCTCTCGCTCCTCTCGAGCCTCCAAAACAGCAGCCCCAATCATGGGATCCTCCTCGAGGAGCCGGGCTAGTCTCTCCTCACTCAGAAACTCGGCGAGATCCTGCCTCGTGATCGGTCTGTGGCCCGATGATGTTGCTGCTGGCCGAAACAATACCTCCTCCTCCGGAACCCCTGTGGCGCCCTCTTCCTCACTCGCCACACCCTTGCCTTTCGCCGGATCCCTCAATGGAGCCTCGCTTGGCTCGGCACTGTCGCCCTCGGCACCTCCACTGCCCATACCCTCGGAACTGCCACCAACTACTATCAAGCCACTCACGGCCTCGCTCGGGTCCAGTTGCACGATTCCAGCCCCGACGGCCCCGACCTCCACTGTCGCGCGACGGTCTGATTGTGTCGCGCGACGATCGCCTTCGCCACCCGCCTCCTGCTCGCGACCCTGTTCGCCATCACCACCACCCGTTACCTCGCACTGATATCCGCGACAGCCCCCGCTGGCGGCCGAGCCTCCGTTTCGACCACCATTGGTCTTCCCTCGTCCTCCGGACAATCAACTACTTCCCCACTACCCCGAGTAACGCCGTGATCAGCCATGGATGGTGGTACGCTTGTGGGTTTTCTGTTTTTTTGGTCGAAATCAAGGGTTTGAAGAGGAAGAGTTTGAGAGAGAATAGTGTTGGAGGGAGTTCGAAACTGCTATGAGCGGTTTTCGAACGTCCACGTCGATTAAAAGCGAGAATACAGTCTCGGGCCGGGTTTGGGCCGATTTCAGAACCAAGCCCTAACAGCAAACAATCGCGCGACGGTGTGGCTTCCTCGCGGGAGAGTTTAACTGGGCCGTTGGCCGGGTTCAGCCTCTTGTTTAGGCCCAATCATATGTATCGCCTTAATGAAATCATAGAGTCTTGCTCGGGCCTTGCAGTTGGATCCATCTGTCCGATTTTCAATCCGCGACGATCCATCCGTCCGATTATCAATCAGCGACGATCCATCCGTCCGATTATCAATCAGCGACGATCCATCCGTCCAATTTCAATCAGCGACGATCCATCCGTCCGATTATCAATCAGCGACGATCCATCCATCCGATTATCAATCAGCGACGATCCATCCGTCCAATTTCAATCAGCGACGATCCATCCGTCCGATTATCAATCAGCGACAATCCATCCGTCCGATTTCAATCAGTGACGATCCATCCGTCCGATTATCAATCAGCGACGATCCATCCGTCCGATTATCAATCAGCGACGATCCATCCGTCCAATTCAATCAGCGACGATCCATCCGTCCGATTATCAATTATCAATCAGCGACGATCCATCCGTCCAATTTTGAATCAACGACGATCTATCCGTCCAAATTCGGATTAGCAATCAATCTGCTCACCGATCCGTTGGTGCACGGTATTTGTATATAATTGCTTGCACTTTTCGTTTAAATCGGCTTTTGGGTTAATTGGATGGGTGTCTAGAAATCTTTGACGTTACCCGTACCAGCCAATGGTGCTCAGCGTGCCGCCAAAGAGGGACTACTGTAGACACCTCAATCTGACTTTCCGATTGTTTTACTTTGTTCTTCGGTTTCTTGTTTCCCCGATGATGAATCAGGTCGAAAACAGTCTCGAGAACTTGGAATGGCTTGAGTTTGGCGTATGCGGAACCCATCCTTAGCCCTAAAACCCTTGAATCAGAACCTGGACCTTGGGTTTGATAGTCGCGCGACACACTGGGATCCTCGCGCGATGTTCCATTTGCCAGGTGGTGGTCAAAGTCAAAGCTTTGACTGTTGACCCTCACGGGGTTGCCTGGACCCTCGCGCGATGGTCTCACTATCTCGCGCGATGGTCAACACCTGTCGTTTTCACCCGGATTGCGTGGTGGTCAGGGGGCTACAGGCCTATGTGACCCCGTTTTCGTGGCTGAACAGCGTTCTAGGGGGCTCCCCTTGCACCACCTCACCCCCCATTCTCCCATCACCTTTGCCACCCCACTTCTCCACCAAGCAATTGTAACCAGCATTGTTGGCTGGTTACATGGCCTTGGCTAGCCACCTACCAACCCATTCTCCTATAAACCCCCCCCCCCCCCCCCCCCTCCCATGCTTCATTGCAAAGGGTTACCATTTTCTCTCCAAAAAAGAAGAAGCAAAGCTCAAGCACAAACATTTCATACCACACTCACTCCCACACAATCATCTTCCAAGCCTTACCACCTCATTCAAGCCACCTCTAAGATACTCAAGCAAAGGTATAATACCTTTCTGCTCACTGTTCGAACCCCTGAGGGGGGCTGGTAGGGCCAAGGCTGGTAATCAATACCAGTTCTGGCCCTAAAGCTAGCAAGGTTTCAAGAGCCGTTACAAGGAATACCCTCGCGCGATGGTCCTGTACGCTCGCGCGACAATTTTGTCTGTGTGAGATTGGACCACGTGGGGAAGGGGTGCTGGTCTTTAAGTTTATTGCTATGTTCATAGTCACTTTTAAGTCTTTTAAAAGGTATTAGTTCACTGTTTTGCATGTTAAAAATCATTGTTTAGCTTAGTTTATAACTCCTTTTGGTTTTGAATGCTCTTGGGATGCTCTTGAATATGTCTCAGAGCCCTAAGCATGCAAAGCAATTCCTGGAAGTCCAGTCTGAACAATCGCGCGCCTGTATCATTCTGTCGCGCGATGGTTCTGTCTTTTACCAAGGATTGCCCTTGCATGAGCAGCTTGGTCTTGGCCTCTGTTTAGACACCCCCACTGTTTAGGGGTCGTGTTTTCTCAATATTTCCATCTGCTGTAATATTGTTTACTTTCAAGTACCTATAAACTGCTTGGTTTGCACCTGGGTGAGCACTGGTCCTTCCAAAGCCCAGAAAGGGGATAAAATTCAAAACGTTGGTAGGACATCAACACTCGCGCGAGTGTATGGTTGCTCGCGCGATGGCTTGCTTGCATGCAGATGGACTCTCGCATGCAAGCTGGCTGTTTGTTCGTGCCAAAATCATACACAGTACCGTCTTGATGTATGATCGATGTTTCGAACTTTATTCTATTTATTACTTGTCATCTCATCAATCCATGTCATATTTTATCACATCCTGCAAACTGTTACAGTTTTAAATCCCCGATTAAATGTTCCCCCGCCCTAATTGGCTAAAATTGATTAATCAAACAGAATCCTAAACAAATATTTTCGTAAATGCCTAAGTAGAAACCGATCTCTGGATTGGGCGAGAGGGGTGCCATAAAACCCTTCCCCTCTCGTAACCTGGCTCCCGAACCCAGATATGGTTATGACGGACTGGTTCCTTAACTTTTTCAAATCAAATAGCGTGGCGAGTGCTTCGAAATACGGTTCCTTGGGTGTCGGACCTTCAAAACCCAAGTGGCGACTCTGTATTTTGCGAGCGCTTGCTTCCCCGCTCGCGCTCCCTCGATCTGGGCCCTTTGCGTTTTGGAATCCGGAAATTCCAAGGGCACGCTGCCCACAACTCTCTGCAAGCCGTCTGGAAGAGTGAGAAGGCTTATCAACTCTCAAAAGGAAGGTCTGGTCAAATAAAGGCACCTGAGCAGGGTCTAACCCGCGCGCGCATCTCAAATACTCGCGCACATCTCCAATGCACCAGATGACAATTTTAGCAACCTACTGCCTCCGACATGTCATTTTCGATTCCAAGGGTCCTTTTACACCTTTGATGATTCAGACAAGTCATTGTGGGTATTTGTGATTGTGTCCAAGCATCAGATCCAAAATGACATGCTCAATCGAGGATTTTGGACCTCCGACGGCCCGTTTCAAGTTCAAAACGAGGTTTCAGAGACTCAAAATCCATTTTAATGGATTTTGCCAAATTCTGCTATATTGTACGCATCATATGGACCTAATGTGACTGTGCGGAGGTGTCGGTTTCAGTCTGGGACATATTCAAGTCATCTTTTGTGTCTTATGTTCATTTTGCGACATTTTTAGCATTTTTCGGTCTTTTCCTTATATCGGGATGCTATTCTCAGTTTTGTCAATTCGTACGAGTCATAACGCACCTATTTGGCCTGGCGGAAGTGTTAGTTTCACTTTAATGGTATGTTTTGAGTTTTGGCCTATTAATGCCCAAAATTTCATTACTTTCTACATATCCAAGGGTTCGTGTCGTATCTGAGGACTCGTTTTCCGTTCTTTTTCAAGCTAGTCATTTTTGTACATATGTGTGTGTCTATATGTCGACTGAGTATACATTCTCAATACAAGTATGGTATTAGTGGTTGGTTTATACTTTCTTTTATCTATTTTCCTCTGAGAGAATTAATAAACCAGAAAATGCAACTTTTATAACTACTACTCTATATCCCTATTTGCAACTGTGGAATATCAAGTCAAAAGGGGCACTTTGGCCAATCAAAACAGCATGTCTACTCGAGCACATCTGCCCACAAGTCAAAAGGGGCACGCAGGCCCAATACTACTCATGCTACCAACGTTAACTAGGGCACATCGGCCCGTCAAAGCTATCTACATGGACATGCAGGCCCAAAAGCAAAAAGCAAATGCAATAAAGTAAATGAGGCTCAATGTTAGCCTTCACTCAAACCACTCGGTGTCATCATTGTCATCCTCGTCATCATCTTCTTCCTCTCTTGTCTCTTTTGTATCCAGGATCGTCGGCGAAGTCATTAGAGCCGCTGCTGGTGGACGAGTGCTCCTCGCCCTCCTCTCCTTCCTCTTCCTCTTCTTCTTCCTCTTCCTCTTCCTTAGAGGCCTCAGACACTATTTGCTTCTTTTCTTGTGAACCGACTCCACCTTGTACGGTCTCTGGCGCTTTTTCATTTGATACCTTTCCACCGTGCGTGCCTTCGCGCATACCAAACCTTCTTGGGCCTTTAGAAAGTCTGCCGCTGTTGGCTGCCTCCCGCTCATTTGGCTTTGAGTAGTGGCCGAAGCACTATTAGCTTCAGGCACCGTTTCATCTTCAAAGGGGGCCGCACGCTCTTTCTCCTAGGAGCCGCTCTGCCCTGTGCCTGCATTGTCAATTCATTTAAGCAGTAGTATACATTGTGCATATAGAAAATTTCAATGTTGAAAGAAGGTACAATTTATCAGCTATCAATTCAAGGGCTATCAAAGCATATATGTATCAGAAGTAGGTGAATATTACAAGTATCGAAAGCAGAAATGAATGGTTTTTTAGAATTTATACCTGAGACCTCTGCACAACTAGTGGCTGAACCGGGTGTGGAATTGGAGCTTTATCCAAGTTTATTGAAAGGCATGAATTGAAGCTAAGTCTTACCGGAATAGTTATAGGTGCAAGCTCCGCCCTAGCAGGTGTAAAGTGGACCTCTACTTCCTCACCCTAAGCTTCGATCACCGCCAGCTTCCAAGACAGCTCAGGTGGACCTCTCACCACCGGACCACCAAGTCCCTGTCTGACACGGGTCTCGACTCCCCTTTGCCTCTCCGTGGCTACTCTCCTCCGCTTTGTGGCTCCCCAAGCCTAACTCAGAACATCACTGTAAGCCTGAACTCCAGCGGGCCCATCATGAATTCTCTCTGGTAAGTGGCATAGTCCCACTCGGGTCACAAGAAGCGCGTCAAGTCAGATGTTGGTCTCATAAACTCCTTCAGCTCAGCCCGCATGTACTCACTTGTGTGTGAAGCACGGGGTGGAAATGGCCTTGAAACTTGGAACTCAGACAGGCCAAGTGACTGTTATGTCACTCGGTCACCTAAATACCATTACCAACCAAAAGCTGACTCCAACAGCACCCTGCTCACCGTGACAACCCTGCTCTTCGCCAAGTACTTCGACTCTGGCTCTATTTCGCTCCAAGGATTCCACGTGACCTACAATCAAGACAAGCAATAGTGCAAATATTGATCAGCGGCAACATTAAAGTATTTGAGGATACATGACTACTCGTGGGGTTTTATGTTACACCTGTGAGGCTCGAAGCTCGTCCAAGTATATCTGGAATCCATTGAGATCCCCTCTCCTTTTCTTCTCTCCCATATTGTCCTTGCTCCAAACATGCGCACGGGGAAGAAGGGGTGCTCGGATCAAGTACCCTACACACCTCGGATGCCATTGATTCTCATGTAGGCCCACTCGGTTTTATTTTTTAAAATTTTTGGACGGCTCGGATCGGCCATCCGGTGGCCGTCGGTACATTTTTCCTATGGTACCCGTCGGTACCAATAAGATTTCTACCTTCGAATATAGGTTCGAATAGAGAGTCATTATCTTGTCTCACAAAAGGAACTTCTTCTTTGAAATTAGGTCTTCTAAAAGGATCATACCAAGATTTCGGTGCTGAAGGGTTCTTTCCTAAGTCTAGACCTATTTTTACTGGTACTAGTTCTTTCTCGTTCATCTCCTTTGTTGGAAGGTGTTTGAGAATTACTTTGAACCGGTGACCAATTTTCCATATGTCTTAACATGGCTTTCTGTGTTATAGCCAATTCTTTAAATGCATCTAATATTTCTAAAAATTGGTTCGAAGGAACCTCTTTTCCTCGGTTGGGAACACTAGTTTCTTCTGCATGAACTACTCTAGCACTCTTGTAGTGCACGTGTGGGGTTCGTCCCAAATCCAATATTGGTCTTGGACTTTGGACACCGTGACCTATGGGAAGGTTTTCTTGTCCAGTTGTCCCTTTTTCAAGTTCTACTTGAATATTTCCCTCAGGTTCTAGACCAATTTGGGAATCATCTGCATGTTTTCTCAATTTTGGAGCCATATCTAACACCTTAGTGGGTCCCACCGGGCGTGCCAAAAAATTGTTTGGCTAACTTCTAAATATGATTGTGTGCGAGCGTGCCAAAAGAGGCTTGTAATTATCCTTTTCAGATTTCAACTTATAAAAAGCCAAACTTAATCAGGCAATTGTAGTGTAGGTTCAATTACCTCAATGAAAAGGATTTCTCTATTTAGAAGTATTAGAACAGCACAACGATTCACTACAAACTTGATAAATCAAAGAATAAGCAAGATACCTTGATCAATTCAAAACAAACTTGCTTTCCAACTAATTCTCCAAATTTCCACTAATGAACAGAATGAGTTACAAAGTGATTACTACTACAAACTACTCCTAACTACTTCAAACTTAATTCTAAGTTCTTCTAACTACTGCCTAATGGACAAACCAAGCATAGCATAACTGTTTGTTTGATGATTTGTCTGGGTTTTTCTTCCTTCATTTCTTCTATTTATAGGCAAACTCTTGAGTCTTCTCCACGTTTTCTGTTTCCTGCCTGGTTGTCTTCGAAGTCATCTTGGTTTTGAATTCAAACTTTCCCTCCATGATCTTTAACTGTGGTGATTCAGTTTAATCCATCATCCCACTTACTTATTGACAGCATTGTGTTGAAAGTGGGCAGTTATATGCTCGAGTCTCAATTCCTTTGACTCTGTCAATCGTAACTGCCTTTTGTTTGAATTAAACTATTCGCACCTCTGAGCTTCGAACTGCTTATCTTCTAAGCTATCATTTGACTGACACCTAGCAATAATTGTCATCACCTATAAAACGACTTCATTTTGATCAGAACATCATCGTTCTTTTAATTTGTGATTCCATGTATTTTAGTCTATGCGTCCTCCATTCTGTCTAAAATGATTGGCCACTTGTCACTAGTTGATTGAGCCAATAAATTCTCATGCAAACACATATACCATTCGGTATGAAAGCCTTGTATGGAAGGCTTGAAGAGTATGTTTGTTCGACATATGCCATTTGGTGAAAGATTTGACTATAAATTTGACGAATGGATTATAGATGGCCAATGGCCATTAGTCGATCGATCGAAGAGGCTGTTGTTCAAGGTTGCCAATGCTGACAATGATGCCCATTATGCTTAGTAAAAGAAAATGATGCCTTTCCGTAATAAGAATCACATGGGGGGCACATTTGGCCTTTGGTTTGTTAAGTGGGCACACTAATGAAGGACAAATGGCAGCCTATGACAAAGCATGAGTCCATGATCTTGAAGAAACTACTACAAATTGCCTTGCATGGGCAACGTGGGACGCTTGGCCCATCTCAGAATTGGCAGTTGATTTCCTTGGTTCGGCTGGTGTGGAACCTCGTTAATTGCCTGATATTATTTGGTTTTAACATTTACTCTAAATTTCAATTATACTTCCAACTTTTTAAAAAAATTAATTTTACTCCCAATGTTATCCTCCGTTAATCAAAACGTCCCCTTCCGTCCGAATGACTAACAAATTTTGGTTAAAGGCTCTGTTAAATAGCGTCCCAATCGAATTTTGATAATCCGAGCCGCTCAATGTATTCATAACATGATTTTAAGGGTACTGACGAGAAATCAGCAAAAAAAATGACCAAAAAAAGTTTCATCCGAGTAGTTTTTTGAATAGTTCAATAAAAAACTGCTCAAATCAAGCCATTCGCGGTCTTCTTTTTTTTTGCTGATTTCTCGCGGGTACGCTTGAAATCACATTTTAATCACATTGAGTAGCTCGGATCATCGAAGTTAGATTGGGAAAGGGGAGGTGCGGACCGATCCAGAATTTATTCAAGTTAGGACATCTAAATTTTGCTTTGGTCCGCACCTCCCCTTTTTTAATCGAATTTCGATGATTCGAGCTCCTCAATGTGTTCAGAATGTGATTTTAAAGATACCCGCGTGAAATCAGCAAAAAAATGACTTGCAAGGGCTTCGTCTGAACAATTTATTATTGAATAGTTCAATAAAAAACTGCTCAAATCAAGCCTTTTCCGATCATTTTTTCTTGCTGATTTCTCGCTAGTATCCTTAAAATCATATTCTAATCACATTTAGCAACTCGGATCATCGAAGTTAGAATGGGAAAGGGGAGGTGCGGACTGATCCAAATTTTGTTCAAGTCAGGACATTCGGATTTTGCTTCGGTCCACACCTCCCCTTTTCCGATCAAATTTCTATGATCTGAGTCGCTCAATGTGTTCAAAACGTGATTTTAAGGGTACCCGCAAGAAATCAACAAAAAAAATGACCGGGAAGAGCTTCGTCTGAACAATTTTTTATTGAATAGTTCAATAAAAAATTGCTCAAATCAATCCCTTCCCGATCATTTTTTTTGTTGATTTCTAGCAGATACTCTTAAAATCACATTCTAATCACATTGAGCAGCTCGGATCATCAAAGTTAGATTGGGAAAAGGGAGTGCGTACCGATCCAAATTTTGTTCAAGTCAGGACGTTCGAATTTTGCTTTGGTCCGCACCTCCCTATTTCCGATCGAATTTCGATGATCCGAGCCGCTCAATGTGATTAGAATGTAATTTTAAGAGTATTTGCTATAAATCAACCAAAAAAATGACAGGAAGGGGCCTTATTTGAGTAGTTTTTCATTGAACTATTTAATAAAAAACTTTTCAGATGAAATCCTCTCCGGTCATTTTTTTTTTCTGATTTCTTGCGGGTACCCTTAAAATCACATTTTGATCACATTAAGCGGCTCGGATCATCAAAATTCGACCGGGATGCTATTTAACGAAGCCTTTAACAAAATCCGTTAGTCATTCGGACGGAATGGGGCATTTTGATTAACGGAGGATAACGTTGGGAGTAAAATTGATTTTTTTTAAAAGGTTGAGAGTCTAATTGAAATTTAGAGTAAAGGTTGGGGGTATTTTAAATTTTTCCAAACTTGACTGGCTCGGAAGTTTGAAACTCAAAATGAGTCAAATCATGAAAATAGTCATTCGATTAGTGTTTTTCAATTTAGATCATGAATGGTCGAAGTAGATAATGATCCCTCTCCTCCATCTATACGGGTTAAGAATAGTGAAAACTTGCCCATGGAGTATAAGTTCAAGCCAATTGTGGTTGTGAATTGTTGATGAAATTATGCAGAAGCGTTCAATCTACTCCTATATTCGGTGGGGGGGTGGGGGGAATAGGAGTTTTGATGAAAATACCAATTTTCTGATTTAAAAAATTAATATAGATAAACGGGTTGATTATATCGATTAATCCAAACAAAAATCAAGTACTGCAGTAGAATAACAATTGTGACAAGAGACGCATGATTTACATAGAAAAACTTAGGGTCCTAAATAACCCTAAGTCAAAACCATAGCCTAACACTACTGCTTTATTCTATTAATTGAAAAGAAAAACAGATTGCGAAATAGCAAAAACCTTACCCAAGCCTTTACCTATTCTCGCCAATCTCCGATGCTCCCAGAGCTTCTTCAAGATCCAATAGATGCACCAGGGACTTCATCTCCGGATTCAACTTGCTCCAAATCAATCTCCCAAAGATTCAACCACAGCAGCAAACAGCAACAAAAACCACAAACAGTGAATGAATGAATAGTATGATGAGAAGCGTGATCTAAACAACCCAAACGGTGTTTGAAGATGCAAGAGGCAAGAACAAAACTCTCGCCTCTGCTGAAAACAAAAACCCGTGCAACCCTTTCTTTCTTTTATGAAAGCAAACTTTTTTCCCTTAGAAAACAAAACACGGGTTGCTGCACAACAAAAAATCTTCTTGGGAGTGCTGTCTCCTAATGGATCAAACCCTTTTTTGGGGGTGCTAGGTATAAAGAAAATGTATCCAAAAAATATTCTTAAAAGGCAAATCAACGGTACAGATGCACTTCAAAATGAATCTGTACCATTAATTTGCCCTTTCAGTGTAATTTCTGGGTACGTTTTCTTTGCACTTAGAATTTCCCCACTTTTTATATATGTAGACACCCCAATCTGAATTCCCGATTGTTTTACTTTGTTTCTCGGTTTCTTGTTTCCCCGATGATGAGTCAGGTTGAAAACAGTCTCGAGAACTTGGAATGGCTTGAGATTGGCATGTGAGGAACCCATTCTTAGCCCTTAAAACTTTAAATCAGAACCTGGGCCTTGGTCTGAATGTCGCGCGACAATCCCAAACACTCGCGCGATGGTTCATCTGCCAGGTGGTGGTCAAAGTCAAAGTTTTGACCATTGACCATTGCAGGGTTGGCTGGACCCTCGCGCGATGGTCTCACTTCGTCGCGCGATGGTCAACACCTGTCATTTTCACTCAGATTGCGTGGTGGTCAGGGGGCTACAGGCCCATAGGACCCCGTTTTCTCGGCTGAACAGCGTTCTGTTGAAGGGGGGGGGGCTCCCCTTGCACCACCTCACCCCCCATTCTCCCATCACCTTTGCCACCCACTCCTCCACCAAGCATTTGTAACCAGCATTGCTGGCTGGTTGCAAGGCCTTGGTTAGCCATCCACTAACCCCCCTTTTTCCTATAAAATCCCCCCATGCTTCATGACAAAGGGTTACAAAAATCTCTCTCCCTAAGAAAGAAGAAGAAAAGCTCAAGTCAAGCACCTCACACCATTCACTCCCACATAATCACCCTCCAAGTCTCACCATCTCATCACTCAAGCCATCTCCAAGACACTCAAGCAAAGGTATAATATCTTTCTGCTCGCTGTTTGAACCCCTGAGGGGGGCTGGCAGGGTCAAGGCTGGTAATCGATACCAGTTCTGGCCCTAAGGCCAGCAAGGTTTCAAGAACCGTTAACTGGTAAACCCTCGCGCGATGGTTTGATACACTCGCGCGACAATTCAGTCTGCGTGAGAATGGACACGTGGGGAAGGGATACTGGTTTTCAAGTTTATTCTCATGTTTATCGTTTCTTTTAAGTCTTACTAAAAGATATCAGTTCACTGTTTTGCATGTTAAAAATAATCGTTTGGCTTAGTTTATAACACCTCTTCGTTTGGAATGCTCTTGGGATGCTCCTGAACATGTCTCAGAGCCCTAAGCATGCAAAGCAATTCCTGGAAGTCCAGTCTGAAACGTCGCGCGTTTCTCATTATGTCGCGCGATGGTTCTCGTGTCCCTCAGGAATTGCCCTTGCATGAGCAACCTGGCCTTGGCCTCTGTTTACACCCCCACTGTTTAGGGGTTGCATTTTCATAATATTTCCATCTGTTGGTTGTAATATTGTTTACTTTCAAGTGTCCATAAACTGCTTGGTTTGCACCTGGGTGAGCACTGGTCCTTCCAGAGCCCAGAAGGGGGTGAAAGTTAAAACATTGGTAAAGTGTCATACTCGCGCGAGGTTTGGTTCTGTCGCGCGGTGGTTCTCTTGCATGCGTGTGAACCCATGCATGCAAGCTGGCTATTCGTTTGCCAGAAACATACACAGCGCTGTCTTGATATGTGGACGATGTTTTGAATTTCATTCCATTCACTTGTCTTCGCACTAATTGCTCATCCATGCCATATCTTATCACATCCTGCAAACTGTTACAGTTTTAATCCCGATTAACTGTTTCCCCGCCCTAATTGGCTAAGAATTGATTAAATCAAACAGAATCACAAAAATAACATTTTCAAAATGCCTAAGTAGAGACCGATCTCCGGATTGGGCGAGAGGGGTGCCATAAAACCCTTCCCCTCTCGTAACCTGGCTCCCGAACCCAGATATGGTTATGACGGACTGGTTCCTTAACTTTTTCAAATCAAACAGCGCGGCAAGTGCTTCGAAATACGGTTCCTTGGGTGTCGGACCTTCAAACCCGAGTGGCGACTCTGTATTTTCGAGCGCTTGCTTCCCCGCTCGCGCTCCCTCGATCTGGGCCCTTGCCTTGCGTTTTGGAATCCGGAAATTCCAAAGGGCACGCTGCCCACAGTGGCGACTCTGCTGGGGATCGAACCAATATTGGTCTATGTTTAGATTTCAATACGCTTGAAGAACGATCCCACAAAAGTTTGTCAAAACGGTGAGCTTCGCGCTGCCGAAGGTTGGAATGGTGATTTAACAGGACCTTGTGTTCGGCCAATCCAATCTGGGACTTTTCCGATCGTTCTCTTGTGTAGTTTCTTCTAAGCATTGACTAAATAAAAGTGAGCCAAATTTGAAAAGGCATTTACGAAATTGCGATTCTGTTTCATTGAAATCAATCCTTGGTATTTTCATTTGCATCGATGTGGGATAAGCCCCGTTGGATCGTTTTGGCAATCCGGCACGGTTTACCGGAGCTCGGGGACCCCGAATGACCAACAACCTCCGACGATGATGAGTCATTCTACCGTTTGACTGTTGCTCTGCGATTACGCGGGCAGCGGGAGGTATATCTTGGCTCTAGTCCGAGGAACCCGTTACAAGCCAAAACCAGCCTTTGCATATACAAAGCATTAGAACTCTCCAAACTAGGACAGGTACCTACAGGGTAAGATTATTTACATCTAACCCCCATATATTGTTTACGTGTTACTGCTTTCCCTATTGCATGCACTGTACATACATTCCGATCTGCGTAGGGGCATGTTTAGGGCGGCTTCTAGGTTGTCTCTCCTTCGAGTCTGTCTTATGCTCAAATAAGACGCTGCTAAACCCAATGAAGAGTCACGCATCTTTGCGGTGCGTGTTACCAGATTTTCAGAAGTCCTAGGACCGCAAGACTTTGGGAAATCAGAGTTTTCTAAATCCTTGTCTATATCACAATTGCAGTTTCAAAACAGAAAACAAGGAATGACGGAAAAGATGTTGTGATGCTCATACCACCCTGGTTACTGTGCGCAGCACGTACACCGCTCAGGCTATGGCATCGTGTTGCCTACGCCACCCCGGTCAGGGTATCACGTCATCCACCCCAAGTCATTCCAAATTCAAAATTGAAAATTCAAGAACGGAAAAGTCAAGGGCTTAGGCTATTTTGACATCCCTTAGTATTATTCGGTTCGAGACAAGGATATATTCTCGAAAAGAAATCTGAGGACTTTGGCAGTGTCCGAACATCATGAGACAGACTCGTCTGTAGTCTTAGAGTCTAAGGGCGACACTGACGACGATGGCTGCATTATCTCTTTAGTCTTTTGTTTAGAGTAAGGTTGTTGCAGGGCCCTTATCGAACCTTTTCTTACAGCAAAGCAAAGCAAAGCGTTCTGAATCATTGCGCCGCCAAGGAAAGTATCGAGGCAGAAAGCCAAACCCACTTGGGAACGTCTACGTCAGAATTCGGTTCAAAGGCTAGTCAGGTTGCAAGCTCAGTCAGTCACAACGGAAGACTCTCCGTATTCTCTGTTGGCCACTTACAGTCAGGATCATCGTCGGTTATCCAGGAAATTGAATCTCCAGCATCGCCTACCTCTTCGTTCTCGTCAAGTTCAACCGGAACCTCCATCATGGCCGATCAGCCGCAGCCACTAAGTGTTGAAACCATACTCATGAACATCCAGAACAGCATCGCCACCATGCAGCAAAGGGGTGCTCAGACTGATGCAAATCTTGCTAGGCTTAACGACCTTGTTAACACTCGTCTCCCGCCAGTTACCGAAATGGGAGGCGAGGTCGACGAGGATGTCCACGCGGAGCCAATCTTTGTCGAAGACCCCAACCATGCAGGACGGATCATAATCCAGCCCAACCCGAGGGAAGCTCACCCAGAGGCAGCAAATCTCAATCTTGCTGTGGCTAGACCCATTCCGGACCCTAATATGACTGCTCTCATGGCAAAGATTGTCAAGCTGGAGGAATCTGTGTCCAAGTCTGAGAAGATCAGTGCCGGAGGAATTGACCTGGATCGCCTCTGCTTGTATCCCAACGCCAAACTTCCCGACAAGTTCAAGATGCCTGACCTCGCCAAGTTTGATGGGAGTGGTGACCCGAAGACTCATCTTTACGGCTATCACGCCGCCATGAAACTTCTGGCTGTTGAGCCCGAGGCCATGTCCCAGCTATTCCCTCAGACTCTCTCGGGACCCGCTTTCCATTGGTTTTTGTCGCTTGACATCGCTAAAAGGAGGACGTGGGAAGACATCGGTGCTGCGTTTATTTCGCAGTACAGTTACAACTCCCAACTCAAAATGACAACCCGAGAGCTTGAGTCTACAAAAATGGAAGCTAAGGAATCCTTTGCGGATTTTGTCAAAAGATGGAGAACAAAGGCTGCTCAGATGACCGATCGCCCGAGCGAGAGAGATCAGCTCCGAATCATCTCCCGCAATCTCCAGCCTGATTATGCTAGGCATTTGGTTCTTGTCCAGGCCTCCTCAAACTTTGATACTTTCTTCGAATCTGGTTTGGCCATTGAGGATGCTCTACAAAGCGGGATACTGTCAAGAGGGGAGTCCTCTAACCTTTCGAAACCAAAGTCTCGGATTTACTCAGGGAACACCAATGCATTGTTTGGCGTGGGACATCTTCCAACGCAGCAACCAGTGGCACTAACGCCTCTTCTGCCAACACACCAATCGGGTCGCTGAGATCAACCAGGTGCAAGCCCCTCAAAACAATCGGCCCCGCAGTCAGCCCCGCAGTTTCTCTGCATTTGAAGCTCCATTGTCCTCTGTTATGGAGAAGTTAATCCAGTCAGGGCATCTGAAGCCCCTTGACCCAACCCCACTACCTAAGAACCCTTCACCTAACTTCAAGGCCAATCTTTATTGTGCCTACCATCAAGGGGCTGGACATCTTACGGATTCCTGTTTTCGTCTCCGACATGCGATCCAGGATCTTATAGATGAAGGGACTCTCCACGCTCCACCTCCACCAACTCAAAAGCCAAACATCCTTTCCAATTCCCTGCCAAAGCACAATGCTGCTCCCCGCATCAACCAAATATCCATCAGCTCCACTATATCAACCCTAGCTCCACTATATTCAACCCCACTGACCATATAATCTCAACAAACCAACCCAGGCCGGTCGTGCCCCTGCCTTCTCAGCCCGAGGCCGAAATCTTCTACATCCATCTTGAAGAAGGACAGTCGTCCAACCCAATGTGCCTCTCGCACGTTTACAAAATGGAGCTTTTGTGTTCAACGCCTCTATCAGTGACCTGTTTCACCAATCCATCCCTTCCGTACAGCTTAACTCTGCTCTTCCCTGGACAGCCCGTACTTTATGTCACGGATCCGAATTCCTCTCCAAATTTGATAAGCCGTTTCAGATCTGCTGCCTCTCTTATACCAGAACAGCAGGTTGATATGCAAGCAGTAGGGTGGGCTATTGCTGATAATGATGATTATGCGGCCCCTATAATCAATGAATGGACAGAGTTAGAGTTAGACGGTTTCCCCCAGAATCCCGAGTACGTCCCATTTAACCACGCTTGGTATGACGCCTGGATGGCTAATTACGAGGCAGGCATGCTTGACCCTTTGGATGGATTCTCCTTGAACATGCTATTTCAGCAGCCTGAACCTGTTTTGCCTGAGGAAGAATACTATTGGGATCCCGAGCCTGCATGGCAGTTTCCATTAGAATTTGATCTCAATCCTCTCCAAGGATATGCTCTGCCCGATCATGAGATTCAGTTCATAGAAGAGGGTCTGGTCCAGGAGGAAACCCGCGTCTTGGGGGAATGTTTTCTCCCTCTACTCTTGACAGGATGGTCGACTCTGTAACCGACACCGAGTACGACCCTACGTTCTACATCGTGAGCGAAGGACTCACGCGCCCAGCACCGCTTTATCCGACCGAGGAAGATTGCAGCATTATGGTCACGGATCTAGTTCCGCCCCCGGATCTCTGGGATGTTGATGATGTGGTTAATATCCAAGTTGGGTCTGAGGTTTGGACTGTCAACCGCTCTCTTGCTGATGGAGGACTCTGGGATGTCCCGTTTGTAGCCAATACCGAGCCTATTCAAGAGACTGCAACTGTTAAGGATCCAGACTTCTGGGAGTCGCTGTTGTTGAACGATTTGGCTGAAGACCTAGGTTTGGGCGTGGAAGTACCTGTAATCCCTCCGCCCTCCGACAGAGGAAAACGCAAATTGGGGGAAGTCCCTGATCTTTGGGATGACAGTCAAGACCTTCAAGTGGTACCCTCTCTGGAGGATGTTCTCAATGTTACGAGGAGTGGACGAATTTTTCAGCCTACTAATCTGCAGGCAGGGAGCTCGTCCAACTCTTCTAACCAAAGGAACGTGCCTTCTGCATTCTCAAGGTCTGCACCTTCGAGGTACCCCCTAGCCCCCCGAATGAGGACATGATTCAGAGACAGCTGGAGCGAATCCCGGCCGCTAATCACTCTGGGGACTAATCTGTTCCTCTCGCGAGCATCGTCAGAAGTTTTGCCATACCCTCTCTCGTCTCGAGATTCAACCAGATGTCACACCTGAGGCAATGGTATCCATAATTCTCCCGCCTACTTCTAAGCACACCGTGGTCTTTACCGACAAGGATTTACCCATCGAAGGGGTTGATCACAATCGCCCCTTGCACATCACTGTTAAGTGTAAAGGACTCTGGATTCCAACTGTTCTGATCGACAACGGATCGGCGATCAATGTTTGCCCGTTGAGAGTAGCTTATCGCTTGGGGTTGGCCAAGAAGGACTTCGCGCCTTCCAATCTGGCTGTTAAGGCATATGACAGCACTCGTCGCGTGGTTGAAGGCACGCTTCTGCTCAAGCTTGACGCTGAAGGTTTTGAGATGGACGTCGAGTTCCATGTGGTTGATATCCCGGCCACTTTTAATCTCCTACTAGGAAGGCCATGGCTCCACCGATCAGATATCATGGCTGTACCGTCTACTCTTCACCAAAAGGTTATGTTGGGACTCCCCACCGGAACTCTGATAATCTGCGGGGACTCGGGCATTCGCCCGCTTAAGGAAGATGGCACGCCTGTTTTGGGGATTGCTCACGGCGACGAAGATGTTGACCTCGGGGGTTTCTCTTTCGACACTTCTGGTTCGATTTTGGCCATCAACGTGGATGGGGACTTTATCATCAGCTCTGTTGCTTTGGATATCATGAGAGAATGTCCTATCTACCTGGTCTTGGGCTTGGGATTCACCAACAAGGGATCCCGGAGTTCCCTGCCTTTCCTTCCTGCGAGGGCCGCTTTGGTTTGGGGTACTCCTCCTCTTCCAAGGATGCCAAAAGAAGGAAATGCACGGGAAAACCTCGATCTCTCTATGGTGAACCTGACAGCTACTTTGTGCGTGAAGTGGGGAATGACATCTACACCGGGCAACCTGAGCCTTTCATCGATTCAGTCACTGGGGAGTTGCTGCCTGGATTTGAAGTTTTCGCTGATAACACTTGGCCCTCTAGTGATGAAGAACCGACAAGGGCGGAATTCAAAAGGAAGCTTAGCCAGCCCAAGCCAAAGACTGATTGGCTGATGTCTTTTGATCAAGGGAGCTTGGAGCAGCTGTTTTATGAGTTCTCTCAAGTGGGTTTGGCCAAGGAAGCTGAAGAGGCCGAAGTGTTCATGCTCAGTTCCGACGACCTCAAGGATCCCCTCTCCCTCATCACAGAAGCAAAGGGTAGCCTAAAAAATTGCATTTTCAAACCGCGCCTTACTTGCATTGATAATGTATCAGAGTCTGACACTGAGTCTGTTGAGTCATCTGAGTCTAAGTCTAGCTCTGAGTCGGAGTGTGTGCCTCTCGGCCCTCCACGTCATGGCTTTTACTTTGAGTTTGATTCCCTTGTACTTGGCGACCCTGCAGGGTCTTGTGAAATGAAGGAATCCTCTTCTGACTACCTGAATGATCTTTATATAAACTGTGTCGACCCCGACGATGAAGGGATAGATTTCGATGGGGACATTCCCAAGGAAATCCGTGCCCTCATCGAAAGGGAAGACGAAAGGCATGCTCAGCCGTTAAAAGAAGAAATAGTCTTAATAAACCTGAAAGATGAGAATGATCCCCGAATGGTTCAGGTGGGCTCCACTTTATCCCCAAAGGAACATCATGATTTCAAAGAGCTGCTCTCGGAATTCAGTGACATCTTTGCGTGGTCCCATCAAGATATGCCCGGCATCGACCCGGAAATAGTTGAACATCGAATCCCCTTGTTACCGGATGCCAAACCCGTGAAGCAGAAATTGAGGCGAATGAGGCCGGATTGGGTACAGAGGATCAAGGAAGAGGTCACTAGGCAGATTGACGCTGGTTTTCTCATGGTCTCTCAATACCCCACATGGGTGGCCAATATCGTTCCGGTTCCCAAAAAGAATGGGCAAATTCGGGTGTGTGTGGACTTTAGGGATTTGAACAAGGCAAGCCCCAAGGACGATTTTCCCCTGCCACATATCGATGTACTGGTTGATAATACGGCGGGCCATGCTCTGCTTTCATTCATGGATGGTTTCTCCAGATATAACCAGATTCTTATGGCACCAGAAGACCGTGAGAAGACGACTTTCATCACTGAATGGGGGACTTATTGTTACTTGGTCATGCCGTTTGGTTTGAAAATGCTGGCCCTACCTACCAGAGAGCCGCTACAACCATTTTACATGACATGATGCACAAAGAGGTTGAGGTCTACGTAGACGACATGATTGCTAAGTCAAAACTCGGGAAGGGCATGTTCCTGTATTGAGAAAGTTTTTCGAGAGACTCCGGAAGTTCCGCATGCGTCTCAATCCACAGAAATGCACCTTTGGAGTCACGGCAGGCAAGATGCTCGGTTTCATGATTACTACACGTGGGATTGAGGTCGATCCATCAAAAATCAAAGCGGTGCTTGAAATGAAGCCACCAGAGACTGAAAAGGGAGTGCGAAGCTTCTTGGGGAAGGTTCAGTTCATCAGTAGATTCATCGCCAAGTTAACCTTAACTTGCGAGCCGATGTTTCGTCTGCTCAAGAAGGACGTCCCGTTCGTATGGTCCGACAGATGTCAGGCAGCCTTCAAGTCCATTCAGAATTACCTTCAAAATCCGCCTGTCTTGATGCCACCAGTGCCTGGAAAGCCTTTGATTCTATACTTGTCTGTGAGTTCCACATCCATGGGATGCTTGCTAGCTCAAGAGGGGGATCGGGGAGTTGAGAAGGCCGTTTACTACTTGAGTAAGAAAATGGTTGGGTCTGAAGAGCGCTACACCGCCTTGGAAAAAACGTGCTGGGCTTTAGTATGGGCCTCTAAGAAGTTGAGACACTACATGCTGGCCTACCCAGTGAAGTTGATTTCTCGAATGGATCCGCTCAAGTATCTGTTTGAGAAACCAGCCCTCACAGGTAAGTTAGCACGTTGGTTGCTCCTCTTGGCGGAATTCGATCTCGAATATGTCACAAGAAAGTCGGTAAAGGGGCGAGCCATCGCAGAGTTTTTGGCTGATCACCCTGTGGACGGGCCAGAAGATGCAGATTTCGTGTTCCCAGATGAGGGAGTCCTAACGATTGTCGAAGATGTTTGGACTCTTTACTTCGATGGGGCGGCCAATCAGAAAGGATTTGGGATCGGGGTTTTGTTAGTCGCCCCCGATGGTTCTCATATTCCGCTTGCATTCAAACTAAATTTTGATGTTACAAACAACCAAGCCGAATATGAGGCCTGTATTGTGGGCATGGAGGCTGCCCTCACGCTTGGCGTTGAACAGCTCGAAGTCATCGGAGACTCCAATCTCGTTGTATCTCAAGCCAATGGGGACTGGAAGGTGCGTGAGGAGGGGTTGAAACCGTATCACCAGGATTTGGAAGGGCTAATTCCTCGATTTAGCAAAGTGACTTTCACCCATGTCACCCGTCTAAAGAACCGATTCGCCGATGCGCTTGCAACCTTGGCATCCATGGTCGAATTGCCGTTGGGAGTCAAACTACGCCCAGTGTTGATTGAACAGCGGAACTGCCCCGCTTATCAATACGTCAACGCCATCGATGATGTCAATGATGGCCTACCCTGGTACCATGACATATGGAACTTCGTCGAGAGTGGCATGTACCCGGCTGAGGCCTCTAAAAAGGATCAGACTGCATTGCGGAGGATAGCCACCCAGTACATCATTTGCGGGGGAAAGTTGTACAAGAGGTCTCATTGTGGAATGCACAAACTCTGTGTCAACGGGACCGAGGCTGTCAGAATCATGGAAGAAATCCACGAAGGGGCTTGTGGCCCTCACATGAGCGGTGTCATGCTAGCTAGGAAAATCTTGCGCCAAGGCTATTTCTGGTCTACTATGGAGTCTCAGTGCGTGGATTATGTGCGGCGATGTCACAAATGCCAAATTCATGCTAATCTAATGCATGTTCCACCCTCCAACCTATTTGGCATGGCTTCGCCTTGGCCTTTCTCTGTATGGGGCATTAACGTCATCGGCATGGTTAGACCGTCTGCATCAAATGGTCATAGATTCATCCTCGTGGCGATAGACTATTTTACCAAATGGGTGGAGGCCAAATCTTATAAAACTCTAACGGCGGTTCAAGTTGCTCACTTCATCAGGAAAAACATCATCTATCGATATGGGGTTCCACAAGCGTTCGTGTCGGACAATGGGACTCATTTCAAAGGCAGGGTCCTGGAGCTCTTCGAAGAATTCAAGATCCAAATCCATCACTCAACGGTCTATCGCCCCCAAACAAATGGAGCAGTTGAAGCGGCCAACAAAAATGTCGAGACAATCATCAAGAAGTCTGCAGAGTCCGCCAGGGACTGGCACGAGCAGCTGCCTTTAGCTCTTTGGGGTTACCGAACGTCGATTCGAACATCAACGGGGGCAACTCCCTATTCCTTGGTCTACGGGATGGAAGCAGTTCTCCCTATAGAGCTTGAGGTCCCATCTTTGAGAATCATGGTGGAATCGGAACTCCCAGAATCTGAGTGGCTTAGTGGGAGATTTGTTGAACTCATGCTTTTTGACGAGAGGAGGCTCCGGGCCTTGTATCATGTTCAGGGGTATCAGCGGAGAATTGCCCGGGCATTTAACAAAAGGGTGAAGTCTAGAGATTTGGTCGAGGGAGACATGGTCACAAAAGAGATTCGGGCACCAATTTTCGACCCTCGCGGCAAGTTTCGACCCAAACGTTCTGGACCTTACATTATTAAGACTATCCTTTCCGGGGGAGCGGCTCAGCTCATCGATCTTGACGGCAACGGATTCAGTTCTCTGGTTAACCTGGATCAACTCAAACGATACTATCCCTGAGAGAGGCTCGTTGGGCCGAAAACCACAAGGGTGGGCGGTTCCAAGCAAAAATTAGAGCAAGCCTGCTAGACCGAAAACCTGAGAAGGCGGTTTAGGCAAAAATAAATGGGCATCAATCAAAGCTCGCTAGGCTGAAAACCCGAAGTGGCAGCACTAGGCAAAATTTAGAGCGTAAAAGGAGAGCTAAAATACTCGAGTGAACCTTAGCTTGAACTACGTGCTGACCTGATTCCCCGAAAGGGGATACGTAGGCAATCTCTCTGTGAGATTCGGTCACAATCCATCAACTCGATCCACGGTTTCTTATCACCAAGAGTTAACTCGATACTTGGGCGACACGGCGGTTCAACACTTGTATCAAAAGGGGAAAACTCTCAAACTTTCATTTTTATTTGAGTTATAACTTCTATTACACAGGCTGAGCAGTCTTAAAAAAGAAAGAGTTAAGCATGAAAACATAATAAAATGCTCGAGGCCTTAACAGGCTCACGATTTATTCTAGATCATCAGGGTTCGTCAGAAGTCAGTTGTTGTTTTGCCTGCTGGTGACTTCCCTTCTTAGCCATGTTTGATATCGGTGCGTAAGTTCCGTGCTGAAGTCAGGGTCGGCCCCTCCGAGTTGCCTTAGGCCCCAATTGTGCTCATATCCTCTCAAATTCTGGGCAGTGAAGGCGGGGACTTGGAAGTCTTCAATCCCAGCTCGGTGAAGTCCTTGGCTCATCCCTAACCGACGAAGGATACGTCCAGCGATGTAGAATGTGAAAGCGGTCAGCCCAGCGATCACTACTCTCCCAAAACCTACAGAACTCAAGGTCATGTCCGGGATGTTTAGGGCCTCATGCCGCCATATGATCTCATTCGGCAGCATCTCTCTTATGAATGTGTACCATTGATGCACAGACATTTCCGGGTAGATCATGCCCCGCTGATGCATTCGGCCGGGCAAGTGGGGCCAGTTTGCTTCCGGTGCCGTAAGCACCCCCAATTTGTCAGATAACCAGAGCTGCATGAGTGGAAAAACAAGTGAGGAGTCATATAAAGCTTGAGAGGAAAAACAAGTGAGAAGCTCTTATATAGCCTTAGCTGAGAGACGAGGTAAAAACAGAACGTGTGAAAACCAGGAAAAGGTGAGCTGAGTGAGAATCAGGCTAACCTGCAGTAGTAGGGGACTACCGCCGAACGCGTCCGTTTGGCCAGAAGAAACCAAATCCAAACCTATGAGTGTCTCCGCCAGAACCAGAGGTACCACGTTTCTTCGGGCACCCAATTGAGCCGCGACGCTCACCAGCATGGGGTTGACTTGCCCATTTGGAGATACCAGTAGATAAGCAGCTAGCACGCCGATTGCCAGGGCAAATCGACGTCGCGCCTGCACGGCTGTATTCTCTACGTCCCCTTCTGGCCCATACCATTCCATTAGGCGCATGACGTTGATCTGTCCTCCGGCTAGCAAACTTTCGGCCGCTCCTCGAGTGATGTCAAGACTTGACTGTAGGAGCTTTGGCATGCTTTTCCTGTAAGGTGGCACGACGATCACGCTTGAGGCGACGCCTTGGAGGTATGCTTGGAATTCCTCCACGGTTGGACACAGCTCATTAACTCCAAACCTGAATACGTGAACCTCTGGGTCCCAGAATTGTAGGGCTGCCCTCAGAAACTCTGGGCGAACCCTCACGTTGCGAAGAAAACGGAATGCGGCCAGCCCGTGAAACCGAAATGATGGCCAATCCCCAGCAACAAAGGCCGTGAGCCAGGGGCTAATCAAGGCCGGAAGATTATTTGCCATCTTACTTCCTCGAGGGACTTTCAAACTGTGGGAGAAATGCCTTTTGTTTGTAGGATGTTAGCCTCTTTATAGGCAGAATGCATTGAGTATCGTCCCTTCCCAGTGTAAATATCCATGCCATGTGGTGTTTTCTTCTTCAAAGTAAGGGCATCTCTGCACTGCCCCCCCCCCCCCCCCCCCCCCCTTTTCAGGTACTCTGAGCAGTTAAAGGGTGATGACGAGGCTTGGTTGTCCTAAAAGTCCAAAGTGGTCAAATAAAGGTGGCCTGGCACGTCCCAACCATCGCGCGATCATCTCAGATCGTCGCGCGAGAGAACACCATTCCAACCATCGCGCGGCATTATCAAACCCTCGCGCGATGGTTCAGTCTGCACTTTGACAGATTTCACCAGCTACTGACCAATTTTGGTCGCATCCTATTCCAAGGGTACTTTTGCAACTTTTGTAGTTCTGGCAAGTCAATATGAGCATATGTGACTATATCCGAGCGTCGGATTCGAGATATCACGTTTTACGAGGTTTTTGAACCCTCGGTGGCTCGTTTCAAGGCCAAATGTGCGTTTTGGAAGGTCGAAACTCGTCCCGGAGGGACGTGTCTTTTTCTCTCAAGCCGTACAGGTCATGGTGACCTATTGTGACTGCACGGAGGTGTCGGTTTCAGTCCAGGACATAATAGAGTCTTGTTTTCCCGTCTCGTGTCCCTTTCGTGTCCTTTTTAGGGTTTTTGGGTAATTTCGTGTCTCGGGATGCGTTTCTCAATTTTGTCAGCCCTCGTAGGTCGTTTTGTATATGTGTGACCTCCCGGAAGTGTTCTTATTATCCAAGATGGAACATTTTGAAGTTTTGGCTTATAAATGTCCAATATTTTACTCCCTCGTATCCTAACCGTGTCCTAAGGTACATTCTTCGTATTTTCTCCAAGTTAATACTCTATATGCGTACGTGCGTGTTTGTGAACAGTCTCGGTACATTATCAATGCAAGTAGGGTATTAATAGCAAACGCTTACTTGCTTTAGCTCATTGCAAGAGTAAATTCAGCTGAAAATGCAAATTTTATAGCTAAACCATAATTTGTCCATGTCAAAGCAAAGGAAACTACTGTGCATGTGGCGCGCCGGCCACTCAAAAGTTATCATGTCTGGTCGGGCACACTCGCCCATCAAGTCAAAAGGCGCACAGGCCCCAAAAACATGTGTCACGTATCAACTAAGGCACTCCGGCCTTCCATCTATCTACGTGGGCGCGCAGGCCCAAAAGTAAAATTCAAGATTTGGAAAATAAAGTGAGGCTCCTAGGTAGCCCTCAGTCTTCCCCGAACCAGTCGCCATCCCCGTCATCGTCGTCACCTTCTTCTCTAGGATCCTGTCTAAAACCAGGGTCGTCGGCTGAGTCGTCTGAACCACTGCTGACGGGCTCCTCCTCGTCCTCCTCTTCTTCTTCTCCCTCCTCTTCCTCTTCTTCCTCAGAATCCTCCGGCAGGATCAGTCGCTTCTTGCGGACCGGCTCATCTTGCGAGGGCCTCTGGCGCATCTTCAGTTGGTACCTCTCCTCGGCGCGCGCCACGGCCTCTCGGGCCGCCTCCTCACTAGCGGCAAGTGGCCGCACGCCCCGTGTCTGTGGTCTAGTAGTAGGTGGAGGAGCAGGGGTCCTGCTTGCAAGCTTCTTTTGGGGAGGATCCCTGGCACTTTTCCTTCTAGGAGCCGCCCGTCCCTGTGTCTGCATTGTAAAAATTTTGCACATTTAGTATACATTCTATATGTTGTATATTTGCGAGCAGGTACAATCTATGTCAAAGTCGACGGCAATTAAAGTATACTATGTATCAAGCAAAGCATGCATATATCAAGTATCGAATGCAGGAGTGAATCGTTTCTGTGAAGGGTATACCTGAGATCTCTGAGCTGCCGGTGGTGGTGGGTATCGCAAGTCCAAGGGTAGGCCACTCGCCGCCCGCCTTATCACATTTTCCATTGCAAGCATGCGCCGAACGGCTTCGTTCACCCATTCATTGGGCACCTGCAAGGATTATTTGAACATAAGCAACAGAGCAATGTTTCAAGATTATTATGTGAATACAACAATGAAGGATACAATGTCTTACCGGTACAGTAACGGGCGCTGGCTCAACTCTGGCGGGGGCTAGGTGTAGCTCGGCAGGATTGCCCTGGGAATCCACCACTGCTATATGCCAAGTCAACTCTGGTGGCCCACCTCTCACAGGTCCGCTCGGACCTCGCCTCGCACGACTCTCACCACTGCTCTGTCTTATTGTGATAGCTCTCCTCTCCTCAGCAGCTCCACGGGCCTGGCTCCTAACCTCTCTGAACTCCCGCACTCTCAATGGCCCCGCCAAGCGCTCTCTCTGGTAAACAGCGTAGTCCATGCTGGGACGCAGGTAGCGTGTCAAGTCGGTGTCAGGCTGCGTAAAGACCTCCAGCTCGGCCAAAGTGTACTCCCCTGTGTGTGAAGCCCGTGGTGGAAGCGGCCCGGGTACCTGGAACTCTGCATAGCCAAGTGATTGGCGTGTCACTCGGTCACCCAAGTACCACTGCCAACCAAAAGCTGACTCCAGCAGCACTCTGCTCGCTGTCACAACTCTGCTCCTGGCCAGGTATTCAGGCTCTGGCTCGGCCACTCTCCAAGGGTCCCACTCTACCTGCACAAGCGAACAATATAAGCATCGGTCAGCGACAGCATTAAAGCAATTAACAGGGGATGCATACTCCTATTTAATGAGATTATGTTATACCTGCGAGGGTCGGAGTTCATCTAGGTACACCCTGAAGCCGTTCAGGTCACCTCTTCCCCTTTTCTCCCCCATGTTCTTTTTACTCCAGATATGAGCACGTGGGAGGACCCCCAAATCCAGGCTCTTCGTCACTGGACGACACATGTTCAGAACTTCGTAGGCCCAGAGCTGCAATTATCAAAGTTCAGATCATTAGTACAATGCAAGGATATTTGTGAGCAGTTCATGTATTCGAACAGATAGGTATATAATGGAAATGAACTTTACTATATTATGGTCATACCTCCCAAATCCGCCAGTAGCCAGCAGTGCTCATCTCAGTTCTCGACGAGTCCCCCATGAAACCATAGGCCGCACCAAGCGCAGCTCCACCCCAGTCAAAACGCGAGGCCGTCCTCAGATCCCTCAGTGCAGGCAGGTACGAGAGGTGGACCTTGCTTCGCCTGTTCGGATATAGGGTAGCACCAAAAAGGTACAACAAGTACGCCCGGGCCATCTGCTCCGCCTCCTGTTCCGTCGTCACCTTCTTTGCAAGGTATCTCGTGAACTGGCCATATCTCGCCATCCCCTCCTCAACCTTGGGCACCTCTCCCAGGAACCACTCCAGGGCCGCCTCGTCCTCTTGGATGCCCGAGTCAAACGGGATAGGGTCACCTCCAACCCTCAAACCGGTGAGTGCCGCGAAGTCAGTAGGTGTCACTGTCATCTCCCCGAGTGGTAGGTGGAAAGTATTGGTGGTATCTCTCCACCTCTCTGCGAGCGCAACCAAGACCGCATGGTCGTTTCTGGCCCGAGTCAAGGTCTGTATGAACTCCCCAAAGCCAGCCATATCCACCAACTGCCTCACCCTCTCCGGCAAACCCTGGTATAATGCCAAGGAGCTACAGGCGCCCCCGAAACCCCGAATGTCCCTCTGTCTCGCTCTCTCCTGCATCAGACACGGAAACACGCAACAGAGGATATATCAGCATGCAAAGCTTCCATTCTCAAGTTCTAGGTAATCAACATAACTTGGCAGTAGACGGTTGGTTCAAGTTATTACGCTTCATGCATGTCATTTAACGTGAAGCTATAGTGTCACTGTTCAAATCTACTTCAAAGGATTATTCTACATTTTCCGGTATGTAAGCAGCATGCATTGTATTGAATTTACGATTGAAAGGGAAATGAAGGATTTTCGGAAGTTTACCTCAGACCAGCTGCTCGAAATGTGGGTGTCGGGGTCTCTCAGAACAAGCTCGGGGTCATACTCCGCTTGTCTTGGCTTGTACGCCGCAAAACCTGACGGTACGAACAGGTGTGGAGCCGGTAGCCTATACCCCTCCGCTGTAAATGGAGCCCTAGTCAAACCCTCGGCCTCCGACACTGCCGTCACTCTGGGCCCGTGCACCCTGGCTCCCATCTGCTCCTCGGCCTCTGCGTCCCTCAATACCTCCTCCTCAGCGGCCCTCGCTCTCTCGGCCCTCGCCGTAGCCTCTGAAGCGGCTATCTCCCGTTCTCGCTCCTCTCGAGCCTCTAATACCGCGGCCCCAATCATGGGATCCTCTTCCAAAAGCCGGGCCAATCTCTCGTCACTCAAAAACTCCGCAAGATCCTGTCTTGTGATCGGCCTGTGGCCTGATGACGTGGCCCCCGGCCGAAACAGTACCTCCTCCTCAGGGACTCCCGTGGTCTCCTCCTCCTCGGTCGCCACACCCTTGCCTTTCGCCGGGTCCCTTGGCGGGGTCTCGCTTGGCCCGGAACCATCACCTACGGCACCTCCACTGCCTACGCCCTCGGAACTGCCACCAACCACCACCGAACCACTCACGGCTTCGCTCGGGTCCAATGGCACGACCCCAGCCCTCGCGGCCCCGATCTCAACCGTCGCGCGACGGTCTGACTGCGTCGCGCGATGATCGCCGCCACCAACTGCCTCCTCCTGGTAACTCCGTTCGCCATCACCGCTGCCTGCTACCTCTGCACTGGTGTCTACCACGGCCCCCGTTGCCGGCCGATCGTCTGTCCCAACCACCATTGGTCTACCCTCGTCCTCCGGACGATCAACAACTTCTTCACCGCTCCGAGTAACGCCGTGATCAGCCATGGATGGTGATACGTGTGTGGGTCTTCTGGTTTTTGGACGGAATCAAGGGTGGGAGAGGAAGTGTTTCAGAGAGAATAGTGTTTGAGGGAGTTTGAAACTGCTGTGAGCGGTTCCCCAAACGTCCCCGTCGTTTGTATGGAAGAAAACAGGTCCGGGCCGGATCTGGGCTCTTAACAGACCCAGGCCTTAACGTCGAACCCTCGCGCGATGGTTTGGATATGCCGCGCGATGGTTTGGTTGGGCCTCCTGGCCCAATGCAGCTTTTGGACAAGCCCAATCATGCTTGTCCACCCTGAAGAGCCCATAGATTTTCACGTGGGTGCTGCAACGATTTTAAGGCTTATCGTGAGTTGATCATTTTAAGAGTCCAATTTCAACCAGCGACGATCCATCCGTCCAATTTCAATCAGCGACGATCCATCCGTCCAATTTCAATCAGCGACGATCCATCCGTCCAATTTCAATCAGCGACGATCCATCCGTCCGATTTCAATCAGCGACGATCCATCCGTCCGATTATCAACCAGCGACGATCCATCCGTCCAATTTCAATCAGCGACGATCCATCCGTCCAATTTCAATCAGCGACGATCCATCCGTCCAATTTCAATCAGCGACGATCCATCCGTCCGATTATCAATCAGCGACGATCCATCCGTCCGATTATCAACCAGCGACGATCCATCCGTCCAATTTCAATCAGCGACGATCCATCCGTCCAATTTCAATCAGCGACGATCCATCCGTCCGATTATCAATCAGCGACGATCCATCCGTCCAATTTCAATCGGCGACGATCCATCCGTCCGATTATCAATCAGCGACGATCCATCCGTCCAATTTCAATCGGCGACGATCCATCCGTCCGATTATCAATCAGCGACGATCCATCCGTCCGATTATCAATCAGCGACGATCCATCCGTCCAATTTCAATCAGCGACGATCCATCCGTCCAATTCGGATCAGCAATCAATCTGCTCATCAATCCATTGGTGCACGGTATTTGTATATACTTGCTTGCACCTTTTATTTAATCGGCTTTTGGGATAATTGGATGGGTGTCTAGAAATCTTTGACGTTACCCGTACCAGTCAATGGTGCTCCGCGTGCCGTCAAAGAGGGACTACTGTAGACACCCCAATCTGAATTCCCGATTGTTTTACTTTGTTTCTCGGTTTCTTGTTTCCCCGATGATGAGTCAGGTTGAAAACAGTCTCGAGAACTTGGAATGGCTTGAGATTGGCATGTGAGGAACCCATTCTTAGCCCTTAAAACTTTAAATCAGAGCCTGGGCCTTGGTCTGAATGTCGCGCGACAATCCCAAACACTCGCGCGATGGTTCATCTGCCAGGTGGTGGTCAGAGTCAAAGTCTTGACCATTGTCCATTGCAGGGTTGGCTGGACCCTCGCGCGATGGTCTCACTTCGTCGCGCGATGGTCAACACCTGTCATTTTCACTCAGATTGCGTGGTGGTCAGGGGGCTACAGGCCCATAGGACCCCATTTTCTCGGCTGAACAGCGTTCTGTTGAAGGGGGGGGGCTCCCCTTGCACCACCTCACCCCCCATTCTCCCATCACCTTTGCCACCCACTCCTCCACCAAGCATTTGTAACCAGCATTGCTGGCTGGTTGCAAGGCCTTGGTTAGCCATCCACTAACCCCCCTTTTTCCTATAAAAATCCCCCCATGCTTCATGACAAAGGGTTACAAAAAATCTCTCTCCCTAAGAAAGAAGAAGAAAAGCCCAAGTTCAAGCACCTCACACCATTCACTCCCACATAATCACCCTCCAAGTCTCACCATCTCATCACTCAAGCCATCTCCAAGACACTCAAGCAAAGGTATAATATCTTTCTGCTCGCTGTTTGAACCCCTGAGGGGGGCTGGCAGGGTCAAGGCTGGTAATCGATACCAGTTCTGGCCCTAAGGCCAGCAAGGTTTCAAGAACCGTCAACTGGTAAACCCTCGCGCGATGGTTTGATACACTCGCGCGACAATTCAGTCTGCGTGAGAATGGACCACGTGGGGAAGGGATACTGGCTTTCAAGTTTATTCTCATGTTTATCGTTTCTTTTAAGTCTTACTAAAAGATATCAGTTCACTGTTTTGCATGTTAAAAATAATCGTTTGGCTTAATTTATAACACCTCTTCGTTTGGAATGCTCTTGGGATGCTCCTGAACATGTCTCAGAGCCCTAAGCATGCAAAGCAATTCCTGGAAGTCCAGTCTGAAACGTCGCGCGTTTGTCTCATTATGTCGCGCGATGGTTCGGTGTCCCTCAGGAATTGCCCTTGCATGAGCAACCTGGCCTTGGCCTCTGTTTATACACCCCCACTGTTTAGGGGTTGCATTTTCATAATATTTCCATCTATTGGTTGTAATATTGTTTACTTTCAAGTATCCATAAACTGCTTGGTTTGCACCTGGGTGAGCACTGGTCCTTCCAGAGCCCAGAAGGGGGTGAAAGTTAAAACATTGGTAAAGTGTCAATACTCGCGCGAGGGTTTGGTTCTGTCGCGCGGTGGTTCTCTTGCATGCGTGTGAACCCATGCATGCAAGCTGGCTATTCGTTTGCGCCAGAAACATACACAGCGCTATCTTGATATGTGGACGATGTTTTGAATTTCATTCCATTCACTTGTCTTCGCACTAATTGCTCATCCATGCCATATCTTATCACATCCTGCAAACTGTTACAGTTTTAATCCCGATTAACTGTTTCCCCGCCCTAATTGGCTAAGAATTGATTAAATCAAACAGAATCACAAAAATAACATTTTCATAAATGCCTAAGTAGAGACCGATCTCCGGATTGGGCGAGAGGGGTGCCATAAAACCCTTCCCCTCTCGTAACCTGGCTCCCGAACCCAGATATGGTTATGACGGACTGGTTCCTTAACTTTTTCAAATCAAAACAGCGCGGCAAGTGCTTCGAAATACGGTTCCTTGGGTGTCGGACCTTCAAACCCGAGTGGCGACTCTGTATTTTCGCGAGCGCTTGACGTCCAGCTAAAAAAGCGCTCCCTCGATCTGGGCCCTTGCCTTGCATTTTGAAATCCGGAAATTCCAAGGGCACGCTGCCCACAATATACATATTTGTGGTCAAATGAAAATCTTTTAATGATGCTAATTAATATGGAAAGCAAATTCTCACAGAATTTTCAGAAAGGCAAACGTGAAATCTTTGTTTTCTAATGCTCTAGAAAGAAACCTCTTGTATATATATATATATAGTCCCCTTCTCATAAGGACCTCCTTATTTTAATAAAATGTGGACCTCCCTTTTTTGATCGAATTTCGATGATCCGAGCCGCTCAATGTGTTCAGAACGTGATTTTAAGGGTACCCGTAAGGAATCAACAAAAAAAAAGACCGGGAAGGGCTTCATCCGAGCAGTTTTTGTTTAATTTTTATCGAACAGTTTAAATAAAAACTACTAAAATCAAGCCCTTTCCGGTCATTTTTTTTGGCCGATTTCTCGTGGGTACCCTTAAAATCACGTTCTGAACACATTGAACGGCTTGGATCATTGAAATCCGATCAGGAAAGGCGAGAGAAATGGGGAGGTCCGCATATAAGATCCTCATTTTAAGGTCCTTACCTAAAGATTTATATATATATATATATATATAACAGCATCCGATTTTTCTGCCAGTGAAGACAATGGTCAAGATTATTGGGATAATTTGACATCGGAAGAAATGCACAACTTAGATAATTTGATGGAATTCTGAAAAGAATTCTGAATTCACCATAAGCAAAAGTCATCATCAAGAACCGACAGCATCTCTCAACAGTCATTCATAGAAGACAAAAGCATCTCCAGTTACTCACACCATGAGGAAACATCCTCCTATTCAGTCAGCTTTACTAAAAGAAAAGGCATCACTAGTCATTCAGGAAGACCAAGGGCATCTCCCAATAGTAATCCAGTCACTTTCCCACCGAAAGAAGTCACACATGGCCACAGTAAAAGCAAGTCACATGGCCACAGTAAATCCACTCATTATTTGTAAACAGTTTCTGGTTCCTTATTCTATAAAAGGAACCACAGACTCTAGTAAGAGGCAGGCTCAATTTTTCAGTTTTCTAGTTTCATTACTCTCTTCTTCCCTCTCTCTCTCTAAGTTTCAGGATACGAAGACCCTGATCTTCATCCTCTTTTAGTAAGTTTTCTTTTATGTTGTACTTGAGCCTCCTTTCTGTGAATAAATTTCATGTTTTTCTTTTATGTTGTACTTGAGCCTCCTTTCTGTGAATAAATTTCATGTTTGATTATCTTTTTCTTTTCTTAACTATATCTGTGTATATCTTTTCTTCTACTGTATCTGTGCTTCCGCCCCCCCTCTTGGTATCAAAGCCACGTTGAGGTTCTTGGTAGTTTAATTACACTTCAATTTATCTGTTTAAATTCTTGATTTTAGGATTTTTAACTGGTCGTCCGGTTCGTAATAGTACAGGTTTGGGCACCCGGTAAAGCCACCCATCGTTAGACACCGTTTTCACTTAAGCCGCCTCGCGTAGGTTCCCAGTAATTCCCGTTGGTAAGTCCCAGGGTAGGGCAGTGGAGGGTTTGGATTAGACCGAAATGGCATGTGTGTATGTGGCGGTATGTGCTAGGTTGGAATTGGGTATGTGTGTATAGGGGTATGTTCCAAAAAGTACCAATTACGAATTAGAATACTAGTTTGAAGTTTCTAAAATTAGAGAATAATGAATAGATTATTTAGGTGTAATTCTTCAGCCAGCTCTTCCTCTATGGCTTCGTTGTCAGAAAACCAGGATACAAAACACAGAATAGAAAACTCTGTTGTAAAGTCTATTAGCAGTGTAACTTTGATAGAAAAGAATTTTTATAATAATTTAAAAAAAGAATACAAGTCAAAAGAAACAAAGAAAAACGTGAAAAGTTTAGGGAAAAGTACAACAAAGAAAAAAGGCAAAAGATAAAAGTCTGTTGGAAAAAGTATATTGCCAAAACTAATAGTCAAGTCCCATTTTTTGAATATCTAGAAAATCATTACAAGAGAGTAAATACTATTACAAAAGTAAGATGGAAAAAATCAGATAATTCCATAGTCCACACAAGTCATCCCCCTTTAGACACCATAATTATAGATCACAAAGGCTCCGCGGTTACTGCCTCACCATTTAAAATACCTAGTAAACCAGACAACAGTCAAATTATTGAACAAAATAATTATACCAATCAGTGCCTCAATACCATTAGTAAACAATTAGATAAACTAGAAATTAAAATGGATGAATTATCAATAAAATCCACCCCTTCAACCAGTAAGTCTACTATAGAAAAACCCCTGATAAGACTCACTGAAAATAGGACAAAAATCCCTACAACAAAACAGAATATTAATAAAATAGAAGAATTATTAACCAAATTAACCATTAAAGCAGAACCATCACAAATTAGCACCATTACTAAACGTCCTATTCTTAGTCAACAATCACAGTCTTCGTCTGACAGTGATATTTCCCAACTACAACAGCAATTCTCTGCCCAAAGAATAAATAAATTAGTAACACCAACATTTAATCCAACAAGCCTAACCAAAAATTGGTACTCTCACCCCACTCCACCCGATTTACAGTATGAAGAAATAACTCATCAGTTTTCAATATCTTCTAGTAAACTCTACGAATGGAATATTGATGGACTCAGTGAAAATCAAATTTTAGAAAAATTAAATCACATGTCAATGGTAGCAAATAGTTACCTAAGTAACCTTGACCATGGTCAACCACAAATAGTAGAACTGTTAACCTCCGGTTTCACTGGAATGCTAAAGGCATGGTGGGATAAGTACCTCTCCCATGAGTCACGACAAGAAATAATACATGCCACCCAAATAGGAGAAGATGGCCTCCCAATTTTTGATAATGAAATAGGATTAGGAATACCTGATGGAATAAATACATTAATTTATACTATAATTAAGCATTTTATTGGTCAACCCAGTAACATTACCTCTAGAATCCATGACCAGTTAAGTAATTTGTACTGTCCAACATTGAGTGACTTTAGATGGTACAAAGATGTTTTTATGTCCAGAGTAATGCTCCGTGACGACTGCACAAAGTCGTTTTGGAAAGAAAAATTTATTAATGGCCTTCCTAACCTATTTGCTCATAAGATTAGGGATGTCTTAAGTCAACCTACTGGAATAATTGAATATGATAAACTTACTTATGGTGACATAGTCAGCACTATTCAAAAAGAAGGATTACGAATATGTATTGATATGAAAATTAATAAACAAGCACAGAAAGATAAGAATAAAGCTAAATATGAATTAGGAAATTTCTGTCAACAATATGGTTTACCCCCTATAGCCCCTTCTAGAAGTAAAAAGAAATCAAGTGTTGAAAAATAAAAAATTCAAAAATACTCCAGAAATAAACCTCAATTCTCCAAAGATAAATATTATGAAAAATCAAGAAGTCACCCATCAAAAAACAAAAAGAAAATTACTACGAATGACAAAAGTCAAGTTACATGTTATAATTGCGGGAAAAAGGGACATTATAAAACAGAATGCAAAGTCAAAGAAAAAATCAATCAACTAAATATCTCAGAAACCGAAAAGAAACATATTTTAGAAATTTTTAGATTAGCAAATACAACTGATTTAGAAGACAGTTTAGACGAATCATCCGAATCATCTGAATATCACTCTCTAAATGACAGTTCTAATGATGATCCAATACAAATAGGATGCACTAATAATTGCTGTAATAAAAGTATAAGTACACTCAACAGAGAAATACCTGAAGAAGAATTACTAATTGATCTAATTAGTAAAATAGATGATTTTGAGTTAAAAAGACAATATATTGACAAACTCAAAAAGGTAATGATTCAGCAGAATAAAACACAACCACAATACACTAAACCAATAATAAATCTCAATGCAACCATAGAAAAATTTAATAAAACGCACAAAGAGATCACTGTCAGAGATCTGGCACAAGAAATAAATCTCATTAAAACAGAAATAACCAAATTAAAAATAATAACCCAAAAATTAGAATTAGAATTCCAACCAAGAAAATTAAAAACTCCTAAAAGCAACTCATCTACTCCTGATGACCAAACTTTATCCGAATTGTCCAGTTCTAGTAATTCTAGATCCAACCATAGTAAAAATACAGAATATTTTATGGAAGGATTAGAAAACGAAAATGAAAATACCAGATTAAAAATAATAAATAACATAAATATCCAGAAATGGCATGCAAAAGTCAAGCTTATAATAAATGATTTTGTTATAGAAATAACAGCTCTAATTGACACTGGAGCAGATCTCAATTGTATTCAAGAAAATTTAATACCTGACAAATATTATCAGTCAACAACAGAAATGCTAAGCTCAGCAAATGGTAGTAACATGAAAATAGCATATAAGCTGCCCAAAGTAATTGTTCAACAAAACAAAACAGATTTTATCACCTCTTTTGTTTTAGTAAAGGATTTATCTGATAAAGTAATATTAGGAGTACCTTTTATTTATCTACTTTATCCATTTACGGTTTCTAGTAACAAGATTACTACTACTTTGAATAAACAAAAAATACAGTTTGAATTCCTTACTAAACCAAGACAAAATGAATTACAACAACTCAAGACTTATTCAATTTATCCCTCTAATGATTTCTTGGATTGTTCTACAGATGATGACTCAAAAAGGAATAGCCTTCGGAGCATTCACACTACCAATCATTCCTGAGGGAGCTAGTATTAAATTTAGAAAACTCAGTTATTTAGAAAATATTGACGAAACCCAACAATGTCTCCTAGATGCTCTCTGGAACTTGTGTGGGGATTATCGTTATAATCCTAGTTATATAAATACATTAAATAGTTTAAATTATTACTTTTGTGAGCAAAATAAAATTCGAGATAATAATGATAAATCTTTTGTCTCAGTAGTCACTGAATTACAACATTCAACTACTAAACTTTCAAAAATCTCACGACAAAATATTCAATTTAAAGCAAAAAATTATATTTTACAACATGAAATCAAAACTATTCAGCAACAATTTTCTCAACATTTGCATCGAGGGAGCAGTGAGATTGTAGAAAGAAACATCAGTAAACATTTGCATAGAGGGAGTAGTGAGATTGTAAAAAGCAATGAGCTTAGAGGGAGCAGTGAGATTGTAGAAAGAAACATCAGTAACATGATATTCCAGCTACCAGAGGCACTTAGCCATTTGCCTGTTCTTATGCAAAATATTTCAACCAACCACCTGTCTCCCAAAAACCGATTATATTTTCCAAACAATTTCCCTATTGATCTAATTAGCCATATTCAACATCTGGGCAGACAAAGTGGTTATCATTTTCAAGAATTTCTATTTCAAACTCTTACTAAATTATCTACAAAAATAATTCCTGGCTTACAAATCACTTGGGAAACTCTTTATAGAGAAAAGCAAGATCGAGTCAATTGTCCCAGAACCAACCCTCTTTGTAAAAATATACCTTTAGAAAGAATTGATTGCCCTTGTCAACTAATTTTTAGCATCCCTAAAGCCTGCATTGATATGCAGTACTTTAAAAATATTTATGCTACTTACAAAAATAAAATTATTGAAATTACTCCCATGACTCTTTTAGATCATGGATTTCTTAGACAAATCATTTTTACTGATCCGGAGCAAACAAACCAAGTCACCAGAAAACTAGCAGTCTGTGTTAATAACCTTTTCGCCAAATATGGAGATTTGCGTTGCCAATTTCTGATCAAGAGTAAAATGCCGGAATGGACACATACTGGGAGCATAATACCAGCCCAGCATATTATGTATCTCTCAGCCAACTGGCCATTCAGCAGAATTCATCTCCCGATTCAACTTATTGAAGATGAGGTCCCATGGCCTTGTTCACAATCAACCAGAAGTCAAATCCGACATCATAGAGCTTGGTCAATTACTTGCAAACTTGGAGATATTGATCATTACGCTGAATACTTAGAAGATAATTACAAATTAATTTGTGAAGATTCAATCCAGAAGATCAGATCTACTGAACCTATTGAAGAAGTTCCATTTATTTTCCATACTCATTTTGGAGAATTAGTGGCCAAATACCAAAGTCAACAAGCCAGCAACAACTCGTCAACAGCATCCGATTTTTCTGCCAGTGAAGACAATGGTCAAGATTATTAAGCCGGTAAAGCCACCCATCGTCTAGACACCGTTTTCACTTAAGCCGCCTCGCGTAGGTTCCCAGTAATTCCCGTTGGTAAGTCCCAGGGTAGGGCAGTGGAGGGTTTGGATTAGACCGAAATGGCATGTGTGTATGTGGCGGTATGTGCTAGGTCGGAATTGGGTATGTGTGTATAGGGGTATGTTCCAAAAAGTACCAATTACGAATTAGAATACTAGTTTGAAGTTTCTAAAATTAGAGAATAATGAATAGATTATTTAGGTGTAATTCTTCAGCCAGTTCTTCCTCTATGGCTTCGTTGTCAGAAATCCCGGATACAGTACACGAAGAAGAATATGAATACAAAAATTTAGATAGTGAATTAGGATACTGGAATATACCTAAGGTTTCCATTAAAGAAATATACAAAACTAGTTTTCTAAATGATACTTTTAAAACTGATCAAGTTGTAAAAACTTCGGAGCAAGTCTACGCTCTAACTAAAAAACAAGAAAAATGCATTCTTCTTAGTAAAGAGTCCATCAGAAGACACTTAGAACGAGGATACAATTATATCCACATAGGATTAGTACAAGTAGCTGTCAAACCCCTCAGTAGGATAGGATTAAATTCTACTGTACTACTGTCATTAAAAGATAGTAGATTCACCAATTTTAGTGATAGTCTGTTAGGATTAATGGAGTCAAGTTTACACAATGGACCAGTTTATTTTAACTGCTACCCAGACTTACCTTTAAGCCTGAAAGACAAAAACCTATTAAAATCATTAACTTTAAATATTCAAACTTCTGGAGCAATCACCAATATGCTAGAAGGAAGTCATTCAATTGCATTAATTTACAGATTATATTATAAATGTATGAAAACAAATTTAAATATCCATGCCTTAGTCAAAAGCCCAAAAGATAAGACTGTCTTAATTCAGAGTAGTTCAGAAGCTAACATACAAGTTCCCAAAACAATTTCTTGAAACGATATCCAGTTACCCACAAGTTGGATTACAGAAAATGAAAGTTTTCCACAAGTAATTCAAAATGACACAGTCAACCTTGATTATATTCAACAATATTTAGATGGAACTTTTAAAATCAGTTTTGATCAACAGAGACTCAACCCTCTTCGCATTAGAGAATTAAGTAGAACAAACAGTACTACTAGTATACCCAGGCATAGGACATCTAGGCAAGATTCAGAGTTATTAAATCCCTATGTTACTCTTAAAGGAATAGATTCCAGTTCCCAAATCAGTAAACCATGTTATTCAACACAGTCAAAACTAGATGATGAGGATACTCATCAAGGATCACCTACACAGTCTGATTTTAAGTCAGCCATTCCACAATCAACCACACATCACCATTCTCTTGATGTCCTGCATAAACCTTTCTCTATTGATTTTAAAAAATTATATAAAAATTATAAGTCACCCAAAAATGAACAAAAAAGACAAGAATTTCGTAATAAATATAATAAGGAACAACAAGCAGAAATTCGTAGTCAATGGAAAGAATTCATGAATGATACAAGAAGTCAGATCAAAATCTTCAAATATATAAAAAATCATTATGAGAAAAATAATAAAGTAAAAAAGAAAAAAGAAAAGCATAATAGTACTACTGGTACTAGTACTAGCAATGTTTCATTGTCCGTTCTCATCAAAGATGAGATTCCCATCCAAACTTTTCAAAAGAAAGTAAAAGAAGTCAAAAAAGAAATTATTTCATTAAGAAATACCCCACCTGGAGATTTTAACTCAGTAAACTGTTCAATCAACAACCACAAGTGGTACATCCAACCCAAGTTAGTAATCCAAGATTATACCATAGAAATTCCTACACTAATTGATTCAGGAGCAGATTTAAACTGCATTAAAGAAGAATTAGTACCAGTTAAATATTACCAAAAAACCACTGAACAATTAAGCTCTGCTAATGGTAGTCAAATGCAGATTAGCTATAAGCTACCCAAAGTACACGTTTGCCAGGATAATGTTTGCTTTAAGACATCCTTTTTGTTAGTCAAAAATCTTACTGAAAACATAATCCTAGGAACCCCTTTTCTTACATTGCTATACCCATTTACAATTAGTAACTCTAGTATAACCACTCAACCTTATGGTAAATAAGTATTCTTTCCCTTTTTAGAAAAACAGCAGCAAAGACAACTAAATCAACTAGAAATTAAAAAAAAATCAACTAGTACAACTCCAAAAAGAAATTAGACATAAAAGAATTGAGCAACAATTGCAAGACCCAATAGTTACCCAACATATTGACATTTTCAAAGAAAGATTAGAAACAGAAGTGTGCTCTAATCTCCCAAGTACTTTTTGGTATAGGAAAAAACACATAGTCACTCTTCCATACATTAAAACCTTTAGTGAAAAACAGATACCCACTAAGGCTAGGCCAATTCAAATGAATTTTGAGTTAATGAAAATTTGCAAACAAGAAATTAACAACCTATTAGCAAATAACATTATTAAGAAAAGTAAATCTCCTTGGTCATGCTCAGCCTTTTATGTAAATAAAAATGCCGAAATAGAAAGAGGAGTACCACGATTAGTAATTAATTACAAACCATTAAATGATGTATTAGAATGGATTAGATACCCGATTCCTAATAAAAAAGATTTAATTAACAGAATTCATACAGCAGTCATATTTTCTAAGTTTGATTTAAAAAGCGGATTTTGGCAAATTCAACTACACCCCAATGATACTTATAAAACAGCTTTTGTAACACCATTCGGTCATTATGAATGGAACGTAATGCCTTTTGGATTAAAAAATGCCCAAAGTGAATTTCAGAATATAATGAATGAAATTTTCAACCCATTTAGTCACTTCATTATAGTTTATATTGATGATGTACTTGTATTTTCAAATTCTTTAGAAGAACACTGGAAACATTTTAAGTTATTCCTAGAAATAATTAAGAAAAATGGATTAGTCATTTCTGCCCCAAAAATTAAATTATTTCAGACTAAAATAAGATTTTTAGGATATGACATTTACCACTCAACTATCACACCAATTAGTAGAGCCATTCAATTTGCTGATAAATTTCCAGATATAATTACTGATAAAAATCAACTACAAAGATTTTTAGGATCATTAAATTATGTAGCTGAATTTTACAAAGATCTTAGAACAATTTGTCAACCATTATTTGAAAGATTAAAAGATAATCCTCCTCCTTGGACAGATAATCACACTTCAATTGTCCAAAAAGTCAAAAAATATATTAAAATCTTACCTTGTCTTGGCATTCCTACTAGCCACAGTTTCAAAATTATCCAGACTGACGCTTCTAATGCAGGTTATGGAGGAATTCTTCTACAACAGACAGATTCCTCTTCCCCAGAACAGCTTGTCCGATTTCATTCTGGAGTTTGAAATAAAACCCAGAAAAATTACAGTACAATTAAAAAAGAAATTTTAGCAATAGTTTTATGTGTTTCAAAGTTCCAAAATGATATATTAAATCAAAAGTTTTTAATTAGAGTAGACTGTAAAAGCGCAAAATATGTTTTAGAACAAGATGTTCAAGACATTGCTAGTAAACAAATCTTTGCTAGATGGCAAGCTATTTTAAGTATTTTTGATTTTGATATTACATATATTAAAGGTAGTCAAAATTCAATCCCAGATTTTCTTACTCGAGAATTTCTCCTCAATAGTAAATAATTATCATTTGCATGAGGGAGCAGTGAGCTTTGAGGGAGTTAGTCATTTATTGAGGGAGCAGTGAGCTTTGAGGGAGATACATCCTAATCTATTTTTTTTTATAGGAATGACGGATCAGAAAAAACAGCTTGCCCTTCCACCAGCAAAATTCACTAATCGATACCAACCACTCAACCAAGTTACCAGCTACAAGTCAGCATTAGCCACAGCCTCCTCCTCCTCAGAACAGAAACAAATCTCTGACCCATTTGATTCACAAATTCAACTCAGTCAACCTAAAATTCCCTATCCAGCCAGAAAAATTGAATATATATTAAAACCCCAATCCTCCAACCTATTTCATATTGAACCTAGTCACGCCTCAATCACAGACAACTTGCCAAAGCTTATTTCCCGCCTGATTGGCACTTTATCCCAGCTCACCCACAAAAAACCCTAGCTTATTATAAGGATATTCTATTCCACCACCAGTCAATAGCTATCAAGCCAATCACTGATAGGAATAACCCAAGTATCACCATTTACCACTCATTCTATATTCACAATATCATCAGTCTAAAAGAATGGGGACACCCATTTCAACTCAAAGAACTGCCAAATCACCCAGTACCATATAGTTACTACGACTATATTGATGCATTCTCCAAAGTACTCTATTATGAAAATAGTAATTTCAGTCATTCCTGGTTTTTGTGTTTTGACCATAAATTCAAATCACAAATCCCATCTTGGTTCATCAGATGGTGGTCACAGCACGGAGCAACTCCAGAATTACTACCGTCTGAATTAATTGACCAACTCAACTATTTCAAATCAGTATATCCCCTTGACCAATATACCAGTGAATTACCACCATTACTACTTTTTATGGCTAAATACAAGATCCCTTGGATTTTCAAATGGAGATACCACATCCAGTCAGACATACTTTCTCGCCAAATGCTAGTCAAATGGTGGGATGCGTATAAACATCAAAGAATAATTGATCAAGTTCAGCAAGAATTCCCAGTCAAAACCATGGCAACCAAGAGCAATCAATTACAGTCAAGCCCTCCACCCAGCATGCAGGGGACATCCAAATCCAAATCCAGTAAATCCAGGAGCACCAAGTTACTTGAGCTAGCACAGAAGCTGATTGCACAAGCCAGTCAGGATTCTGACTCATCAACTGATGAATCAGTCACCAGCAAAACCCAGTACGATTCAGTATTCCAGGATGCTCAAGATCCTTTTGCATAAAGAACAAAATGGTCATCATAACCAGTCAGCAGCATCAACTTTCAGTCATTCTCACCAATAGTAAAATGAGTCATTGGCTTTCTCTATTCATGAAAGACAAAAGCATCATCAGTTACCCACGCAATGAGGAAACATTTTCCTATTCAGTCAGCTTTACTAAAAGAAAAGGCATCACTGGTCATTCATGAAGACCAAGGGCATCTCCCAACAGTAATCCAGTCACTTTCCCACCGAAAGAAGTCACATGGTCACAGTAAAAGCAAGTCACATGGCAACAGTAAATCCACTCATTATTTGTAAACAGTTTCTGGTTCCTTATTCTATAAAAGGAACCACAGACACCAGTAATAGGCAGGCTCAATTTTTCAGTTTTCTAGTTTCATTACTCTCTTCTTCCCCCTCTCTCTAAGTTTCAGGATACGAAGACCCTGATCTTCATCCTCTTTTAGTAAGTTTTCTTTTATTTTCTTTTATGTTGTACTTGGGCCTCCTTTCTGTGAATAAATTTCATGTTTGATTATCTTTTTATTTTCTTAACTATATCTGTGTATATCTTTTCTTCTACTGTATCTGTGCTTCCGCCCCCCCTCTTGGTATATATATATATATATATATATATATATATTAGGGATTTTCAAGTAAGAGATCCCTCATTTTGTTAAAATGAGGGACTTTCATTTCCTGATCAAATTTTGAAAATCCGAGCCGTTCAATGTGTGCAGAACGTGATTTTAAGGGTACCCGCGAGAAATCGGCAAAAAAGATAACCGGGAAGGGCTTCATCCAAGCAGTTTTTTTTGAACCGTTCAATGAAAACTGCTCGGATGAAGCCCTTCCCGGTCATTTTTTTTTTGTTGATTTCCCACGGGGACCCTTAAAATCACGTTCTGATCACTTTGAGCGGCTCGGATCATCGAAATTCAATCTGGAATGGGAGTCCCGCATTTTAATAAAATGAGGGATCACTCACCGGAACCTAACTCTAAATATATATATATATATATATATAATGCAAATTAACTATAAACTACCCAAAGTACATATCTGTCAAGATGAGGTATGTTTTCGAACCTCTTTTGTATTAGTTCAAGATCTAACAGACAGAGTAATTTTAGAAACACCTTTTATTTGCTTACTCTATCCTTTTACAACTAATCACGAAGGAATCACCACTAAACCTTTTGGTCAACAAGTAGTATTTAAATTTTTAACAAAACCAGAATTTCGAGAATTAAAGCAAATTAAAAGCTACCCTATATCTCCTTTAAACCAAAAAGCAAATCAACTAAAATTCCTACAGAATGAAATTAGATATAAAATAATTGAAGAACAACTTGCTAATAAATCTCTAAGTCAACAAATTGAAAAATTTAAAGAAAAACTAGTAAAAGAAGTTTGCTCTAGTCTTCCCAGTGCCTTTTGGCACAGGAAAAAGCATATAGTAACTCTACCATACATAAAAGATTTTAATGAAACTCAGATCCCTACAAATTCTAGACCTATTCAAATGAACCCCGAAGTAATGGAAACATGTAAAGAAGAAATTAATGGATTACTTAGTAATAACATCATTCAAAAAAGTAAATCACCATGGTCATGTCCAGCTTTTTATGTCAATAAAAATGCAGAAAAAGAGAGAGGCGTGCCCAGACTAGTTATAAATTACAAACCATTAAACGCAATATTAGAATGGATTAGATATTCGATTCCTAATAAAAGAGATCTAATCAATAGATTAAGCAATGCTACTATCTTCTCAAAATTTGATTTAAAAAGTGGATTCTGGCAAATTCAACTACATCCTAATGACAGATACAAAACAGCTTTTACCACTCCATTTGGACATTACGAATGGAATGTGATGCCTTTTGGATTATAAAATGCTCCTAGTGAATTCCAGAATATAATGAATGAAATATTTAATCCATTTAGTCATTTTATTATAGTTTATATAGATGATGTCCTCATCTTTTCAAATTCAATTGATGAACGTTGGAAACATTTGAATTCTTTTCTCCAAATAATAAAACATAATGGATTAGTCATCTCAGCTCTCAAAATTAAATTATTTCAGACTAAAATAAGATTTTTAGGATATGATATTCATCAGTCCACCATAGTACCAATTAGTAGAGCAATCCAATTTGCTGATAAATTTCCTGATGAAATTACTGACAAAAATCAGTTGCAAAGATATTTAGGATCTTTAAATTATATAGCAGAATTCTATAAAGATCTTAGGAAAACATGTCAGCCCCTATTTGAAAGATTAAAAGACAAGCCCTCTCCTTGGTCATCTCTACACACTTCTATAGTCCAGCAAGTCAAAAAATATGTCAAGACATTGCCATGTCTAGGTATTCCTACAGTCAATTCTTTTAAAGTTATTCAAACTGATGCCTCCGATATTGGTTATGGAGGCATACTCCTCCAAATAGTCAATCCCAGTTCCCCTGAACAAATTGTTCGCTTTCATTCTGGTCTTTGGAATAAAGCACAAAGCAATTATAGTACTATTAAAAAAGAAATTTTAGCACTAGTATTATGTATTTCAAAATTTCAAGATGATGTATTAAACCAAAAGTTTTTAGTCAGAATTGATTGTAAAAGTGCAAAATATGTTCTGGAACAAGATGTTAAGAATATAGCTAGTAAACAGATCTTTGCCAGGTGGCAGTCAATTTTAAGTATTTTTTATTTTGATATTGAATATATTAAAGAAGACCAAAATTCTATCCCTGATTTTCTTACTAGAGAATTTTTATTTAACAAGTCATAACAGTTTCTCATTCATTTAAAAATACTTTCCAGCTATTAAAAATCATTTTTTCAGCAGCATCTAGTATAGAATCCAAAGTACTTTCCAACTATTTAAACCTAGCAGCATTTACAGAAGTAGAACCGCAGCACAACCATGGCAGAGAAAAGCACAGAGAAAAGTAAAAATCCAACCCCAGCTCCAAAAAATCAGCTAGCACTTCCTCCAGCCAACTGTGGAAACAGGTACCAAGTCCTTGGGCAAATCCCCAAGCCTAGTTACAGTTCTGCACTTGCATTCCCTTCATCGTCTAGTCAACCAATTGATCTCTTTTGTTCAACCCAATCAATTCAACCTAGTCAACCAAGAATGCCTTACCCCGCAAAAACAACAGAGTATGTCCTCAAACCAGTCAGCACAAACCTATTTTTCATTGAACCAGTCCACAGAAACATTCACAATCCAATTGAACTAGTCAAGTCCTTTTTTCCTCATGGATGGCATTTCATCCCTGCTCACCCCAGTAAAACCCTCTCTTTCTACAAAGATATTCTTCTCCACCACAACTCAGTTGTGATAAAACCCATTCATGATCGAGTCAATCCCAATAAAGTCATTTACCATTCCCTTTACATCCACAATATAGTCAGCCTGGATGAATGGGGACACCCTTCTTTATTCCGGAATCTCCTCAACCATGAAATCCAGTATAATTATTATGATTATATTGATGCATGGTTCAAAGTCATTCTCTATGAAAATGAGTCATTTACTCACTCTTGGTTTTTCTCATTTGACCATAAATTCAAGTCAGTAATCCCATCCTAGTTTTCTCGATGGTGGCATCAAAATGGTGCCATCCCTGATATCTTACTATTAGAGCTAATGGATCAAGTCAATTATTTTTCAACCTTGTATCCAGTCACCAACCACACCAGTCAATTTCCAACCCTTTTGTTATTCATGGCAAAATACAAAGTTCCATGGATATTCAAATGGAAATATTGCACCAGTCACAACACAGTCATTCGCCAATACCTAGTCAAATGGTGGGACGCATACAAGCATCACCGAGTCATTGAACAGGTCAAGGCAGAATTTCCAGTTAAAGTTCCAACCCCTGTCAAAATCCCAGCTCAAAATCAACCAAGTAAAATGACGACTGCCCAACCCAGCTCACCTACATTTTCTACAATCAGACTTGGAAGCCCAACACCAAGTTCCTCCAAGCCTTCGAAGTCAAAAACCAAATGTTCGCAATTATTGATGTTAGCTCAACAACTAATTGCCCAAGCTAGTCAAGAAGAAGATGACAATTCATCTGAAGAATCAACTGCTCATCAAGACCCATACGGATCAGCTTTCCAAGATGCCCAGGACCCATTTGCATAATCATCTAGAGCAATGGTATCCAAAGCATAGTCAAAGCAGGAATCATTGCTACTTTTGGTCCCACCATCACCGAAAGTAGCACCAGTTATCATTTTCTACTTCAGTCACCTCCCAGACGAATGAAGAATTGAAGAATTGGGACAACATGATGGAATTTTAGTCAAAAGCCATAATCATTGCTGCTTTTGGTCCCACCAACACCAAAAGTAGCAACAGTCATCATTTTTCCCTTTTGGCCCTATTTGCACCGAAAGGAGAAACAGTCAACAATAATTTCTACTTTTGCTCCACTAGCACCGAAAGCAGCAACAGTCACCTACTTTAGTCACATGGCTGAGTCATTCAGCACTTGTAATCCTCCGGACCTTATTCTATAAAAGGATCCGAGAAGGAAAGTGAGAAAAAGAAGAAAAAGGTAGTTTTTTCAAGTTTAAGTTTTCAGTTCCAAGTTCTAGTAAGAGAGAGTAAACCAAGTTTGGGTTTTCAACAATTGTTCACCCTTACTTAGTCAATCTTGAAGTTCTACTTCTGTACTCACTGTAAGTCTGAGATAGTTCAGCTTACCTTTGTATTAAATTTACTAGTAAACTGTTTCTACTATTGTTTTCATTTACATTTACTATTCATCACTATTCACGAAAAATACTATTCATTACTATTCATTACTGTTCATCCACGAAATTACTATTCATCAGTTACTATTCATAGTACTGTTACTGTGCTTCTACCGTCTCTCAGCTTTAAGTAAATCAGTCACCTTTGCCTTTACCGACACACCCATTACTCTGATTAAACCCATGTTCTTCCACTGTATCCCTCCTTCCGCCCCTCATGGTATCAGAGCCAAGTAGGAAATTGTTGAAGAATTAAAACGCAAGTAATCGGTAAGTTGTTTTTACTCCTGCTTAGTTTTCTTTTAGTATTTTACTCCTGTTGAAATTTTAGTTAGTATTTTAATTCGGTTGTCATCGGTCGACCACCTTGAGAAGACCATCTTAGGTAATCCGTAAAAGGTCCCCGTGAGTAAGTCCTAGGTAGGCAGTGAAGGGGTTGGGAAAAAACCTGGGGTATGTGTCCATTGGGGTATGTGTTTATCATGATAATTTAGGATTAAGATATTAATTAAAAGATCTTTAGGGTTAAAATATTAAAAAGAAAAATTTGTAGGATTAAACACAATGAATAGGTTATTTAAGTGTAGTTTTTCAGCTAGTTCTTCAATGGCTTCTTTATCTGAGTTGCCGGATATAGTCAATCAAGAAGAACATGAGTACCAAGATTTAGATACAGGATTAAATAATTGGAACATTCCAAAAATACCAGTAAAAGAAATTTACAAGTCAAGCTTTTTAGATGATACTTTCCGTACTGATCAAGTTGCAAAAACTGCAAAACATGTTTATGCTATTACTAAACAAGAAGAGAGATGTTCTCTTCTCAGTCAACATTCAATCAAACGGCACCTAGAACGAGGATATAAATATATTCATGTAGGATTAATACAAGTAGCTGTTAAACCACTTACAAGAAAAGGATTAAATTCCTCAGTACTGCTATCTTTGAGAGACAGTAGATTTACGGTTTATAGTGATAGTTTGTTAGGATTAATGGAATCAAGTCTACATAATGGTCCAGTTTATTTCAACTGTTACCCTGATTTACCCCTTAGTTTAAATGATAAAAATATTCTAAAACATTAACATTAAATATTCAAACTGCTGGAGCAATCACTCAAATGCTCGAAGGAAGTCAATCAATTGCATTAATTTATCGCCTTTATTACAAATGTATGAAAACCAATTTAAACATTCATGCATTAATCAAAAGTCCAAAAGACAAAACTGTCCTTATTCAAAGTAGCACAAATGCCAGTATTCAAGTACCCAAAACTATTTCCTGGAATGATATCCAGTTACCAGCTAGTTGGCTTAGTGAAAATGAGAGTTTCCCACAGAAACTCCAGAATGACACGATTGATCTAGACTATATTCAACAATACCTAGATGGTACAGTTAGGATAAGTTTTGATCAACAAAGAACAAACCCTCCTCTGAGAATCAAAGAATTAAGTAGGTCAAATAGCTCAGTCACTATTGATAGATCATACACCATGCCTAGGACAGACAAAAATTTGCTTGATCCTAGCATTAAATTAAAAGGTGTTGAGTCAAGTTCACAAATTAGTAAACCCTGTTATTCTACACAGTCAAAATTTGAGGATGAAGACACCTCCCAAGGGTCTCCAACTCAAACAGATTTTGAAGAACAAATTGATCCCTCCTTAAAAGTATTACATAAAGATTTTAAAATTGATTTTGATAAATTATATAAAGAATTTAAGTCAAAGAAGAATAAACAAAAAAGAAGAGATTATGCTAATAAATATTCACAATCTAAACAAGCTAAAATAATTGATCAATGGGAAAACTTCATGAATGAAATAAGAACTAAAATTTATTTTTTCAATTACCTTGAAAAATATTACAAAAAGATTAATACAGTGACTACAGTTACAAAAATAAAAAAGAAAACGAATTCTAGTCCCAGTAATATATCTTACCAATCTCCTGCTAAAACAAAATCAAGTCAAAATATTAAACAAATTACTGTACAAAATCTCCGACAAGAGATCAATCTTATTAAAAAAGAAATTAGCAAATTAAAAGAATCTGACAATCAGTTAAAAGCTCAAAATGAAGAAGATACTAATTACCAGGATTGTTACCAAAAATGGTATGCTAATATATATATATATATATATATATGTATGTATATGAAAAATAAAATTTCAAAGAGTTTTATGGAGAGGCAAACGTGCAGAAATAAAATTTCAAATCTCAGAAATAATATGCATGATGGGCTAATACTATTACCTCTCACGCAATTAGATCGATTTCACAGCGGTCAACTTGGCGCAGATAATGGGAGGAACATCGAGCAAGATACTACCCCTAATTAACCTACCCATTACAATCAAATGTAGTCAATATAACAAACACACCAAAGGAGGTTTTGAACACACCCGGAAAGTGCCAAAATATCTAACAATCTCCCCCTTTGGTATTTCCGGGACAAAACCAACTGCACTAACCATTACGGAAAAATACAAATGAAAGAAATAAACACTAGCGTAAACTAGGTCTATCCAATGAAGCTTGAGCTGCACTTCCAATACCTGTAAAGATAGCTCAACAAAAACTATGCAACGAGAAATATGTAACGAAACATAGAATGGGTTAGCAAAATTTGATAATAAACGACAAAGCAGCATTATATCCAACTACAGAAAACTAGACTAGCAATTTATCAATGCAATAAATTCTCCCCTTATAAGAATATATCCAAATGAACAAAAGCACTCAAAAAAATTCTCCATCTTTTATTTAAGGCTCAACAACACATATCAACTCCCAAACCCATGACCATACCAGAACCATAAAAATTAACCGCACAAATTCTCCCTCTTTTTGTCATGAAAAAAACAAAGGAAAGGAGCATACCGACCAAATTCGTACAGAGAGTTTCGATGGAAACTTGATTGATGGCATCAGTAGACCAAATTCTAGATAGTGAGTTTTGATGGACACTCGATGGATAGTTTTGTTGATCAACTTTACTCCTAAAAAAAACATTTCAAATAGTCTAGCCGCCTCATCCCAAAACGCTATACTATTAATGACAAATATGACTCTATTTAAAAAAAAAAAAAAAGGAGTTTGATGTCGCACACAATGAATTCATATGGATGCATCGAGCACATAATCCACACACTTTTTGTGAACAAAAGCAATGTTTGCCATAATCAAACACCTTATAAGCAGAACAAAAGAATTTGGAATGCAGTCGTTCAGAAAAGAGATTGTTAGAAGAAGGATGAAGCATAAAATAAGGCTGTATGACAAAGTGTGTGTGTGCATTACGTAAACAATGTCAAGCTCAACTCAGTCCGGGAGGAATATTCTCATGTACGCAAGATTTTCAGGATAACTCCCCCTAAAAATGTCAAACCAAGCTAGGTCCTCAAAGTGAAATAGAGAAAAACAACTCCCCCTCACTATTACTACCACACCCCACGCCCCCCCGCCCTCTTTTTTTTTTTTGCAAGGATAAGAAATCCATTATTACTCCATCACTGTTTGACGCGAACACTCACTGCTTACTGAGGCAAGAGGTCCAGCCCAATTACTAGGCAAGTGGCCCAGGAGCATATGTACCTTCACAAGGTCTATCCACCTTTTGATGCGAACACTTAGAGGGAGAATACCTCACCCCAATGAATGCCCAGGTAAAAAAATATAAAAGTACCGACGTTCTTGCTAGAGATAATGGTACAGGGTAATAAGAATCACTAGGGAATAGTACCCAAAGGTCAATCTCAAGTGGGACAAACACATGAACATGTCCAAGTACATGAGAATAACCAAAAGGAGTTGAGGGAGCAATAAATCACGTACGTGAATACGTGAGATAGTGAAAATCATAAAGTCAGGAAATATGATACATCCAAAATCTAAAGATTCTCAAGAATGAAAAAGCACATTGGATGCAAATATTCTAACTACAAGGGCCATGAACATGAGAAACAAAGAACATTTGTTCACAAAAATTGTTTTTGTTTTTTTTTTAAATCCAAAAAAAATGGAAATAAAAATAAAAGAAAAAATTTTACATGTCTACTCTAAATTGATAGCACACAAAGCACACAAATGAGAGACATGCAAACCCACTGAATCTAATCCATAGAAACGAGACCAATAGACTTCCTAAGGTACTCAAACCTAAGGGAATCTAACCAGTTTGTGAAAATATCAGCTTTTGTTCATGTGTGGGTATAAACTCAAGTGTCACGACACCATCTTCAACCAAATCACAAATAAAATTAATGATGACGGATGTCATGTTTGGTCCTAGAATGTTGGACTAGATGACACACATTAGAACCAGTAATTTCAACACAATAGCAATTATCCGAGGAACAAACACCTTTAACCACACACACACCCGAAGCATCAACAATAGAGCAATTATTTTTAGAAAAATTGACTTCATGCATATTATCACAAAATTGCCATATGCTTAATAGGTTAGCTTTTAAACCCTCAACATATAATACGTTATCTAACAGAGGGATCCCAAGTGCGCTTATGGTGCATTGTCCTACGATTTTACCTGTTTTACCATCACCAAATGTGACAAAACCACCATTATACTTCTCTAGCTTAGCAAAGAAAGACTTATTTCCAGTCATGTGCCCTGAACATCCACTATCTAAGTACAAGAAGCAGGCATCCTATCCTCTATATGCAATGTGTGCAACATGACAAATGACATTCACTCTCTTCCATGTTTGTTTTGGTTTGGTGTTCACATACGACGTGTGACCATGTGTGGTATGTCTTTCAACAATCCTATTAGTCTCTTTATTATTTTTAGCCAAATTTGATAACTTTTTGATCTCCTAGATTTGTCAAGTGACTCAATTTATTTTGAAAATTCTCATTCTTAATGTTTGGGGATTGACGCACAACTTGAGGTCTTCTCACATTGGGTTGACCATATCGAACACTTTTATTAGCTGGGGCTATGAACAATTTCGCATTTGTTCTCTGATTGTCCCTTCTAAGTGTATAACAAAAAGGTCAAATGTGACCTTGACCACCACAGTAGTGACAAATAAAAGGATTTTTCTTCTCATGAGCATGATTACTGCTGTATGCATTTTTAATGATGGTGGGAGATTTAATAAAAGATTCGGGTTTATCATTCACTACCTCATTCTTTGTAATTTCAGTTTCCACAAACTTGATTTCCTTTTTTGTGAACTCATTAGACTTAGGTGTGAGTGAAGGTGGATCAACAAACCCTAAGCCTCTTCTATTTTTAAACGTATTTGTCATCTCAACAATACTAGTTGCACTACACTCATTACGCTTTATGGCCTCAGTGGCCTCCCTAAGGTCACGCTCCAATTCAAAAATCATATCCTTAGACCCTTCAACGCATCCACACACTCTCTCCCAGTTTTGGCGAGCTTATCTTTCAAATTAGTGTTATAGGTTTTTAATACTTCAAGCTCGATGTTTTTAGATTCAATGTCATCACTAAGTTTATTCCTCTCACTACTAATTCTCTCAATGACACTCATGAGTTTGTTTGTTTTTTTTTTTTTTCCAGTTTGACACCCTCTTTAAACAATTGATTATAGGCCTCAAGAATAGAATCTATATCATCATCACTCTTCTCACAGTCTTCATCAGTGGAGACATACTTACTATCATCGCTAAAAGTTGTAGAAAGTTCAATCGATTTAAGGGATGTGGGGGACTTAATATTGGCAACAAGCACAGAATATAAAGGAGCTTAAAAACCCCATCACTATCGTCATCCCACGTAGCCTTATACCCCTTAGCACCTTCTTTTTAAGAGTGTTAGCACACTCTGCCTGAACATGCCCGAAACCGTGTGTAAGGACCCGTAATTTCAGAAATTATTAAAAGGTTTATTCAATATTATAAATGAGAAAAATATGGAATTTATTGAATTTATTTGATTTGGCATTAATGTATTAGGGTTGCTATTTGAGGGAGTGCAAGTGTGATTTGTGTGGGTGCTAGTATATAAGTGTAGGTGTGTGTGTAGAGGAGTAATTTTCACTTCTCTCTCTCTCTCTCTCTCTCTCTCTCTCTCTCTCTCTCTCTCGGCTCCTCTCTCTCCCCCTCTCCCTCTTGCTCTCAACCGAAACCCACCTCCATTTTACCTTCTCTACGCGTTATTGAGCTTCAATCTCATGGGTTTTGCTTGGAAGAGGAATATTTCGATTGATTTCAAGATTTCAGAGCCTAGGGCTTGCATGGGCTCGATCTCTCTTTCGGTTTGCTCTCCAACTTTGAGGTAAGGATTTCTTACTCTTTTTATATGCCTATGAGTTGAATTTGTGCTTTGATCATACTTGAAATTGTTGGTTTGATTGTTGGAAATAGTTTCAAAAATTTGTAGAAAATCTGCTCGAATTGAGTTGGTATCGATACCATTTGGCATTGGTATCGATACTTTTGTGTTACAAACCCAGAAAATCATCTGGTATCGATACCATTAGTCCTAGGTATCGATACCCTTGCATCTGGAAAACTTCTTGGTTAAATGGTATCGATACCATTTTGCTAGGTATCGATACCTTTGGCTTAGGGACAGTTTTTTACCGTTTTTCTAAATTTCATCTTTTTGACCCCCGATCACTTCTAATACCTTTAAACCATCTCTAAACTTGGTTACTCATCCTTTCATGATTCGTTGATCGTTTCCACTCTTTAAACAATCGTTAAATGTCATCTTAGTTTCGTTGTAAATGGGAAATGTACCGTAAAGCTGGTTAGGAGTACCGTAGGCTATAGGGTATGCTGTAGTGAGTATTATGAATAGACATGAGCATGTCTAGCAGGATCTCTTGTCCTTTTGACTCGTTGAACTATTAGTTCCCAATGGCGTTCGTTATCTAAGGTTTAAGTATCGACACAGGCAGGTCATATGTCATATAGTTACGATGGGTTGGTAGGTAACTTAGTTACGATGGGTTGGTAGGTAACTTAGAGTATGGTGACATACGTGGGGAATGGTATGTGTTTATTCATTAGCCGATGTTATGATATAGTTGATTGTTTAGAATGCTTGAAGTGGAATCGACGTTATGAAAGAACTGTTTGGGATGATTAGATTGTGATTGTTTGATCGACACGTACGGATATAACGAGATTTGACACGACGAGTATCACCATTCGGTAGAACGGCCGAGATGGTGAGATGATCAGGCTGAAAACAAATGGACGATTAAGCGATGTGCGTTTTCGCTAACCAGCGAATTACATCATAACGAATGGACGGTTATGCGATGTGCGTTTCCGCTAACCATCAAATTACAATATGACGAATGGACGGTTATGCGATGTGCATTTCTGCTAACCAGCGATTTATGATGCATGGATTGACGTTTGCTTATCGATGAAGGGATAAATGGTTAATTTTATCAAAATTTTATTTTAAGGATGGATTATAGTTTTGGAAAGAGGATTTTTATTAAAAATCCTCCGGTATTCTTGAGCGAATCAACGGTTTACGGTACTCGTGCACAGAATCAACAGACTCCGGCTATTCAAGCTCGAATCAACGGAGTGTGACCATATTGGTCTTGTTTTCACAAATCATTTTGCAATCAAAAAGAAAGTTTTCTATGAAAAAGAGATTTAGTAATTGAGAATGTGAAATCGAGATTGGTTGTCGAGTCCATACATGAAGTAAATGAGGTGGTTGAGAATCTGTTGTGGGTTTGTTCAATTTAAGGTGAGTTTAGTACAGCTTCTAGTTTGAATTGTGCATCGATAGGAATCCTGATAAGACGCTTTAAGCTTTGAGGTCAATGCCCACTTGTTCAATTTGTAAACCTTCGTTGCCCGTGTTCGTTTGTTAAAAACACATTCATTCCTAGCGCATAATTCATCTCATTTTCATATAGCTTGGTATAGATTTCTCTACTAGGCTGGTTTATCTCAACCTATCATTTTCAGGTACATCGTAGGGCTATTGGCATGGAGTGCTTGACGTGCATCTGTCATCATCATTTTGAAAGCTATCAAGGGAGGATTATTTTGATATATTGGGTCAAACCCTTTTGAGAGATGTAAAACTTTAACTTTTCAATGTAACTTCTAACAGGATCTTTTGACTATTTATGGATTGGGACCGAAATGCCAGTATTGTATTCCGTTTAAACTTAATCCTTTTCTTAAATAGATTATGGGAAAGTATTTGGGATATTTACATGTATACCCGCAATGGTTTTTCATTTGAAAATACTATTATTATTATGTTGAAAATTGTGGACGTGACACTGTGGCACTCGTGATATTGTATACCTTGGGATTTTTTGGATTTATCAATAGAAGATTTCTTTTCACTATCTCCAGAATTAAAATTCTTACCTCCATTAGTAATTAAAGAAGAAAAATTTCTAGATTCATTATTCTTACGGAATCTAACAAATTTACTGAATTTCTTATCAAAGAAAGTAAGTTCTTCTTCATCAAGGTCATCATCACTCTCTTGTGTCACAAAGGATTCTTCTCTAGATGATTTAAAAGCAATGCTTTTATTAGGCTTTAATGTAGGTTTCTTCGAAAGATGATTCAATTCAAACGTTTGAAATTTACCTACAAGTTCCTCAAAAAGAAAATCATCAACTTTATCACTTTCTTCTATCATGACTACCTTAGCCCTAAACCTCTCAGGAAGAGACCTAAGAACTTTTCGACAAACTTTAAGATTAGGGATTGGTTCTCCTAATGCGTGGAAGGAATTAACAATGTCACTCAACTTAGTGATAAAATTATCAAACGTCACATCTTCTTGCATTCTCAAATCTTCGAAATGTGTTGTAAGTATTTGAAGTTTTAACAGTCTTGGTACCCTCATGGGTGGCTCAGGTAATATCCCAAGCCTCTTTTGTAGTAGTGCACGCAGAAATACGGCTAAACTCAGTTTTACTTAATGCACCATAGATGGCTCCTAAGGCTTTAGAGTTTGCCTTAAAACTATCATTGTTAGTAGAATTCCACTCAGTGTCCTCCTTAGCTCTCATCTGTTTAGTTTAGTCTCAGTGTCTTCTATGGTTAGGGCCTCATAACCGTACCTAACAGATCTCCAAACCTTAACTCCGAGGGAACTCAAATGTGTGGTCATACGGGCTTTCCAGTACAGATAACCATTACCGTCGAAAAAAGGTGGCCTCGAGTTTGAGGCTCCCTCACGTGGTGCTTTCATGTCCATTATACCCATAATGAAACTCAGGTGGTTAAACCTAAACAAAGCAACCCGCTCTGATACTAATTGAAATTATGCAGAAGCATTCAATCTACTCTTAGAGCGGGTGAATAGGAGTTTTGATAAAAAAAAAAAATACCAATTTTCTGATTTAAAAAATTAATATAGATGAATGGGTTGATTATCTCGATTAATCCAAACAAAAATCAATTATTGCAATAGAATAAAAATTGTGAAAAGAGACACACGATTTACATGGAAAAACTTAGGGTCCTAAATAACCCTAAGCCAAAACCACGGCCTAACACTACTGCTTTATTCTATTAATGGAAAAGAAGTACATATTGCGAAATAGCAAAAACCTTACCGAAGCCTTTACCTATTCTCGCCAATCTACAATGCTCCCAGAGCTTCTTCAAGATCCAGTAGATGCACCACAGACTTCATGCCCAATCTCTGGAATCAACCAGCTCCGAATCAATCTCCCAAAGATTTGGCCATAGCAGCAAATAGCACAAAAAACCACAAATAGTGAATGGATGAATAATATGATGAGAAGCGTGATCTAAACAACCCAAACGGAGTTCGAAGATGCAAGAGGCAAGAACAAAACTCTCACCTCTGCCGAAAACCAAAACCCGTGCAACCCTTTCTTTCTTTTATGAAAGCAAACCTTTTTTCCCTTAGAAAATAAAACACGGGTTGCTACATAACAAAAAATCTTCTCAGGAGTGTTGTCTCTTAATGGATCAAACCCATTTTATATGCATATTTGCTGTCAAGTGAAAATCTTTTAATGATGCTAATTAATATGGAAAGCAAATTCTAACAGAATTTTTGGAAAGGCAAACGTGAAATCTTTGTTTTCTAATACTCTAGAAAGAAACCTCTCGTAATGGTAATGGTAATGATTATATGAAAAATGAATTTTTGGAGAGTTTCATGGAGAGGCATACGTGCAGAAATAAAATTTTGAATCTCGAAAATAATATGCATGATGTGTTGTAACGCCCCTAATTTTGGGTACGTTAAATAGACAATTTTATTGGAACTTCAAAATAGAGTCTGACCCATTATTACATTACAACCTCCATAAGAGTACTTTCATTACAAAAGGGAGGGAAACTAGGGTTCCTAATTACAGCTCCTCCTGCTCCTCCATTCTAGCCAACTCTTCAGCTCTAAAAGCTTCCAAGGTGTAGAGTGGAATCTGACACATTATATCAGCGTCACCACAGATATAATAATTTCAGGGTCACCAAAGGTAAATCGTGAGCTACAAAAGCTCAATAGAATAATCCATACCCACTAACCCTTAACTTACAAGCAGCAGATCATAATATTAACGAATTCCACATAGTACATGCATATCTAACAAAACAGTTCACAATGACACATCCACATTTACTATTCAAACTAACGTTGGTGTCTATGATTTTCTAAGTTTCTTCTACGGGACTCGTCGTGGACCGTGTCTCCATTTATCACTTACCAAATCAACATTTCCAAAATCGTTTTAACACACTCAACCTCGGTTCCACCGTTCTGGTCTCCCGAGTATCCTCACAATGGTTCTGCCGTACCGGGTTTCTATTGGCACACAAAAACATTGAATTTGGCATTGGCTCCTCTCCATGAATAACCAATCCACAATTCAAAATCCTCGATTCTGCCGCTTTGGGTTCCCGAGTATCCCACAATGGTTCCGTCGGTCTGGGTTCTCATGTGGGTTTTCGAAAATCATTAATACCAATTGCATTGGCTCCTCTCCGCAGATAACCAAACCACAATTCATCCCTCGGTTCTGTCGCTTTGGGTTCTCGAGTATACAATAATGGTTCCGTCTCTCCGGGTTCCCATTGGGTCTTCGAAAATAGTTTACACACGCACTCCTCACAATGGGCTACCAAGTCCGGCCACATTGCAGTTTCCAAAACATTTCTCTTTTGCAAATCACATCATTCCATTAACCACACCCTAGGTGTCATGTTTCTACTTTCTCGATTTCTATGTCTCGTTTTCATGCAACGACTCCGCAGTAGGACTTTTCACATACGTAATTATAAATCATTCATTGTAATCTTGAAACTAAACTAGCAAGATCATCCAACTCTATATTAATCATCATGCTCAAACCACAACTTAAAGCATAATGCCACATGTACGGACGCCTTTGGAGTGAAAATCACTTATGCTTTAGCACACAACAAGACAAGTAATTCTAACAATTATGTATACATGCTCAAAACCATCTTAAGATCAAAATACGTATACTTCCGATCAAGTTAATATTTCAAAAATCCGTTCTTTCCTCCTTTGTGGAAAGTTCAAAACAACATATGTTTATTGAAGTAAAAGTCATTTGGTCAACATGTTCATGCCACCATTAGCAAAATAAATTTACTAGTTATCTTTGATGCATTTCAAACATTATAAGCAATTTAAACAAACTTTATATATACTTAGAGAGAGTAGTTAGGGATATTCTACCATTGGTGGTAGGGCAGCTACGGAAAAAAAGTAAGTACGCCGGATGGAGTATCTTCCTACGGTGAGCTTCTGGTAGCTTTGCAAGAGAAAGGTTTCTTTCTTGACTACACTACTAAACTTTTTGGATCGAGAGGGTGGTTTAGGATGAGTTTCTTGAAGAACTTACGGAGAACTCAAAAACAACACAAGAACAAGAAGAACAAAGAACAAATGTAAGGATTCTAGAGAGAGAAGTTGAATGGTTGGAAGGTGTAAGTTGAATAGTAAGTGATGGGTACTATTTATAGCAAAAATCTTGGTTTCCATTGGCAAGACTAACTTCTATTATCCAATGGATAAATTTTTCCCTAGCAAATTATTGTCCAATGGGTAAAGGGGCAATTATGATAAGTAAAGCTTGAAAAGACTAGACATGAAGTGTAATAATTACCTCCCTAGGTCTAAAAGGTTCAACTAGGGCTGGAGGGGTTCATAAGACTTAAAGATGGTCAAAAAGGTTCATCTAAGGTTAGGAGAATGTAACTATGTGAATTGGTAGTTAGGTTTCTCCAACTAATCGGTTGGAAGCTAATCCTACTTGCCATATAGGATTTCTAGCCAAGAAATATAATTTTAGGATTTTATTTAACTTGCTAAGAAAATATACAAGTGCTTCTACAAGCATACTTGTCTTTAGAAAAGGACTAAATTGGCCGGGACGAAAAGATATAATTTTATAAATCTCAAATTTAATTATGACGGATTATTAGAAATAAAAACGAAATTTTAAAAGAAATCCAAGTAATTTAAATAAAATTTAAATATTTAACGAAATTTTTATTTACCGAAAATCAGGGTTGTTACATGTGTTAATACTATTACCTCTCACGCAATTTGATTGATTTCATAGCGGTCAACTTGGCGCAGATAATGGGAGGAGCATCGAGCGAGATACCACCCCTAATTAACCTATCCATTACAATCAAATGGAGTCAATATAACAAAGACACCAAATGAGGTTTTGAACACATTCGGAAAGTTTCAAAATATCTAACAGTATCCATGTGTTAAGAGGGATGGATTCCCCGAAGCCATTTGTATTGGCTTTAGTCGAAAAACATCAAGTATTGGTTTATGCCACTTGTCCCACCATTGATCTTTGGCTAGCAGAGGACTTTCTGTCGAGGACTAATAGCAATGACCAATTATGGCAAATCCATATTTTGGGCGTGGCAGTGTATACATGCATGATTGAACAGGTAGTTTTGTCATGGATAATAGATCGACCATGAATCCTTGTTTCCTGTTTTCCTTTCGTAGGACTTGTAGTTGAAGGAAACTAATCGACAGAGGCAATATTATCCGATAACTATCGACAAGCTCGACAGCGGCAAATTAAAGCCAACACATCACTTTCGACGGTATTTTTGTTTAAACCTTGAAGGCTTTGATACATCAGTTGAAAAGCGAAAGGTTAGTGTAAAATTTATCTAAAACTTTTCGAGAGTTAGAGGGCAAATATTTACACTGTAAAAAGTTATCACCAGTCGATATCGACAAATGAGTGATTTAAAACTAGTTAAATTAATCACTTGGGTTATGGGTTAGCCCTTCACCCAAATGAATAAAGGGGGCATTATTTACACCATATATTCACCATCTGTTGATGATCGACTGAAAGGTGGCGATTATAGAAAATGCAACCTATGTTATTATTATTAAGTATTCGTATTAATATTAGGACTAGTACTAGTATTTCTTTTATTTTTGTTATTTGCATGTAGAACACTTGGCATGCTCCTACACTTTTGGAAGGACACTTGGCATGCTCCTACACACTTTGAAATTGAAGGGAAGTTATTTGGACATTTGGAAGCAAATTAGAAGAATGAAGAGTAGTGGAAAGTTAAGAAGTTATTTCCTACACATTTGTTGTTTCCTATAAATAGTCTTTAGACTTCATTGTAAATTCTCTCCAACAAATCGAAGTCTATCTTTATTTGTCTTAATTTTTGGCATTACTAACCCGTTCTTGGGTTATAATTAGGAGTAGGAGTAGAATTCATATTTTAACTTAGGATCTCCGATGTATCTACCATGTTGATAAATCGATCATTGAAGAGTGTCAATTTCGTTCTTGAAGATCGGTATGCTCTGCACCAACGATTTTCTTTTACATGTCTACACGCTTCTCTCATACTACCAATTTCGCATTTGACTCGACTGCCATTTGTCTTCCGGTGAAGTCCTGAAATATGGCATGGAATCACGGATCTATCTTGTGGAGACATGGTCGCATCACCCTTTATTTTGTTGTTAACTTTGTTTTCCGAAGTCTCTGTCGAGTTTCGATTAGGGAAAAAATAGGTAAACAGGACTCCACTAATATTTGAGTATTGAACTCCCCTATTAGCAATTCAACAATGCTATACACACAACACCAAACACAACCTCTCACATACATGTGGGACCATACATAGTATTGTGTGTGGGGCCCACATGTATGTGAAAGGTCCCAATAAGTACTTATACTTAGTAGTAGAACCAAAATACCAAAAGTACCTTTGTATGCATTACACAAAATGTAATATATAATGATGAACTACAAATACACAAACACTAATATTCCATTAATTTTATTCACCATCATTTGTTTAAGTATTTTTACTAAGGTTATGCTTCAAAAGTGACTCATCTACATGAGATTTCTAGATCCGCCACTACTCTCAATAATCCTTCAGCCAAAATAAGTGTTTGTCGATCACACACACCAATCATCTATTGGTCATAAAAGCATGCATATGGCCATTCATCATGTGGGCCAAATATAAATTATTCTTACATCAAACTCCTCAAATATCCATGTGACAAGCTAAATACTTTATCAGTGGCTTTTTGGTCGAAAATTAGGGATTGGAAGCTCATTCATTGGCTATCTTCGTATAAAATTTCAAATAACAAACCTAAGGATGGTGTGATACCACACTATCGCCTTCTTACCTAGGCTCTGCTTGCTAAACAATGCTAGAGAAGTCTTGTCGCTAACTCAAAGTGCTTCATCGAAAATACTGCTCCAAAATTGATATTGTTCACAAGAAGCCAACCATCGGTTCTTCATGGGAGTGGAAAAGTATGTTATATTCGGGGACTTAATTACAAAAGTTTATTTCCGGGACTGTAGGGGATGGAGAATATATCAATTTAATTCATGGTAAGCAGATTCTTGGTTTCAGCTGCCCTTTGAGCCACTTTATATAAATCCTTTTGCCAGTCCTGACTCTCTTAACTGTCTCCAATCTCCTGCTCGAAATTAACAAACTTTGGCCAATTTCACTTATTCCCTGCCTTCATTGCCTCCAAAATCCTTGCAATTCTGCTACCCCGCACTCCCATCGCTGATCAAAGATTCGGCCCTTTACATCTTCGCAGAAGTATTTCACAAAATCAGGGTCTAAATCACGACATGAGGGTCACAACGCTTGGAATCTTATTTGCACCCTTTACCTACCAGAAACGGTAAAAATTCCCATCTAGAAATCGCTCTCCGTTAAGAGAATCTCTAGCTAGGAGAATTCGGAGCATCTCCCCCCTTTGTCCACGTTGCTAGGACGAGGTGGTGGGTCATCTGTTCTGCAAGTGTTCTGGTTCTTGACTAGTTTGGTTTAAGCAGTGGTTTTCCAAATGTGGCAACGGACGATGAGAATTTCTCTTTCATCGACTATCTTATGGAGGAATGGAAGTATAGATATTTTGACGACTTCTCTCCCCTCTGGACAATTTTGAAAAATCGGAAAAGGTTATTTTCTCAAATGAGTCCTTCAACCGTGACACCACTTGCAATAGCTAAAGCTATCTAGTCTAATAAGGCCGATCCAAATGGACCATTTATCATAATTTTGATGCGAATGATTTAGTTGATAGTCAAGGTCTTCGTAGTAGATCGCCATCCTTCGTTCTCAAATTAACCTTATCCCCATCACTCCATTACGCAACTCAACATGGTCATTTCAATTGTGGATGGAGCTTGGCAGAAGAATCACGTTTGGAGTGGAGTCGGGTTCACAGCTAGTCACCCTGATGGCACAGCAATTCATCAAATTGCTATAAGAGTACGTAAGAGTCTCAGCCGAGGAGAATTTCAAGCAAGTTAAATAGATCGGGGACAAATAGGAATTGCAACTCAATATAGAAACTTTTCCGATTTGATAGGTTTCAGAAAATATTTTAAAGCTATGGGGATGCCCATACAATACGTCATTAATATTTTCACATAAACTATGCACTTGAACAATGAACATGAGACTTATCCACAAAAAAAAAAAAAGAACAATGAACACGAGTGTCTCTAAAAAAGTTGGAGGTGATTATAACAGCCCACCCACACTCCGCGTACGGAACCCTACCGGTGTGGGATCTAGGCTTAGCCGGGAAAGAAAAAAAAAAGAAAAAAAGAATGTTACTATCGCAAGAGTAACTGCAATCATTCCCACAATGATTTACGTAAAACACTGAAATAGTATTAAAACATTGAAATAGTATTTGTTGCAGAAGACATTGAAAGATAATTTTAATATCTAGTTTACTTCGACATGTCAATATAAACGCCTAAACTTTGTCCAAACATAAACCACAGAAAACTGTAATGGGGCAATTAGTTTTCCTGCTAAAGTCATACGTCATTACATGATGCAGTGGCTTTGTAAATGGCTGCGAACCCACCTCGGGAACGATGGAGATGTGGAGGAATGGCGAGGTAGTGGATGAGGAGGAGGTAATTGTGGAGGAATGACAATGGACTCGGGGTGCCGGGGAAGGTAGTTGTGGGAGGTCCCGGAGGGTAGGGGCCGGTTGGTTGCCTTCAAAGGTGGAGAAGAGGCAACCCAAACGGAGGAATTGAGGCATGGGGCATCATTTTTCCTGTTCTTCACAGTTGTGTTTCGGCAATACCTAGTGAGGAAATAGCAACTCCAACAACCAATTGTCAAAACATTCCAGCACCAATTCATCTATTCCAAACCATTACCCCAAAATATAATGTCGTTCAGGATAGTCTATTTCTTGCAGCGAAGCGGCTCAAGCCCTCAAGTTGGGGCATTGCACCCAATAAGAGAAACATCTCATCCACCAGCCTTACTCTTGATCTCAAATGATGAAACAAACAGCACAGGACCGAGTCCCAATAAATAACGTCCTACTATCTCAAAGCAATCCCACTTTTACATTAGTGACGCAATTTTGCGGTTGGGACTGTATCAGAACAAAGTGACTGGGCATTTATAGAGCTTGAGGATCCTGGCCCATTTGTACAGAGACTACCCAGCACATTTATACAGAAAAAATTAAGAGAAAGAAGAACCAAAACCATGGGGTAGGGTAATCTGTAGGCCTGTGAACACTGCAACTATTTTCAAAGTTAAATGAACTAAAATCAGGTTCAGAACCCCTAACACAAGTCAGAATCTATGGTATTACGAGCCACTGGAACAATCGTGCAACTTTACTTGCATGGTTGTTTGGATCCTCTGCCATTAGTGTGTGAAATGCTGACAAAACTTACATCCGCCGACTCCACAGAAAATTCCCATAAGAATGAATTAATCCCCAAGGATCAGGTCATTTCCACTCCGCAAAAGTCTATGGTACAAGCCTGACTGAGCACTTGAAGCTGGATAATTTACAACTATCTCTCTGTTTCTGTACGCTAATAACCATTAAACAGATTTAGAGTGTATCTTCTAATTCATCTGGTACATGCAACTTCTCAATTGCAGCCTGCAGGTCAACATAAAACAGAAGTAGAAGAGTTTACTTCATAAGACAATTTACAGTGCAAGCTTAAAAGAGTAACCAATGACAAAAGTGAAACGGCAATGCGCCAGCATCCAATAGATTTATCCACACAAAACAAAAGAATTATATGAAAACCCACGAACCACTATGAAAAGTGAAAAATTAAGACCCACCTCCTCTCTGCCAACTCCAAGAAAGACTGGAACCTAGGATCCTATTTTCATCCAATAGGATCACAAGAGAAATTCCACTCAGATTCTGTATATTTAAGGATTTGTAGTCACTTTCAGTTTGACAGTGTGAACTGACCCCATAATCCTATAGGCCACTCCTCCCCAATAACAGAGAAAGAGATGGATTTAGGCAGTTCAGTAAAATGTCATTGACTGATTTACTTAATTGCTTAAGCTTGGGTTTAGATGTAGACTTGTGAAGGATTTATCAAAGATAAGGAAAATGGTAGGAAACTAGGGAAGTGAATTTAGTTTCTTTTTTTTTAATTATAACAAGTCACTATTTGGCAACTAACTAGGGAACATAGTTGTCAAATCACAAATCAAATTGTGTTAGCCTGAATTGTGAATTGAGCCAAATTGTGAGTCACAGGTCATAGCTGTGAAAATAGAATAGGTCACAAAGATACCACTATCCAAATAGTTACAAGAGAGAAATTAAAGAACCGGAAAAAATTAGGACAAAACAAGATTAAAATTTTGTCTGTAGTGAATACAATGAAGTCTAATAGCCATTAGGTTACTAGCTGCTTCTATGGGAGAAACATGCAAGTTTGAGGCTCCAAGCCCACCGCGTCCTATGATCCTACACTATGATGCACAGACACAGACACGGGGACACGGAAATTCTAAAAAAAATGGGGACACGGACACGACGGAGGACACACAACGTGCATATTTATTTATTTATATAAATAAATAAATAAATTATAGTTTGACAACTAGAATTTTTTAAAATTTACAATTTGGCCCCTGCCATGTCCCCAGCCGTGTCCCCATAAAAAATTTAAATTAGATTATGGGACACGCCACGTGGCGTGTCCCATACGTGTCCCCGTATCCAACACTGCGATACGTCGACCTCTAGAGGTGTCGGTGCTTCATAGATCCTACATAACATACTTGATAGTTGATTATGCTTCGAGGCTATGAATCACCAACAATCCAAATAGGTCACTGTACTTGTGTCAGGACACAGGAATGGAAAACATATGACACGCCGCATGGCGTGCCCCATACATTTAATTGATTTTTTGAGGGAGGAACGCGGGGACACAGCATGGACACATGGGAAATGTACGGGGGTAGATTTGTAATATCTTCTAATTTTTCTGGGGTATACATGGTATTACTGCAAATGTTTGGGTGGGGTTGTAGTGCAATTAAGCCAACATAACCTATCCTAACACAGCTATGGAAGCCAAAAGAGGGGGAAAAGGCATTCATGCAAGCCTAGATTGAGAATCAGTCAATTGAAGCAGCTCTCTCTCTGAACATATACATGTGCTGGTACATATATAAGTATAGCTGTATATATAGGTATGTCTTAGTATATTTGCATATATAACATTGTATGTATCTCTGTGTATATATATGTGTGTGTGTGTGTGTGTGTGTGTAACAGTACACATCTTAAATTTATGACAGTATATATGTCTTACTTTCAGCAATATATGCCTACATATATGATATGAACCCGCCAACATGGAGGTTGTAGTCTTTACAGACGATGGGGATGGTAACCAACGATGACAAAGTGATGGAAAAGATTAAAATATATAGATATGTGTGTGTGTTTGTGTGTTGCCATGTTCCCTGCAGTGTCCGTGTCCGTATTCTTTTAGAATCCCCGTGTTCGTGTCCGAGCTACATAGCTTAGAGGTATAAGAAGGGCCAGGCTGGCACAGGCATGGGCACAACACATTTAGATTTTGTCAGATCCATCAGTTTAAGAATCACATAAATGTGAATTCAATCGTGAATCCTATAACCATTGCTGTTTCGATCCCAAAAAAAAAAACAGATTCACCTTACAGGTTTGTACTGATTCTGAGAATTACGAACTGACACGTGAACCATATGATTTTGACAACTTTGATGGGGAATGAAAGCTAACACTGACTCAATGACCAAAGTTCCTTATGCCCATGTATGATGGAAACATATGCTCACAACAGATGGAAAATATGTAAATATATACGCAGACCTCTAAAAAAATCCAGGTCTGTTTTAAAAACTAGTACCAGTTCCCGAATCATATAATGAATAATGCATGCAAGTCACCTTGATGGTAGCAACATCTGTCGCTGGTGGTTTCAAATCCAGAGCTAATCCAAAGTGAAGCATTGCCTTGTCATACATGTTACTCCTTTTATAAATCTTACCCATCAGGGCATATACACTGCTTTCTTGAGGGGCATACTCTTTAAGCTCCTCTAGGACTTTCAAAGCTTCATCAAATTTTTCTATGCTTACAAGTATATTAGCCTTCTGATACATGGGCAGAGGATTCTTCTTATCTGCCAAAATAGCCTTCTCCATCATCTCAAAAGCTTCATCATTTTTCTGCCAGAACCAAATTCAGACAGCTGCAGGAGATAAAACTTCCTTTTTGGAACTGGAGAACCACAATCAAGTAGGAATGCACAAACCTTTAAGGCATGGAAAGCTGTTCCAAGATAAGACATTATAACGGAAGAACGAGGATTAATTTGGAAAGCCATGCGGAAGTGATGCTCCGAGAACTCAAATTTCTCTTGGCGAAGGTAGATCATTCCGAGTCCATACCAAGCATTATAATGTCTCCCATCAATTCGAAGGGCACTGTGGTAGCTCTTAATTCCATTCTCAAAATCCTCTAGCGCAACAAATCTGTGAACAGAATATATCACAAATACTCAATCAGAAGGAAACTTTGAAAAAACAATACATCTTCTGTATCTTATTATCCCTTATGTCTTTTCAGAAAAAAGATGCACGTCCTACTCGTGTCCACAAAGGGTGTGCGCATAAGCAAATCTCGAATTCAGTCGCACAGCGCGTTGGAAATTTTTAAGAGCAGTTTCATGGTCTTTCTGCAAACTATAGCAATTTCCCATAGCACACCTGCAATATCAAGTCAACAGAAAGTATAAGGACGCCGAAGAAAGATAACAACCACACACTTTCATGCGCCTCCAACAAACACATTGAAAGGTTTTCACAGCTCTAAACCTCAAAATCTGCTCCAAACCACCTCACTATTGAAACTACGGACAACTAGAAAGGTCGCTTAATTGCTTATGTAGCATCATGCCAATGCAAGTACAACAACTTGCGAGCCCTCCACAAGTACCCTGCTAAACTAATCGCCAACTATAGAAAACAGTAACCTATAGCTAACTATAACCAAAACTTTAATGCTTCTAGAGCTCACTAATAAAAATGCTGAAGACATTATCAGCTATTTGCAACGAGGGCATGAGGATAAGCAGCTGATAAGCGTCAAGAGCGAAGATACAACCCCACAGTATAAACTCGCGAGTCGCAAGACAAAAAGTACATACTTAATAATGCAACCAGCTTCACAGATAGAATTCTGTCTAACACTGCACTGAAGGTAAGAACAAAAAAGCAAGTGGAAAAAATTAATTGCAAGAAAACTGAAGCTGCACACCACTTGGTATACAAAATGTTTGATTGCAGTTACCAAGATTGAGGAGCTAAGCGGTCAGTTGATATCAGCTCCTGAGCCAGGTAACTTAACTTCATATCTTCCTTCAAATGCTGCAAGAAAGATCAAAAAGAGTCTCAGAGAAAACCTATGTGGAGTAACATGGTTCCATGGTTGCTGGGTCCAAATGAAGCATATACTGTCACATCTTCATCCTGAACCTAATGATATTTTCCACTTTGGGCTAGGCCCTCATGGCTTTAGAACACATCAGCATCCTTACTAGTAAGGGAGGTAAACTCACTTATAGTCCAAGAACTTTTCAATGTACGCAATAAAAAAATGAACCTTAAGAAACCCTAGGAATCCAGCTGTAGGGGATGAAACGCGATCCATTCCATTACTCAATAAACCTGAATTCATTCCATTCATCCTACCAAACATAATGTGAGATTTTTAAATAGACTCTTACAGATAAAGAAAGGACAAAGATAGCCTACTAAATAACAAACAAGATAAATCCTACATAACAATTAGGATAATCACAAATAACAGTAAGTCAACTAAATAGAATCTTCCAGCCCAGCCGAGACGATGAGAGACAAGATGTTACATTCTTACCTCACAGGGCCACGTGTCCTTGTGTGGTGCACGGTGTAGCACTCCGCTATATACAGTACTTTGGCACCACTCATGGGAATCAAGAGATGGCTCATACAGCTGACACCACTTGTAATGTCCACGTCCCCATCCCAAAAAGTAATGATAGTCAGCTTTGTGCTAGTGATGTAGGACAAGATTTGGAAGATTTATATTCTCATTCTTATTATTCAGGAATTAGACTTTTACTAGGATTGTCTTTGTAAGCTTAGAAAAATGGTGTATACTTATTTAAGTTGATTTTGTTTTCCTAGATCCTTAGGAACTTTAGCTCCAGTGCCCGCTTGATTTGGCATGATTTATAGTGAAAGAGCTTTTCCTGCCTACACAATGTGTAATTTGTACGTAGGTAAATAACACATTAGGATTGTATAAGAGTTACTTTGACCATCCCAGCTATGCTTACAATTAAGCCTCAAGAAGAAAAACTAGGAGAGAGCCAACTTCTACACAGAACCTATATAACATAAGACTGTTTAAAAGTTTATATATCAGTTGGATTAGAGTCATTGACGGTCGGTATATGCTGTACGTGTTTCATAATTTAATTGATAAGAAGGATATTATGTAATTTGGAGTTCACCATAAAGCTATGCATAAAACTATAGAGAATTTCCACGAAATGCTCTATGAAACATTGCAAACAGCCAAACACTATATTATGTTACACTGGAAAATATCACAAAGATATTCAAAATCTGATTCTTATAGCGTGTCACTGTGTCCTTGAGATAGGAATTGGATGAGTTGATGCAAAGACACATTCACACAGCACTAGTTATCTAGGCAAGAGGAAAATTGCACCGCAAATCTCCGTATAGCTTAGCATGAGACATGGGCTTCACGTAAGCAACACATATGTTCTAGTTATTAAATAGTTCTCTTTTCGTTTATCCATGTCTTTGTTGTTCCAGAAGCTAGGACCAAACGCTCACATATATTAAGCAATTTACATATTAAAGCAGTTAAAATATTACACAAATTGAGTAATTGAATAATTAAGCAATAAGACACTTACACAAATTGAGTAAATCAAACTAGGACTGAAGAAAATTAGGTCATTAACAATAAACACTTAATCTGCAAATTACAATTTGACCTTAAATATAAAAGTTTCCATACTCCATTCGTCACCTAAGGCAGAGGCTTTCTATATTTTTGAGAGGCATTGATAGAATACATAACATGACAACGGGTATCACTAGATCACATGGTAGCTATGGCAAAATTAAGTAATTTGGCACAATTTCAAATGGTGGGTGCCTCGCACACCTTGAGCACCTCAACACTTCATTACAGTTGCCTTGTCAGCTAAGGCAAAGGCTTTCTATTTTTTGCGAGGCATTGATAGGATACATAGCATCACAACGGGCATAACTAGATCACAAGGTAGCCATGGCAAAATTACGTAATTTGGCACAACTGAAAATGGCAGTGCCTCTCACACCTTGAGCATCTGAGCAACGTTACAATTGCCTTGCAAAAGCGGTGTTGAGGGCTTAAGGCATGTTGAGTGGGTTTCACGCACATCTCTTCGCTCAAAGTACTTGAATTTCCAACAGAATGTCTTCAAATATCCAAGGACTAGCATAGAAGGTTTTTGATAGTGGGATGAATTGAATACTAACGCAGAGTCGTTTATTGATTAACAAAGAACCGCTCTAAAGATTGCAAAAGATAATAAATACAATATCTTTAAACATACACAGTGAGGGGGGGAAATGTGGATATTTGGATAGAAAATGAACAAGTTGCATCTCAGAAGACTAGGCAGCTCAAAACCCAATCACGCAAAAGATAAGAAACTCACATATAGAACTGTAGAATGTAAATCCATCCCTTCCAAACTGTAAGGAGATGCTAGACGGGCAAGACTGAAGGCACGATGAGCTTCTTGGTAATCAACCAATTCAAAATACGATTTCCCCACCTGCAGTTGCAGAAATGCTTCACGAGATGTTAAATAAAAAATAGGTAAAAGCATTAAAATCAAGAACTAAACAATCATGTTCAAAAAAACAGTCAAATCATTATCTAAAAATAAGGCACAAAGAACGTGATATATGGTTTGTTGGACCTTCAAAAACAGGCCTCATTCCTCATACAGGAGAATTTCGCAACCAAGTATAATACAGATGTAAGAAAAACCGTAATTGAGGCATTGAGACTGATATCTCCAGATCAAAAGGTAGTTGTCATTAATTTTAGCTGATAAATGGAAAGTATCAAATCCATTAAAGGAAGGGGTCAGGCACTTTTCAGAACCAACAATTTTACCAACTTCATATGTCAATCTCATGTCACCCCTTAGTTTCCACTTTCCAGAAACAGTTATACCTTTCTGTTTTAATGTGTTCTAACCGGCAACACCACCTAAGGTAGAATTTGTAAACCCACTAAATTACCTGGGAAAGTACCCATCCAGTATTATAATGTTTATGCGGAAGTTTCAGATATGCATCCAGCGCGTCCTGTTGCACCAAGAAAGAAGCCTTAGATGACTAAAAGCAGCAGAGTGAAACAAGACGAATAAGGACATTGTTCCTTAGACAATGGCTTTGTAGTACCTGGCACCTGTACATGCAGGATAGCCTATAGCCTTCCCCAAGAGTCCTTAAGAGATCCAATATTTCAGAAGTACCAGTTATTACTCTTGAGCTACCCATAACTAGCCCACCCATTGGCATTGCTGTTTCTTCTTGATCATGAGAACTAAGATCACCAGCAGGAGATGAACTTGAGGTGGCTGCATTGGAACGAGAATCATCACGAACCTCGTGACGTATTCCTAGAAACCATAAACATATGTTTCTAAACTTCAATTGAGCAGGTCACTGAACTTGAATTAGCAAGAACGAAATCCAACTACATTAACAGGTTCATAAATGCGCTTATACTATTTGCCTCACAGGTCAAGCGTGATGTCAAGCACAGAAGTATCATTGTTTATCGCTGAACCGAGAAAACAACGCCGACAAATATGGCTTTTCTTTGTTTGTTTGATTAAGGGGGTGGGGGTGGGGGTGGGGGTGGGGGTGGGGGTGGGGGTGGGGGACGTGAATTAATCAAACCATCAGGAAATAATGAGTTGTTTCAACTCATGCCAATCAAATGAATGGATTGCATCAATACTAACTGATCTTGAAAGTTGAAACATACTTGGAGGTAGATTTGTATCGTCATATATATATATATAGAGAGAGAGAGAGAGAGGAATTTTCAAGTGATGGATCCCTCATTTTGTTAAAATGAGGGACTTTCATTTCCCGATCAAATTTTGAAAATCCGAACCGTTCAATGTGTGCAGAACATAATTTTAAGGGTCCCCGAGAGAAACCAGCAAAAAAAATGACTGGGAAGGGCGTCATCCGAGCAGTTTTTTTTTAACCGTTCAATGAAAACTGCTCGGATGAAGCCCTTCCCGGTCATTTTTTTTGCTGATTTCTTGCGGGGACCCTTAAAATCACGTTCTGATCACTTTAAGCGGCTCGGATCATCGAAATTCAATCGGGAAGGGGAGTCCCGCATTTTAATAAAATGAGGGATCCCTCACCGGAACCTCTATATATATATCTCTCTCAAACACACAGATAGTTACACTGTAACACAGTTAAACACCATATGGCTATATGCTATTATGCTCACTGATCCTCTCTCTATATACACTATATTTGCATGTAGTGTAAATCACTTCTATATACATACTGACGTACGTAACATATATACTACACTGTAACATACTAACAATTCAACTATCTTTTATTTCTTTCAGCTTTATTATTATTATTATATTTTTTTGAGTACTTCGGAATGTTCTTTCAGCTTTATTTTTAACCTTAGTATGAGATAACAAGACTAATAATTTGACAAACCAATCCCCAACATATCCTTATCCTATTTTTTTAGCTTTTGCCATATCACCGTATCCATAGTGTGTCATATCCGTATTCGTATTCCTATCTGTGTGTCATAGACTGAATCTAATGGGTAATGGCTCACCTAATAGTAGGCAAGCCCTCAGATAGATATACTGGTGAAGTATGAGAGGACGGGAGTCCTGATTCAGATATGAACGCAACCAATCTAAAGATAATAAACTACGAACAGTGGTTCTACTAGTGATAATGCCGCCGGGACGTCTCAGAGACAGTTTGAGACTTGGAAATGTGCTTAAAATATATAGAAGGATTCTTTGGGTGATCATGGAAGAATTATTGGCAAAAAAGGAGGCAGCCCCTGCAATGTGCCGCAGTAGTTTAGAAAATGGACGACACCAGCCGAAGAGTAGCCAACCACATCCCAATTGGGAAGTCCAAAGCCTAATTGCTCTGCGAAAAACCTCTTTACAGAGCGCTATGGCCTACGAATTATGCTACCAAAGGCAAACTAAAGATCTATTATATGCTTCAATGGGCACCGCCAATAATAAGGAACCAGACTTAGCTGAAGAGCATAGTAGTAAACAAACTCATTCTGTTCTGTTCTAGCTGTTGCATCAGCAACGACAACTGAATCAATAAGACAATGAAAAATAAGATCAATTAATCACCTTCATCAAAACTTTCACTGGTCCACGGCTGCCCCTTGCGAACTGTCACTGACCGAAATGTCACCGAGCTCAACTTGGAACCACCAATATATTTAGAGGAGTGGCTAGTTCCATTTCCCGTTACTGTAGCGGCATTTGAATTCATGCTCACTGCTGTTTCTGCAGCAAGCCGGGTGCTTCGTCGAGGTCCAGAATCAGAAAATAACCTCCCTGATATCTGAAAGAAAGCGTCTCGATGCAATAAGGAACTTCATTACCAGCTAATAAAAGGAGAATATTGGAAAAGACCACAAAAATTTTCTTTGGTAACCAAAACCAAAACTTGGCCTAGCCAAATTGTAGGAAAAGCTAGCCACACAAAAACTGCAACCACGTATTTCAAAAAAGCACAGGTTGACGTTTTCTGAACAAACATAGAAAAAGCTGGAAGATATAGAAGACAAAGTGAAAAACCTTTCTCAATTTTCCTTCATCCACAAACTTTCTTCGAGGGGCTTGAATTGTAGAGTTCACAATTGACCTTGGTGAGCCATCCATAATAACTGCATTTGGGTTAGGGCCATTAGGTTGCACATTTTTGCATAACGGGGGTGGAGCAACACCTGACAGCTGCGAGATATAAAAGAGCTTAGAGCAATTATCCATTCTCAGTCCCCCAGTAAAAAGAATAGTCATTGATATCAAGCACACAAATGTCCAATATCTTTCTCCTAAGAAGAAGCTAAAGTTTAACAGAACCCTACATGCAAGTCCGTAAGCAAAACTGACACAACTTCCATTAGCAGAGTACAGTCCTCAATGGAACAGAAACAAACAGCATTTTTTCCACTAAAGACACTAGTTAGACACATAGCAAAACTATGATGGAGAAAAAAGATGACAAAAATGAGAGAAATAAAAAATAAAAAAATAAAAACCACAACTTGTGCCAGAGGAACAAATAATATCCACAAAACATACAAAATCAATTTACAAGACGAAGATTTCATTCGTAGTAGTTCAAACTAGGAATCAGCACGACTAGGATGGGATAAGCAAATTTACTATGAAAAAGTGAACAAAACAAGTGCAATTCAATAGTTCTATCCTACGTGGTAATATACCATTGCAATCATGTTTAATGGGGTGGTTGTAAAAAACTTATACTTTCTCAAGTGGTTCTCCAAGAGTTCTCAATTTTAAGAGTTTGCCCCAAAAGTTTCCCGTGAAGAAAAATTTAGAAGACTTTAAGAAAGTAAAACAGTATATAAGACTATAAGAGGTAGCGTTATTATGTTGGGGGATAAAAGAGAAACCAAGAAAACCATGAAGCCCATGCTAGTTCAGGTCATGTAGTAAAACAATACATGAGGAATAATTAAAGTATTTGATCCTTAGTTGCACAAAGCGGGAGTGGGAGCTATGCTGGGGAGCGAGAGGAAAGATGAAACTAAAGTTGTGCCGTGTGTATCTATAGGAGAGTACATCACATATATGCCTACATATGTGAGTCTGTGTGTGTGTGTGTGTGTGTGTGTGTGTGTGTATCTATTCTTAAACATATCTATCTACATGAACATAATAATCATATATGTACGTGTGTGTGTAAACAAAAATATACATCCTCCAACAATAGAATCTTCATGTTAATTCTATTATACATCTTATATAGTATTGCACATCAACTGAAAAAAAATATTGACAAGTAGATTAAATTTGTAATTAATACTTGAGCAAAGTTGAGTTAATGAGTTCTAGTTTCTAAGTGTCATTCCAAATATTCTCTTGCTTGGTAGCTCTTCCTTAATTTCTTTTGAAAATTAAATGCTTAAGAGACTCTATTCTAGTTGGGAACGAGTTCAATCAATGAGAGTGTGATTCCTAGGAGATTCTGAATTTGGAGCACAGTAGCAAGGCTTCAGGATGGATTCGTCACCCTGATAGAAAGATATCCCGCAATTAAGATTTGATCCAAACAGCGGGGAATTTCTTGTGCCTTGGTAAAAGCTTGAGCAGTCAAGAACGAGAAAACGGATTACAATCTGCAAGCAATTTTGTGCCAACAATCCCAATCACCTCCCATCTTACTCCTAGTTAGTTCTAGTACACATTTATTTAGTAACGGATTTCAACTGCAAATATTTTTGCTGTAAATTTTACGTTTACACCTTATACCTGAGCAAAGTTGATTTTATGTTTCTTCTCGTATCTAACCGTTGTATCACATATTCTCTTGCTTGTAAGCTCTTCTTTTATTTCTTATTAAGATAAGAATTCAAATGCTTAAGAGATTTTATCCAAGTTGGGAACGCGTTCGTGTCGATGAGAGTGAGATTCCCAAGAGATCCTGACTTTGGAGCTCAGGGCCAAGGTTCCGGGGTAGATTCGTCACCACAACAGGAGGATCATGCAACGAAGATTTGATCCAGAGAGGAGAGACTTTGCTTGGTGTGTTGGTAAATGCTTCAGCTGTCAACAAACGAGAAAACAGGTTCGCATGTGCAAGCAACTTTATGCAAACAATCCCAAAGCTAAGTTGTCTCCTGTCTTACTCCTAGCGACGTAATATCAATAGAGTTTTAACCACCAAAATAAGTAAGATGTAGAACCATAAAGAGATCCATATAGAAGACGATATCTCCACCACGAAAGTGGCGAATGAGTAACATACGATCATTGTCCGTGCATGGATCAACCAAAACATGCTCCTTCTAGATCAGAGAAATGGAAACCACTTCCGCCAACAAATTAAAGAAGAGAAAATTACATATGCTGTTTGTTTGTGCATGCTAATTGTCCTGGGGCATGCTACCGAATTGGCTTCTCTTTTTATTTTTGAGACATTGCAGGGAAATAATTTGTTGGTTGTAAAACCTCTCTCTATTTTTACTCATAAATTCTAACAGTACCTCTATACAAATACAAGTAAGCCAAATGCATGAATAGTGCTCTTTCCATTCCTTTTTATGCCCTCATTTCTATAAAAATAATAATAATAATAATAATAATAACAAATAACTGTTTTCTATCAGAATAGATAAAGAGGTAAGAAGATGAAGAGCTTATCTTAACTTACACACTTACAAGATATGCATAGTTCATTCATAGAGGAAAGAGGTGATCAGCGACATAATCTTTTTATTCAATAACTTCGTAGACAGGATGCTTGTTGCCAGTGTTACATGGACTTGGGTGCACAGTTTAGTTGCGGCTGTATATCTAGCGATTGAATTCAAAAAATAGAGAATACATGGACATCGATCTAGTTATCTTTATATTATACAACCCCCCTATAGGTAGCATATAATTATCAATCCTTGAATATTATGTAATGATTAATTCAACATAGAGAAATAAATAAAAGACCATCATGAGTGTTAGGCTGTTAGAATATTCTTTTGAAATAACATAAGTTGAAAAGTTGGCTCAATATGTGTAATTCATGGACCACATACATGGATGACAATACTTTAAAGACTTCATCAAATATACAACCCAATCAAAGCCCAATAACCTGGAACCTAAGAGGCAAGCCACGACCAGTAAACAGTTTGAAGCCCAAAAAAAAAAAGGAACTGTTGCAAATTGATACATATACATTGTATGTATTCCAATAACTAATGCTGTAGACAACACAAACAGCAAACAAGAGGGATAGGGAGAGATAGAGAAACAAAGATCTAGAGTCAAAACCAGATGAAGATGAAAATCTGAGGTCGATAGAAGATGAAAACATGCAGGACTTGCATGTGATATCAGAAGCCAGACGACAAAGATCTAAACCCAATCCACCAAACAAATCTCTGATTCTCAGCCAGAAAGAAAACCGGTACTTGATAATTTTTGTGATTTGACGTTGAGGCTTAGTCAAGCAGAGGTGTGGCTTAATCTTATCTCAGCCATGTCCAATGGGAAGTAGAAGCATCCAACACACATCCATCACCCGTACTCGTACAAGTGTCATGCCATGTTGACATGGGTACTTTGCCAAATTTGGGGGATCGAGTAGCTTATCTCAATTGGGATGGAGTGCAGCACATGTACAAGCGTTGTGTCAGAGATAATTTGCAAACCAAGGATAGCTGGAAGTAAATAAAGCGTGCATATCAACATGGTAACTACAAATACACAACCAGTTTTAAAAGTTTTCCCAAACTAGTGCAATTAAAAACAAAAAATTCAACGGCCATCCAGTTTTCCTTTCAAACGAAGGACAGCACAACAGGTTGAATCTTTAGTTGATGTTTCCGACCATAACAAGGGGTAAAGTTGTGACAGCTCAAAAATGGAAGTGCAAGACTTTACTAACAACCAAAGCTTGGCAGCATATATTGGGAAATGCAAGGTATTTACATAATCTTACCTGTGCAACCATTGGTGAAGGAGTACTGTAGAATGACATGTTGCCAGGACCACCATTTAGAGATTGACTGGCAACTCCTCCAGACGTAACTACTCCATGATAATTTCCTGGGATAACTCTAATGTCATTGCCACTCATATGTCTTGCTTCCCTCGGACTACTATCTTCTAAGCCAATGTTTCTACCCAAAACTAAACTATGATCATCACTGGATGGCTGCGTGTTTTGATAAGCCAATGCTTTGTTCAGCTGCTGCTTCTGAATGCAAAGAGCAGCTACTTCACCAAAAACTGTACTTGCTTCTTCGGCAGCACCTGGAACATTCAAAAAAAGTGTTTTCACTAAAACACGAATGCAATGTAAGAAAATCAGCATGTACATAAATGGATTAAGGGAAATTATATTCCACCATCAAATAGTTTTCTGAAAACAGACAAAATATAGTCAACAAACTGCAGATAAAAATATACCAAACTTGCAGTGTAAAAATATGTTGTGAAAAGATAATAGCAAACAACTTAATGGCTTTGGGAAGGGAAGCAATCATGTTTTCTTAATGGCCAGGGATGAAAGAATTTTAACAGGATAATATACTGGGTTGCAAGAAGTCATTATGGTACTCAAGCAATGAGCAACCACCGAACTTGGAGTTACAAGGTAAAGCTATATATATATATATCAAGCCCTTCCCGGTCATTTTTTTTGCCAATTTCTCGTGAGTACACTTAAATCATGTTCTAAACATTTACCCAAAAAAAAAATCATGTTTTCTAAACACATTGAGCGACTCGGATCATCAAAATTCGATCGGGAAAGAGGAGTCCGCATTTTAAGAGGTCCTCATTTGAAACATTCCGTATATATATATTACTAGTTTTGGGAAGCCAGAGATGCACTGCCAGTTAGCATATTCTACATTCCATCCTGGCCTAGATGCAGGCATCCATTACATTCACTGTAAGGCTAGATTGGTAGCAGATAACCCAACTTTTGTGGATTAAATTGTTATCCTAGTTGAACTGTCACAATATAATGGACGAGGCCTGCAATGGATTGCAAGAGGAAGTGGACATGAAATAATGAATCTCATATACAACAACAGGTAACAGATGCATATCAGAAGCCCAAAAGTATCAATCGTGTGCACCACATCATGATGTAAGTCACTCAAACCCTCAACAATGAAGTTTTCTTCCTATTGTGAACAATAAAGCATAATTGTGCCGCTAAGGCACTAAAAGTCATGCCATACACAATTTAAAAACATGCAGAAACTACAAATTCACAACCAAAGAGCACAGTAAAATGAATATATGCCCCCTTTTTTCTATTCATGGACTCAGCAATATCAAATCTGCGATAAGTTGAATCTAGTTGTTTTCATAAAAGAGAAATACTCTGCTATGCAGGAGCAACCAAAGGAAGACTGCAGTTAATTCAAACTTAATTCTAGTAAAAATCAAACTCGAAGTTTTCACCATAATGACTTGAAAAAATTGCCTTGTTAGGCCTCATGCTCATGAGAACGCAAATTAAGTACAAAATCATCTATTAATGAAGAGCTTCTCCACTAGAAGAACAGTTTAAATATTTTTCATACAAACCTAATAGACACAGCTCCTCATATGCAGCCCACAACAATGGATCTATTGACAATGCCTGCTTAAAATGATGAACAGCACTTTTTCTTCTATCAGTGTACCTGCCAACAAAATTAAAATCAATACTTGAAAGATGAACACTTGAGCACACAGATAAAGCAAAGTTTGAAGTCATATAAAGATACTTCTTGTCAAGGAAATAAGATGCTTTGTTTTCAATGCTGCCATCCCTTCATAAGCAGCAGTTATCTCAGGAATTCAGTATATATGATCCATACATTAAGTTACAAGGAAAAGAAAAAAAGGACAATAAGCGAATTCTTCCTAACTACATGGCTTTCATAACTACTAACAAAAACAAAAAGAAAGCAATGCTGGAAAAAAATCAGAACTGATACTACTAGAAAGGATAGCAATATTGTCCCTACAGAATTATAGGGTTCGACGTGGTCCAATAAAACAATTAAAATTTCCAGAAGCCACATACTAGGAAAAAAAAATCAAGATCAAGTACTAAGCCTGACCTCCAAACAAAACCAGCTGGTGAAGAAACGTAAAATGAAGGGCATACCATTGTTAGATAGGTACTTATCAGGAAATCATATGTTGTTTGATAGGACAGATGCTTGGGGGAAGAAGGGGAGGCAGAGGAGGGAAAGAGTGAGCCTATATATTCCAGTCACCCAAAACCGACTGTGAGCTGAAATTTGGATTCAAAATTCAAAAGAGTAAAACTGAATAATATCATTTTTTTCCTTTGACTTTTCAACGTTGACAAATATAAAGGACGACCCAAAATGGAGTAATCCCTCTGTCTCCTTTTGTTTGTCCCTAATGACGAAATATGCATTTTCGCCAATGAAACATATTTATTTCCTCAATATTTCTTCGAATTTTGTAAACCATTTAAAAGATCTGATTGAGCACTTCTGATTGGCAATATTTCTTCGAATTTTGTAAGCCATTTAAAAGATTTGATTGAGCACTTCTGATAGTGATTGGAGTAAAGAACCTTTACAAATTATCTACTTAATTTTTTTTTTTGTCCACGAAAAATGCACATTCTTTCAAGAGGGGCAAACAAAAGTTGATGGAGGATTATTCTTTTGAGCTAAAAACTATTATATTGATATGGTCAACAAAAATATTTAGAAAAGAAACCTAAAATAATACCCATTCCCCAGCCCTCAATTTTCATTTCTCAAAATTTAAGGATATTAAAAAAATATAATAATTGCTGACCCAAAAAAAAAAAAGAAAATCTAATAATTGTGACATTTCATTGTTATAACTCCCTTTAAACAACAGGAATATAAGTTGTGAGATGGATGATATAAGTTCCCTCTCATACTTTATTACCAATAACATAAAGCAATCAATTTATTGCGCACTTGGTAAATCAGCAAGTCAAAAATATTACAGTACCTATAAATAAGACCAAGAAGGTAATGACCAGCAGCACCATTAGGAACCTGGATCAAAAAGGATAAACACCAATGAGCAAGTGTCCTCGTTCATCTATTTAGCACATTTCAACAACCAGCCATAAGAAGTGAAGTCTTCCAACCAAAGGATGTAATACATTTGGGAAAACAATAATTTATAATGCAGGGTGACAAGCAAGAGTACCTCTGCAGTAGGATCAGTAACAGGAGACAACGAAGCTTCGGCTTCGCTGAGAAGATCCATCTGAAAGCATGATATTGCAAACAAGTACCGCGATTGAGCCATTTGTGTTCCTTCAAAGAAAAATGAACAAGAAAGCAAGGGAGAATGCGGATGAGCACTTTAATGAATAGATCACAATAAAGAGAAGAAAATGTCAATATACGAAAACAAAAATAAAAGGAACAATAGCAAAAGATAATCAAGACAATATGCTTATGCAGTAGAACACACTGAACCATAACATCAATATTTTGCAGATACCTTTCAAAACATGGTATGCAGCATAAGCTTGATTATTATGCAAGTAACAGCCAGCTAGCAATTGTAGATTCGTCTGCATTTGATAAAGAAGCCACAAAGGATCACGTTATGTGATAAATATGAAGAACACGAGAAGTTTCGCGAATTTGTCTGAAATTTGACAAAGAAACCACAGAGGATCATGAAAGTGGTAACTATTAAGGCAAATGAAATTTCACTCGAAAAAAGAGAAAGAAACTTGTCATATAGATCACTGCAGTAGTAAGAATACCAGCATGATAACTGATAATGTTAGAAAATATAAACAGAGAAGTAATTAGCATGTAACAGGGAAACCAATCCAACCCAGCTTAAACCAACGCAACCCAGCTTATTTAATAAAAATCCATATCCCAGTCCACAATTACCAATGTCCACTAATAAATTGAATTAATGTCGCTACGCAACCACCAAACCATGCCCTAATGTCAGGGAATATGTAAGAGTTACATCTTTTCAAATGGAGGGTTCATGTCTGTTCTATATACTAGTTTTGGAGGTTGCAATCAACTAACGTAGGACAAGCTCTACCAATGTCTTAATTTCGTCCATTTTCTCAAAATTAGTCTTGCCCAACAAACTGTATTTCTAGCGTGAAAAACGAGAATAAAGAAACTAAACCATACGTAACTCTGAAACTATTGCATTGGTCTCAAACTGGAAAAAGAGCTCCCCTTCACTGGAAAAAGGTACTACGATTTCCCCTTATCAGTAGAGGTAACGTTCACCAGTGTTCTAAAAGTCGGTCACCTAGGCCAATTAGTCCCTGCCTAGGTGCTCGGCAGTGGTCCAACGCCTAGATTAGGCAGTTGACTAGTCGGCGCATAGTCCTCGCCTAGGCGCTAGGCGGCCAATAAGTTGGCGCCCCTTCTCCGCCCGACTAACACCTAGCGACTTTTAGAACATTGACGCTCACCCACAGGATGAGTAAAAGGATAACTTCTGAAGTCACTAATGGCTTCTGACGTTGAGTAAAAAGTAGGAAAGAGACTGTAAAAATGCTGAGGAGGTTTGGCACTGATAAGTCTAGTAAAATACTGATTCATACTCATTGCCATTCTGCTATTCTCTACAGATCCTCAAAAGTAAGGTTCAAATGAAAAGAGAAAAAGAAAGTTGCATTCAATTCATTTAAAACATGCCAAAAAAGAATTTATAAATCCTTGAGAATTACATAAGCTCTTACAGGGACAGAGCCACGATTTGAACTTAAGACGGGCAAAAATAATTGGTAATTGGTGAAGAGAGCTGTTATGCATTTCTCTGACCTCCTATTTGAGCATAAATCCTCCGTCTTAAATTTTACCATATGAGGCTAATAACTATTGACCATTACCAACTTGGGTAATCATTATTCATTACTCTAAATTTTTGAGGCTAAGCCCTAAATTTCATTAATCATCTATATGTTTTATACTGATAAGAGTAGTAACTAAACCTCGGTTCAAGTAGTGAACTATTTCTAGAATATATGTGGTGCTTAATAGCTCGAAATTCATTAATACGGAAGGGTTATGTTCAATTTTCCAGCATTGAAAACCTAGAAGTGGCGGAGTTATTATTTTTTTATTCAATGAGTTATAGATAGATTTATGGGAGCTAATAGATTACAGGCAATTCGTTAAACCATTCAGGGTGAGGATAGCGAACATCCAAGGACAGCCCAGACTGCAATATTTTTGGTGAGCAAAATAGAAGTGCCGGTATGGTAACCGTCACCTCCGCTGGTGAGTATTGCCCTGTCACACTACACCACAATCGATAGGAGAACCCACCCGCCACTGCACCTATGTCTTGCTTACTCCACTTCCAGCAGCGCCTTATATCGTCCAAAATGCCCCGGAAGGGGGCCCCAGAATGGATTAATAAAGATCCCAAACCGGAATTTCTTTCTCAATCACGCTTCCAGATCCTCGGACCGAGGCTAAGGTCGCTCCACGTGCGGGTGGTGGTGTCAGAAGTATATTTAACCCCAATAAAGGGCTATCAAGAATCGAGCCTGGCTTTGTCCAAGTCCGAGTTTCCAACCACTGAACCAACCCCTCATTGGGGCCTAGACTGCAATTTACCTCCTCGCCAACGAGGATACGTACAAAAAAGTTCACTTATCACGGACAACACGACGGCCAGTACTCACCCACCCCGCATATAAGTGCGTGTATATACAGATATACAGAAAGAGATTGCAAGAACGAAGATGTACCTCGGAGGGGAACTCAGCACAAAGGCGCTCGCACATGAAAATGGCGTTTTGGTGCAGAAAGTGACGCAAGCTGTTCTGCACACAGTCGATGAGTATAGCCTCCATGACCTTCGATTATACAGATCACACTATTGCATTTGTGTGTCTGTGTGTGTGCTTGGGCGTGGGTGGGGAGAGAGGGAGAGAGCGCCAAGAACTGATCAAGTGGAACCCTAGCAACAAGAAACAAGGAGAGGAGTGAGGGAGAGAGATTTGAATTGGAAACGAGTCCAGAAATTCGCAGCGAACCGTTTTGCCCTAACGACTAACGCAGTCGTCCGTTAGCTACTGGAGAGTTCGAATAAAAGAATATGACGTTTTTCTGCCGTACATGTGATCCCAACCGTTAGCGACTTTAATTTGTCCAAATTTGTTTTAAATCTTCCACCAGTATGCTTTTACCGACAAAAGATTATTTATTAATAATTTATCAATACAGACGGTTTAGATTAGACAGTACACGTCTCACCGCAAAGATGCCGAATCTGAAGAGAAATCACACTTTGGAGAGTTCGAAACCTATGATGAAGTCCTTTGGTAACCAATCACACAAACCATTCATTTTGTTTGGTTTTGAGTATTAAGAAAAAAAAATTGATGTAATAAGTTGTTTCTAATTTTATTGCAGACCATAACACGTGTAAAAAAAATTACTCTCACTGACCCTTTTTCAGTATTCTCTGCGAAAATAGTGTAATTTTCAGAAAAAAATTATGGCGCCGCTATTCGCAGCCCTCTATTTTCTCTCATAGTCAGTTAAAAATTTTCAATTATACTCGACAGTTAATTACCGAAATTGAGATATATTTCCAGCATTCAATTACCGAAATATAACATTTTTTTCAACAGTTATTTACCGAAAATGTATGTTCGGCAATTGTTTACCGAAAGTTGAATATATTTTCGACATGTAGTTACCGAAATATAATCTTGTTTTCAACAGAAATTTACCGAAATGTTATTTATGATTTTCAACAACCATTTACCGAAATGTAGTGGGCTATGGGAGAAAATAAAGGGCTGCGAATAGCGGCGCCCAAAAATTATTGCATTAATCTCTTCACTTTTCAAAAATAATTTTTCAAAAAATACCTCCAAGATTTTTCCTAGATTCCATCTACTTCCAACATTTCTTTCTCTATCTCTCTCCACTTATTACCCCTACTATTTTTCAAAAAAAATTTCAAAACCCAAACCAAACACAACATAAATTACTTTCGTTCATAAGTTTTAAAATTTGTTTCCACCAAAATAAAAAACTCAATTAGATCTTTAGTTTGATGCAAAGAAATTACATGTAAAAAGGGAAAAAAACCGAAATGGTCCTTGTAGTTTAGTGTTCGTATCAACTTCGTCCCTGCAATTTCAATTGGCTCAATTTACACTCTGTAGTTTTCATTTTGTTCTAACTTGGTCCAATTATTAACTGCCGTTAAACTTCATTAACCCTAGATAGGAATGGCCCCTTTTTCTAGGGTTAAAACCGTAATCTGTCATTCTCCTCTTGCCCTAATATACCTCTGAACCATTCTCCATTTTTTTTTCATGGCTTCCATTCTCCATTTGTCACGCCCGGGACTTTACCTTCAACCAAAACGTGTCTCGTTTGCCTACGGGGGAAAGGAGCGAGAGGGATTAAGGCCTGGATAAGTAATCCGATTCTTATGGATTACGATGTGGTTCTTGAAAAAAAAAATGAAAAATGAGAAGTTTTGTGTTCTATAAAAGGGGTTCGGATATTTTTGAAAAATGTTTGAATTTTAGAAAATGAAGTGGGTTTTATTATAAAAAAGGACCGAGATTTCATCAAACTGCCTACATATCTCCGGGTAAAGGAGAATTAGGTCCGGCAGTGGTTCGGGCCGCAAAAGGTGTTTAGAAAAAAACTTAGAGTCTCCACCGGGCATAGAGTTTAGGTGTGTCTGGTCACCTCTTGAATATCGGAAGAATAATTAAGTATTTTAGAAAAAAGAACACGGCCAGAGAACCCGATTTTTAGAAAAGATTGACTCCGTTTTGTTTTTTAGAAAAAGTCTTTAGGTCTGCGAGGTTAGAGAAAAAAGAGTTCAGTAATTCACTAGAAAATGATTCATTTCTGTATGTGGTTAACGGAAGCTAACGGCAGTTAGTAATTTGACCAAGTTGGAACAAAATGGAAACTGCAGAGTGTAAATCGAGCCAATTCAAACTGCAGGGACCAAGTTGACACAAACACTAAACTATATGGACCATTTCGGTTTTTTTCCCAATTAAAAATTACGTACAAAAGTACTACTTTGTTTTTTGATCTACTAAATTAGCTGGGATTAAGAATCCTGAAATTAATTAATAGTCCTAGACTATTTATCCTGGTACAAATTTAGTTCTGAATCCTACACAATCCCATGTTTGATTCGCCTGGGATTAAAATTGGGTACAAACAAGTTCTTGAGGTTACCGATAAATAAATAAATAAAACAAGTTCTTGAGGATGTGACGATGAGACACAAATCCGTGCAATTTTCGAGACTTCCTTCCATGTTTCATTAATCCAGGATTGTTCCCACCCCCGGGATAACTTTATAACCCCCATGGGAACCAAGCAAAAGAAAAAACGGGATTAAGCGCTCTTAGTCCAATCTCAGACACCTAATTCCTGAATCAAATGAGGCGATACGAAGGGAGTGAATAATAGATTGGTAAAACTTGATCAAACCAATTTTTTTAGACCAAAAAATATATGTTAATTCAAGATTGATGACAATATAATCATATGTATTTGTATTCAAACCATAACATACTAGGAATGCCCAAGCCTAAAGGCATGGCGCGACACAATAACGAATTTGTAACTATCCATAATTACAAATGGGCTGGAAACGAAGATAGACAACTAGAGAGTAAAAAAAACAGACACACCTTAGATATGAACATCAAGAAAAAAAATGGTCCCGCCGCCTAAGAAGAAAGATCAAAATAGATACCCTAGAACCGACAATACCAAGCTGATATTGTTGTGGCTTTTCTACCTTTACCCAACTTTAACCTTTAACTGTACACTTTCAAAATGGCATCTTTCAATATTGAGGATCTTCGCCAAAACTCTTAGATAAAAATCAAGCTGATAGAGTTTTCTTCTGGCATCGTCGAACAGATTGTTATCATATCGACACGGATAATAAAACAGCCGACATCCTACAGAAAATCGAGATATTTCTTAACTTTGCAATTGAAATAATTTGATGGTTCATGGTAAGATAACTCACGGGAGAATTCTACATAGAGCATTTTACATGAAAGAAAAATGCTCACTTTCTAGTATTGGTTCAAGTGTTAGGGAAACTCTAAAAATTCTAACAAAGCTAGTATGTCAGAAAGGGTATCTAATCTTGCAACAGTTGTATCCAGTCTTTCATCTTTTGATTGCTAGAATCGGTACAGAGACACTAAAAATTCAAACAAAGCTAGTATATCAGAAAGGGTATCCAAACTTGCAACAGTTGTACTTGATCTTTCATCTTTTGATCTCTAGAATCGGTCCAGAACTCCTGACCATCTAGAAACCCATGCCCAACTTCTGGGGTAAAGACTCGAGACAAAATGACATAAGCCAAAGTTAATCAGCAAATCATTTTAGGTTCTTCGTAATAAAAAAAAAATTCCTCATAGAAACCCTTGTAAAATGTTTAATGATCAACCAAGCACTATTTTGGTAGGCAACAAATCTACTAATACCTAACAGGTACAATCATTTGTTTGGCAATAATGCACACAATAACTGATCAGGTACAATCACTTTCTTAAGGTACAATCATTTGCTCACATATATTGTACCCAAAAAAAAGGGACTTCGAAAAGTACTGTAAAAAACATGTGATATAGCAAACTAAATAGGTTTCAATAGCAAACTAAATACTCCTAACACCTCATGTTTTGTAAAAAATGGGAGAAAAGAAACAAAAACAATCACAAAGAGCATGAGAAACAGAATCTTACGTCAAAAGGGATATATAGACCTCCATACAATCGCCAAATCAAACCTGCAAAAGGGAAAAGCCCAAAATTAGTTGGCCATACTTTTTTACTGGGTCATGACTCATGCTAACTGTTAACAAAAACATAAATCTCGCAGGAGATTACATTTAGCAATCTTGCATCACAAAAACATAAATAAAGCTCATTCCAACGTCAGAGACAAAGCCCCAACCCAAGACACCAACCAAAGTCACTCAAACTAAATGGGAGAAAAGCAAACATGATAAAACACAGTTTGCCACTATTTTTGTTTCTAAAAAATGGTTTTCGGTTACCACTTTTTGATGATTATTGATTGTGAAAAGAAGCTAGAAAGAGTCATGTGACTACAGGTGTTTATGTTACAACTGTAGCATCTTTATGCTCTGATTTCATTCGTAATGTAGGGAAATCAATCAACTTGATAAAAAAAATAACAATATTAATACTTAAAGGTAAAAATGCAAACCAAAAAACAATGTATTATTCGAACCACGAAAGTTCCACAGCAAATAATTATGAATCGAAACGCTTGAATGCTACAGCATATCCAATGTAACACATGCTCCACCAGAGCAATTAACATCTAAATATATGTCTTCATCATCCTAATAGGGAAGTAGAACTCCAATTTAATTAATGCTTAATCAAAATTACGGGAAAACTTGATTTTGTCAATCCCCTCAAACAAATTGTACCACCAGCTTTAATCTCTAAAGAGAACAATATAGTACACATGCACGGTATAACTTAACTAACACAATTATACATCATATCTCAAATTGAATTCAACTAATGCACGACCAAATGGAAATCGCAAATCTCATTATGGAATTGCAAATCTAGAATTGTGACAAATCCAAAATAAATATGCACCCCAAACCTGGGGCAAGCAAAGTTGCAGATGCATGAAAGAAGGAGTGGTAAGAAGGGCTGACTGTTGCCCTTTTTTTGGGGATCGATGGAGCTTCCACCGTGTGTAAATAGAGTCGGCAAGTTTAGGTAGTTATCACCATCAAAAGAGAATTTGGTTCACACCTGAAAGAAATAGACACATAGGCACATTAATTTAACCAAGCACTTGTAAACTTGAAATCAAACTTTAACCATGAACATCCAAAACAAAAACCAAAGCAATGAAAGAAGAACCAATCTATGGGTGCTCCAACAAGGAGAAGAAGAGGTGGGGGTATAGGCAATAAATGTCATTGCAGCGGTGAAAGTGGCTTGGGACAACTAATGTTTGGGAATGAAAAAGATCAAACTAATTCCCATTATAATCAAAAAAAGGAACCAAAAGGAAGTCAATAATTGAGCCTCCATATCGAGCACAACTAATGTTGATGAAAAATGATTAACATATCGAATAGGGAGAATTTGCAATTCCTTCGAATGAAATTAGCAAGCGGGAACCAAGCAAGCAAGTTCATTTGCAATTAGTGACTTTGCTCAAACCTACCTCAGTGTACGTGTTCATTTTTGTTTCATTATTATTTTTTTGGTGTAGGCAGACTTAATTTGCTCGTGCTTTTTTTTATATACATACACATATCTAGAATATCGGGAGAGAAAGACCTAATTGAGTAACTGAAGTGAACTGCGTTTGTAATGGATAGACTGGAGAGATGAGCCATTTCCTAGTCCTTCAGCAGAATCATATCAGGTTCCATTGGATTGGAATTCCTACACAATTAATAATCAACTCATGGATCTCGTATAAATGCACGAAGGTCATAAAGTAATATATACTTAGTAATACCTATGTGTGCGTGAATATGAGAGAGAGGGAGAGAGAGAGAGAGAGAGAGAGAGAGAGAGAGAGAGAGTAAGCAAAATCTAGAGTAATCATGTAAGGTTTATAAGCCCCAATATCACATTCTAGCCTCTAATTGCAAATCCAAACCTCTGATTCTATGGTCTTTAGACCTTCATGCAAGCAATATGAGAGAGAGAGAGAGAGAGAGAGAGAGAGAGTAAGCAAAATCTAGAGTAATCATCTAAGGTTTATAAGCCCCAATATCATATTCTAGTCTCTAATTGTAAAATCCAAACCTCTGATTCTATGGTCTTTAGACCTTTATGCAAGCAATCTTCTTTTTTCACTAAGTTTGAAGTGAGTCCACCCAATCTACAAGCAAAGACAGGATTAGATGCAAACAAATATACAGCTATTCAGGTGCAACATCATACATTCCATTTGGGATGACATAGAATTGGTGTGCGCTATCTAATAGCTCCAAATGCCCAATTTTTGATATCTGAATGTTGTCAAAATAGCATTTCTTATATTCGTTTTCATATTAAATTTTTTTTTCTAATCATATTCTCTACTTTTATTTGGCTAAAGCGACTCTATAAGAGTAATGAGGGGATGTGAGCAAAGAAGAAACCAAGTTCGGCCCCTGCGTTTACGAAATCCTGGTTCCATCTCTAGATGTGAGCCATGGCAAAAGAAAGCACATGAATAGGGAAATTCAACCCTAACCCTGAATAATTTGTCCTGCTATTGTGCCAATCACGATCTGATCAGGAGGGACCCCTAATTTGGATAGCAAGGTAGCTTTGGCTAACCACTCACACACGATAGCTCTGGACAAAAGTGAAGTCAATTAACATACCAACACCAATACATAATCAAACAAACCCAATAAACTAACTGAGCCATACTAATCAGTCAATTATGCAAATCTTATAGCATTCAAGTATGTACGAACAATCATTCAAAATAGGAGGATATAATTGTGGAATGTAGCTGCAAAACGAACATACTTACTGAGCATTGAGGTTGAAACAATGGCAGTAGAAGGCCAACAAAGGTAACATAGGCGATTCTGTGGAAACCCTAGACGGAGCCACAAGCCTTGTTTAGAAAACCAAAAAAAAAAAGTTTTTATCACTCCATGCCATCACAATTACAGGGCATAAGGGAAAAAACTACCATGCCACTCTATTTGCCATATTTTCCAAGTTTTCTTGAAAAAAAGTAGAGAAACAAAGGTTGATTGAGTAATGTAAACAAACACTTGGTGGGCAACACAAATATAGAGTCCTCCAAAGTTTGATTGAGTAATAGAGTTGGGGAATAGTCACAGATAATCATTTTTTCCCCAACAGAATAGTCACCACCTTAGCTCCTCTTCTTGCCTCCAACACAACCAATCAACTATTGTTACTTGAGTTTTTTTGGATGAAAAATCAAGACAATAAAACCCTGTATCATATTTCATAAAGCAATCCTACGTTAAAGAAATACCTCTATTACATGGAGTACATTGACTTGGGGCAAGCTATTGATAAGCACCCAATAATGCATATTCTTGGTGCTGAAGTCCTCTAGTATGTTGTGTTTGTACATATATGTTGTCGTTTTTATGCGATATTGCACGTAAGGTAGGTTTTTGTGTATTTCAGGTGATTCGTATAAATAATGCGCATTTGAACGCTAAGAAATGCTGCTGGTGCAACCAAGTACTCAAGGCCATGTGCCACCCCGTGGTGGTGCCCAAAAAGTCATGAAAAGTTGGTTTGGAGACCAGCTGAGGGTAGAATTGCCATAACTTTTGATGTACAAACTACTTTTGATCCAACTTGGGTTAGAAAGTAGACTCAACGAGCTTTCCAACGGTCCAAAGAACACCAAAATCCGAGTTCGGGAGTGTCCGGAGCGAGCCCGCAAAATTTGCCCAAAAATCTGTCAAGCTTGTACCGGTACTGCCCAATTCCCAATACCGGTACATGATGTTCAGAGTTCAATTTTTCCAGCTGTTTAAAGGCCTTGAACCGGTACTGAGGCATTTCCAGTACCGGTACAGCCTGGGAAAATCAGCAGATTTTTGTTAACTTTTTCAACTTTCCATTTGTGGAAAGTTTCCACTTATGGAATGTTTTTGGGATATTTTGGAGACTTTTTGGTCCTTTGTAGCTTAACTTTAGATCCCCATAAATAGGCTTGTATGCCTTTTATAGAAAGGATGGCCATTTTTAGTCTTTTTTAGGCCTAAGTCTTTCTTGCTTTCCTAGGAACTCCATTATTGTTCTTCAAACTTTCTAGGTTAATTTCTTCAAGAACACTTGTAAGTCTTTCTCGTTTCTTAATTTCTCATTCATTAAAGTTGCTTGTACGGACTAGATCTTTGCATAAATCAAGTTTATTTACGTTTTCTTCGGTTAAATCTTTCGCTCCATTTTTTTACCATGTCTAGTCTTTTAGCTATGATTGAGTAGTTTCTTGGCTAAGTCTTGGGCTAATCTTTTCCAATGACTTAGGTGGTTATTTGGTTGTCAAACCTTCGGGCTTAAAATTATGATTTTCAAAATTAAGCTAACCTAGCCATTTCGGTCTAAGCAAGGGATGTTAACTCCTTAGTATGTCGTTTAGTCAAGCGGTCTTGGCAAGCGACATGCCGAGGGCTCGTGGCCTCCTACGTGTTAGATACATTAGCAAAAATAGGTTGATTTAGTTCCGTTTAATCACATCTTTTGATAATTGTAGTCGTTAAAGCTAAATCCTCCGAGTATGAGCACGCGGTCGTGACTCTCACTTGAGTTATATTCCAGAACCGATAATGGCCTTTGTTAAGGGATGGATGATCCCTAGGCTTGTCTCTTTTAGTTCATAAAGCTCTTTTCTAGTCTTTTTCCTTAGTATTTCCACTTTCAAAGCAAAACCAAGTTGGCCGTCTTAAACGCCGCAATCCACCATAAAACCTACACTCCAATTAAGCTATTTTTGATTCTCTATGGGTACGATCCCGAACTTTCTGGTTATTATGCTATCGACGATCTAGCCCTACGCTTGGGGTTTTCAACCTTATATTTGAAGGTGAGGTTCGGAGGCTAATCAACTACTATTAGGGTTGGCAGGCCATGGAGTACGTTGACCTGGGCATCAATACTGCCACTTAATCATGCCTGAAATCACTACATTAACTGCATTCACGCTCTATTTTTTTCCGTTTCCTAGCAAATCGCCACCCTATAATCAATGGAGATTAAAAAAAAAAAGAAAAACAGGACTGAATCAAGCATTCAAAATCAAATCAAATCACACAAAAAAAAACATAGAAAACTGAAATCGAAGAAAAGTTCTTATGGAAAATCTCATAGCAATAACAAAGATGTTTGGCTCAGAAATCATACAGCAAGAACAAAGATCAGAAGAGAGATTGGTGAAAGAGAGAGAGAGGGAGACTCTGTGTGTGTGTGAGAGAGAGAGAGAGAGAGTACCTGTCACTATAGCGGTGAGAAAGGCAGTCGTGTACTGCGGGTGTGTTGGTTGAGAGAGAGGAGACAGAGCCGGAGATAGAGGTCTTGAGATGGAGGGCGTTTGTTCTGAATCTTCTACTACCACAGAGAGAGAGAGAGAGAGAGAGAGAGAGAGAGAGAGAGAGAGAGAGAGAGAGTTGAATTTTGAATCCAGAATTTGGGGCTTTTGAATTCAGGAGTGAGAGTCTAATAAAAAAGAAGAAGAATTCAGGAGTGAGAGAGAGATTCAACCGTGACAGATTCACAGTCTCGATATTTGTCATAAAAATCCCACTTATCTACCAAATTGCCATTCAAAAGTTAGTTTGTGAGAAGGATATTTTTGGACCATTGAATGTGTAGAATTAGAGGGTTGAGATTGGAAGAAAAAGAATATTCTTTAGGAATCTTTGAAAAACCCCCCTTCCCTTGTTATATAGATTTTTTGGACCATTGGATGTGTAGAATTGGAGGGTTGAGATTGGAAGAAAAGGAATATTCTTTAGGGATCTTTGAAAAACTCCCCTTCCCTTGTTATATAGATTGGAGGGTTGAGATTGAAAGAAAAAGAATATTCTTTGAAAGAAAAAGAATATTCTTTAGGGATCTTTGAAAAAACCCCCCTTCTCTTGTTATATTGATTTTTTGGACCATTGGATGTGTAGAATTGAAGGGTTGAGATTGGAAGAAAAGGAATATTCTTTAGGGATCTTTGAAAAACTCCCCTTCCCTTGTTATATAGATATCCAAACGAAATAAATTAGTCAGAGACTAATAGTCATAGATAATGATCCTATAGATCTGTTTTTGTATTACAAAATTAAAAATTATCCAATCATGTGGGAATGAGAGCTTTTGTACTTTTAATTAATTAATTATTCTCTCTCTAAAGGAGAGCACCTTCTTCTAACCCTAAAACAACCGTCACATTTTCTCTTCTTCTACCCCTTGGGTTTATACCCAACTTTTGATGATGGGAGAGGAGGAATTGATCTATGCCTTTAGATCTAGTTTCCCCTTCCCCTTCTCTACCCAAACGGTTTGCCGTTTGTCACCGCTCCTCTCGCCACCGGTGGCTTCTTGCGTCATCGCCTTTAGAGCTTTGATTGGTAGGGGGTTAGATAAGAGAAAGGCTGCTCAATGACGGAGGGGAGTATATGTTTTATGTTGTTTTGTTTTTTTCTGGATCCAATCCAATTTCAGTCCGAATTTAGTTCGGTTTCTTTCTGAATTTAATCCGGTGGGTTGTTGATTTCCATCGATTTTTGATGTTGTCTTTGATATGGAGCTTTGCCAAGGCGTTTGGTGTTTGGGTACTATAGCTCCACTTATGCCGATCCTTATTGATAACGGTGTAGAATGAGCGATGGCTCTTACTTAGGCGTTAGACATCAATTTCGTCTCTTTGCTTTTCCTGTATATCGTTAGCTTTAGGGTTTGGCTGTGGCTCTGCATCTCTGCATTTGGGTGGGAATCTGTTACTGTCATATGGTTTGATCTGTATTCCGATAATAATCTGTAGATGCCGTATGACTTTTATAAATGAGTATGCTTCTTCCGTTGACCAAAAAAAAAAATTCATATGGGAATTCAATTTTCAATCAACTTATATTTTAGATAATAAGTTTAGTAAATTGATTTTTGCACTCCAATTTTAGTAACTGACATTCCACTTTATGTCTTGATTGATCATGTGAGATTACAAAACACAAAGTATAGTGCCGCTAGCTAAAAATGAAGTGTCAAAATCACTTCCCTAAGTTTACTTTATATATCTTAAAAAATAATCAATTCGGGACATTGGCGTTAAATTATCCCAAATGGCGTCATCCTAAATTGGGATACCATGGCAGAAAGAAGCTTCTTCTTCTTCTTCTTTTTACCTTCCTCCTCTTTTCGTGTATGGATTTTTCCCTTTCTTTTTTATAGGAAGTTAAAGGGATTGTTTCCTCAGAAAATTCAAATATAACGATCGGGAAAATATGAGAAAATCTTCAATACACACCACCACTTTAAGATATGCACCATTGTGTGGTGCATATTGTGTCACCTCATAAAAAATTACATGCAGAACTGGTTGTTCATAATATTTTATTTCATATCTTAACTTTTATACTAAAAATATATAACTTTTCATCAATATCGTTACTTTTACGATAACATTTTTAGTGCATATTGCAACATTTAATGTTATGAAAAAATTCATAAATTTTTTTCTAAAAATCACAACTTTTTAGTGTATATTGTAACTTTTACGCTAATCAATTGTAACTTTTTAGCAATATATTCATAACATTTTGGTGTGTTTCGTAACTTCATAAAAAAAATCGTAACATTTTCAACAATACAATTTGTAACATTTTCAACAATATAGTTTGTAATATTTTCATTACGAACTATAACATTTTGGTCTGTTTTGTAACTTTTTAACTAAAATCTCAATTAGTATTTAATAATGTAGAGACCCGTAAATTTCCTTATTTTAATTTTAATATTTTATAAAGGGATAAGTGATGGTTTAGTGTGGAAGTTGTGGTTGTAGGTTAATGTGCAAGAATATGGAAAATGTGGGTGTTAGTGTAATATAGTGCATGTGTGTATATGTGTGTGTGTGTGTGTGCCAGGAGAGAAAATTCATTTCTCTCCTCCCTCTCCATCTCCCGGTTCCCTCTCCTCTCCCGGCTCTCTTCATCTCTCTCACTCTCTCACCCAAAAACTCACCTCTAAACTCAAAACCCAAAACTACCAACCTCAACTTCATTTTCTACTTGTGTAATCGAGCTCGTATTGCGTTGGATAGAGCTCGGTTCGGTGTATTTAGCTCGGTTGGGATTCCGGAAGCTAGGGCTTGCTTAATCTCTTTGGTTTTGGCTTGGATACTCGAGGTAGGGAATTCTACCTCTTTTTATATGTTATTTGAGTGTTATTGTACCATCTTTGAGCTTGTATTGATTGTTATCGAGATCGGATCGAAATCTGAAAATTTCTGTCAAAATCACCTGAAAAACACTCTCCCTACCGGTAGAAACTTCTTGCCTACCGGTAGGACAAGTAAGAACTTTTTCCCTCAACCAGCTCAAACGTACAGCAGCAGCTCAAAAGCTGCTCAATGTATCGAACTTCTACCGGTAGGAATTCCTTACCTACCGGTAGGTCAAGCACGAATTTGAATGTTGACCTTTCTGTTTCCAAGTTCTACCGGTAGGACTTGCTTGCCTACCGGTAGGTTGCGTGAATTGGAGTTTCTACCGGTAGGACTTGTTTACCTACCGGTAGGTCTAGGTTCTACCGGAATGTTGGCCTTTCTGTTTTCAAGTCCTACCCTTAGGCAGGTAGACCTACCAGAATGTTGGCCTTTCTGTTTTCAAGTTCTACCGGTAGGACTTGCCTGCCTACCGGTAGGAGATGTAGAGACCCGTAAATTTATAAAATCTATTTAAATGTTTTATAAGGAATAAAAGGAGGAAATTTATTTGAGTTATTGAGAATTGGGGCTAATGTGATAAAATGTTGCATTTGAAGGGTGAGCGTGTGATTTGTGCTAAGTGTGTGTATAACATATGTGTGTGTGAGCATAGGGAATAAAATTCCCCATCCTCTTTTCTCCCACTCTCCCGTCCTCCTCTCCTCTCTCGGCTCCCTCACCCTCTGTCTTGCTCTCACCCAAAATCACCCTAAAGCCTTCACAAAACAACCTTCAATCCTTCATTACATTGCGTAGTAGAGATCGTTTATCGCTGGTTTTAGCTCGGTGGAGGCATATTCCGTTCGGTTTCAAGATTTGGGGCTAGGGCTTGGAAATTCTTTGAATTCGTTCTTCGATCTTTGAGGTAGGGAGTTCTAACTATCAATATATGTTTATGACTTGTTTCTGGTAGCTTGATTCTTGCCATTGATCGTTGTTGATATTGTTGTTGTTGTTGTTGTTGAGAAACCCATTGAAATCTGCAGAAAATCTGCTCGAACAGCTATGTAATCGATACCTTTGGTAATCGTTATCGATACCTTTGAACCCCAAAACCCAGAAAACCTATTGTTATCGATACCTTTGGCTCTTGTAATCGATACCCTTGCGTCTGGAATGATTCTGGACCAAATGGTATCGATACCATTTTCTTTGGTATCGATACCTGTTGCTTATCTCCAGCATTTTTTTTTTTGTTTTACTTCGTACTTCACCGTTTTGGGTTCCAATCACTTCCAACCCATTCTAATACTCCCTGAATGATCCCTTAACTTGATTACTCGTACCTAATGACTTCGTTGGACGTATCCATGACCTCAAAGCTCATTTGAACTTGATTTTACAAAAGTCGTTTTATAAATCAAAGTTGGATTTGAACGATACGAACGTGTTGATAAAAGGATTTTGAAACTTACGGACACGACGAGAACATATCAGGACATCCCGAAAGGGTAAAGAGCCTGGCAGAGGACATCGGGGTCCTTTAATTGGCCCGGTATGAGTTATAAGCTCATAATTGATATTTCAGGACATCCCGAAAGGGTAAAGAGCCTGGCAGAGGACATTGGGGTCCTTTAATTGGCCCAGTTAGAGCTTCGGCTCATGACACATGTACGAGACACGTCTTGACATATGGTGTTTTTTTTTTTTTAAGTTTGTTCGGTAAGACTCATGATTGGTTTTGAAATTGGAGTGTTGGATTCAAACTGCTATTATTGTCCATCCGTTTGATCTTGCTGCCATTGTTCATCTCGTGACTATTCCTACATTTCACATGCATACATTGTTAGATTAGAGCTTTCTACTGAGCTAGTGTAGCTCAGACCCTCCATCATTTTCAGGTACTAACACAGGGCAGTAGCAACATGTTTGGAGTGCTTGGATATGGACACGGTTTTGAAAGCTAACATTGGAGAGTTACTTAGCCATCTTTGTAAACCTGTTTTTTTTTTTGAAGATGTATTTGTAACTCCATTTGACACTTTTGTATATTTTGGGGGCCGTTGAGCCGATGATGTACTTTCTGTAAACATTTGGACAAAGAAGTGTAATTTATGGGAATGGAAACGTCAAACCCGAATTGGGGCATGGTACGGGTAAATCATGAGGTTTTATTGTGGAAAACCCTTTTATATTTATGTTGAAAATCGAGGACGTGACAACTTGGTATCAGAGCTTAAGTTTAGAACACCTAGAGACCGTGGGGAGACGTTTCGTCTCATGGGTTCAAAATGTCGCGCCTTCTAACTTAACTTGTGCATGCTTATGTGACTAACTTTCATGAGACTACTTGACATTGCATTTTCATTATCGTAGAGTGGTGTAGAGTTGTTAACCCGCGTTGGAAAGGTGGGGCTTAACCTCATGGTAATAGTGTTGTGATTAATAGTCTTCCTTTCTTATATCATGTAGTAAGATGCCTCCAAAGACGCGTGGTAGACGAAGTGCGACAGGAAATCAGGGTGGTAGGGGCCGTGGCCGTGGCCGTGGGATGCCACCTGAGGATGAGGTTAGTCAGCTCGGGGAGAATCCTGGTGGGAATCCGGGGGCTGGGGCCGGTCGAGGTGCAGGAGTACCTCCTAATCAAACTCAGTTTGCTAGGGACCTCGTCGCAGCACTTACAGCTGCAAATCTTCTGAACCAAGCTCCTAGGGAGAATGTCGAGGATCGCGCTATGGTGGCAATGAGGGAGTTTAGCCGTAGGAACCCTCCAGTGTTCGATGGGACTAGTAGCGATCCGTTGGTAGCCGACCACTGGCTAGCTCTAATCCGCAAACTCTTTAGAGCTCTAAATATCACTGAAGATAATATCAGAGTGGGTATCGTGGCCGTTCAACTTGTTGGTGAGGCCGGTGAATGGTGGGAATCCGTTTTAGAGAGTAGGAAAGATGCAAGAAGGGCGGTGAGAACCGCGGCCCAAGTGAACGAACCGGACAATGAAAATCTGACATGGGCTGAATTTGAGACTCTCTTTGAGGACCAATACTTTCCGGAAACTTCACGTGAGAATCTGAGGGATCAATTCGAGAAACTGGAGCAAGGCAATATGACCGTCTCAGAGTATGTGCAGAAATTTCAATCCTTGTCACGTTTCGCTCCAGAGTTGGTGGCGACAGAGGAAAGGAAGTGTCGACGGTTCGAGAAGGGGTTGCATAACACCGTGAGAAGAATGGTGACGGTCCAACGTAAGATGAAGTTTTCTGAAGTGGTGGAGTGCGCGAGAAGTATTGAAATACCAAAGGAAGCTCAACGAAATGCAAGGGCGTGGGAACCAAGGCAACCAGTGGGAAGTTTGAGTTCTTCTTCTGGTAGTTTTGGTAGCCAAGGACGAAAAAGGCAGAGGGAACCGTCTCAACAACCACCCAATCAATCCAATTTTAGGGTGCCTTCTTCTTCGGGAACTCGGGGTGCCTTGTCTAGACCCCCGATTGTGTGTTACAGGTGTAACCAACCTGGGCACGTTCGTACTCAGTGTCCTCAGCTTTCTAAGGCGTGCTATAATTGCGGTAAGGCGGATCATCTTGCTTGGAATTGCCCTCAAGGGGCGGGAGCGCGTAGTGAGTCGGGCTCGATACAACAGTCGAGGGCAGGGCGTAGTGTTGACCATCAGTCTTTCAGGGGTACTCAGAGGCAGCAGCAGCCTCATTTCCGTCAAACATCGTCAGTTCAGAGTTCTGGGGTCGACCGGGGAGCGAGTTCGTCCGCACCTTCTCAAGGTTCCGGTCATGGAGGAGGTTTTGTGCAGGGTCAGGGAACTCAGGGGCGTGTTTTCAACATCAACACCAATGCATCACCTTCTGTTTCTCAGGCTCCAGAGACATCGGTTGTAAGGGGTACTTTCCTTCTATTCAATTCTTTTGCTAGAGTACTATTTGATTCTGGAGCATCCCATTCTTTCATCGCTACATCATTTGTGTGTGCATTGGAATTGTACACCGAGAATCTTGATTTGCCATTATCCGTCGAGACACCATTAGGGGGAAAATCATCTTTGAGTCGTATTTGTAAAGGCTGTGAGCTTGTTATTTGTGACCATCACTTCGTTTTCGATTTCATTGTGCTGGATATGTCGGGGTTTGACCTCATTCTTGGGATGGATTGGTTATCTACATTCCATGCTACGATTGATTGTTTCAAGCGTCGTGTTCGCATATGTCCGCCTGAGGGTGTTTGTTTCGAATTCCATGGGGAACGTCGGGAACCGTTAGTACCGTACCTGTGTGGGCCTCGGGAAAGAGAGTCGATTTATGCTTTGTTAGCAAGCTTGATGTTAGATGAGGACATGTCTACGCGTGGGGAGTTACCCTTGGTAGTTCGCGAGTTTCCCGATGTATTTCCGGAAGAGTTACCCGATTTGCCTCCCGAGAGAGAAATTGAATTCACGATAGACTTGCTTCCAGGCACCGCTCCTATATCAATTCCTCCTTATCGTTTTGCGCCCGCTGAACTTAGAGAGTTGAAAGTCCAACTGCAAGAGTTAGAAGATTTGGGGTTTATTCGTCCTAGCACATCACCGTGGGGAGCACCGGCCTTGTTTGCCCAAAAGAAGGATGGTTCACTTCGCTTGTGCATTGATTATCGTAAGCTCAACCGCGTAACCATTAAGAATAAGTATCCTATGCCAAGAATCGATGATTTATTTGATCAACTCCGAGGTGCCACTTGTTTTTCCAAAATCGACTTGAGGTCCGGTTATCACCAATTGAGAGTTCGTAGAGAAGATATTCCTAAAACCGCTTTCCGTACTCGCTATGGTCATTACGAATTTGTTGTGATGCCATTCGGTTTGACTAATGCTCCAGCTACTTTTATGGACCTAATGAACCGCATCTTCCGTGCCTACCTCGATCATTTTGTGGTTGTATTCGTTGATGACATTCTCGTTTATTCATCCACGGAAGAGGAACACCAAACTCATCTTGCCATTGTTCTAGAACTCTTAAGGGAACACCGTTTATACGCCAAGCTTAGTAAGTGCGAGTTTTGGTTACCCGAAGTTAAATTTCTGGGTCATGTGGTTTCGAAGGGGGGAGTATCCGTCGATCCGGGGAAGATAGAATCCATTATGAATTGGCAGCGACCGAAGAACGTGCTTGAAATCCGAAGCTTTTTGGGGTTGGCCGGATATTACCGTCGTTTTGTTCTTGACTTTTCTCGTCTAGCGGCACCGATGACTAGGCTAACGCGTAAGGGGACCCGTTTCGTTTGGAGTGACTCTTGTGAGACGGCTTTTGAGGAATTGAAGAGGAGGTTGACTACCGCACCGGTTTTGATTGTGCCCGAACGTGGGGTTGGCTACTCCGTGTATTGTGATGCGTCTAAAGAAGGATTGGGGTGCGTATTGATGCAAGCAGGGCGAGTGGTAGCATATGGTTCGAGACAATTAAAGACTCACGAGCGAAACTATCCGACTCATGACTTAGAACTCGCGGCCGTCGTTTTTGCTTTGAAGAGTTGGCGTCATTATCTCTATGGTGAGAAATTTGAAGTATTCTCCGACCATAAAAGCCTAAAGTACCTCTTTTCTCAAAAGGAGCTTAACTTGCGTCAACGTCGTTGGATGGAACACTTAGAAGATTATGATTTTGAATTGCATTATCACCCGGGTAAGGCGAATGTTGTGGCTGACGCGTTGAGCAGAAAACCGATACACTTAGCAAGCCTAGCCATACGTGAGTGGAAGATGGTGAACGACTTAGGCCATTATGCTTCGTACTTCGAGGAACTTCAAGAAGGGGTTACGTTGTGCAATCTCACTGTTCAATCGACCATATCAGCACGAGTAGTGGAAGCTCAACAAAATGATGAAGAAGCGGAGGAACTTCGTACCAAATTCCTTAGTGGGAATGCTCGAGATGGGTGGATGATTCACGCCGACCAAAGTTTACATTATCAAGGGAAGTTATTTGTGCCCGTTTCGTGTCGGGAGGAAATCCTACGAGAATTTCATCATTCACCGTTAGCCGTCCATCCAGGAGGAACTAAAATGTATCACGACTTACGTAGGCAATTTTGGTGGCCTGGGATGAAGAGGGATGTTGTGATCTTTGTGTCCAAATGCCTTACGTGTCAACAAGTGAAAGCCGAACATCAACGACCTGCGGGGGAACTACAACCGTTACCGGTGGCCGAGTGGAAATGGGAAAATGTGACTATGGATTTTGTTACGGGTTTGCCGAGATCGCCGAAGGGGCATGACGCCATTTGGGTTATCGTGGACCGTTTTACCAAAACAGCCCACTTTCTACCTATCCATGTTACCGATTCCGTAGAAACGCTTAGCCGTTTGTATATTCGGGAGATTATTCGACTTCACGGAATTCCCGTATCTATCGTGTCTGATCGAGATCCAAGGTTTACCGCACGTTTTTGGCAAAGTTTGCAGGCCGCTTTGGGCACGAACCTCTTGTTTAGTACCGCCTATCATCCGCAAACCGATGGTCAATCCGAACGAACGGTTCAGATTCTGGAAGATATGCTTCGGGCTTGCGTTATGGATTTTCGGGGTAATTGGGAAGACCATCTACCGTTAGTCGAATTCGCGTACAACAATAGTTATCAGTCGAGTATCGAAATGGCGCCATATGAAGCCCTATATGGGAGACCGTGTCGATCACCCGTGTGTTGGACCGAATTGGGAGAGGCTACGTTAGTGGGGGCGGATATGATCAAAGAGACTACCGAGAGTATGAGATCGATTCGCCAACGACTTTTAGAGGCTCAAAAGAGAACAACCGAACAAGTCAAGATAATTCGCCAAAGGTTACAAACAGCTCAAAGTCGACAAAAGAGCTATGCCGACCGTCGTCGTCGTCCATTATCATTTGAAGTGGGAGATCACGTGTTCCTTAAAGTATCGCCACGTCGAGGATTGTCACGTTTTGGGAAGAAGGGAAAGCTTTCACCGCGTTATATCGGTCCATTTGACGTTATCGAGAAAATCGGGGAGGTTGCGTACCGTTTGGCCTTGCCGCCAAGATTATCGAATGTGCACGATGTGTTTCACGTATCTATGTTAAGAAAGTACGAACCGGATCCGTCACATGTGTTAGAATGGTCCGAACTCGAATTGGAAGCCGACGCATCATATGGGGAAGAACCGATACGTATCCTGGATACACGTGACCAAGTGTTGAGGGGTAAGACGATACCACTAGTGCGAGTATTGTGGAAGAATCAGGGTAGCGAGGAGTCGACGTGGGAACGAGAAGACGAAGTTAGGGAGAAGTATCCACATCTATTTCCGGAATGAATCGATGTGAGTGTTTAATACTGACGTCGCATATTATTTGACTTATTGCATATCTATGTGATGTATGGTTTAGTTGAGCATGGTTGTTTAAATTTCGAGGACGAAATTCCTTTAAGGAGGGTAGGGTGTAGAGACCCGTAAATTTATAAAATCTATTTAAATGTTTTATAAGGAATAAAAGGAGGAAATTTATTTGAGTTATTGAGAATTGGGGCTAATGTGATAAAATGTTGCATTTGAAGGGTGAGCGTGTGATTTGTGCTAAGTGTGTGTATAACATATGTGTGTGTGAGCATAGGGAATAAAATTCCCCATCCTCTTTTCTCCCACTCTCCCGTCCTCCTCTCCTCTCTCGGCTCCCTCACCCTCTGTCTTGCTCTCACCCAAAATCACCCTAAAGCCTTCACAAAACAACCTTCAATCCTTCATTACATTGCGTAGTAGAGATCGTTTATCGCTGGTTTTAGCTCGGTGGAGGCATATTCCGTTCGGTTTCAAGATTTGGGGCTAGGGCTTGGAAATTCTTTGAATTCGTTCTTCGATCTTTGAGGTAGGGAGTTCTAACTATCAATATATGTTTATGACTTGTTTCTGGTAGCTTGATTCTTGCCATTGATCGTTGTTGATATTGTTGTTGTTGTTGTTGTTGAGAAACCCATTGAAATCTGCAGAAAATCTGCTCGAACAGCTATGTAATCGATACCTTTGGTAATCGTTATCGATACCTTTGAACCCCAAAACCCAGAAAACCTATTGTTATCGATACCTTTGGCTCTTGTAATCGATACCCTTGCGTCTGGAATGATTCTGGACCAAATGGTATCGATACCATTTTCTTTGGTATCGATACCTGTTGCTTATCTCCAGCATTTTTTTTTTTGTTTTACTTCGTACTTCACCGTTTTGGGTTCCAATCACTTCCAACCCATTCTAATACTCCCTGAATGATCCCTTAACTTGATTACTCGTACCTAATGACTTCGTTGGACGTATCCATGACCTCAAAGCTCATTTGAACTTGATTTTACAAAAGTCGTTTTATAAATCAAAGTTGGATTTGAACGATACGAACGTGTTGATAAAAGGATTTTGAAACTTACGGACACGACGAGAACATATCAGGACATCCCGAAAGGGTAAAGAGCCTGGCAGAGGACATCGGGGTCCTTTAATTGGCCCGGTATGAGTTATAAGCTCATAATTGATATTTCAGGACATCCCGAAAGGGTAAAGAGCCTGGCAGAGGACATTGGGGTCCTTTAATTGGCCCAGTTAGAGCTTCGGCTCATGACACATGTACGAGACACGTCTTGACATATGGTGTTTTTTTTTTTTTAAGTTTGTTCGGTAAGACTCATGATTGGTTTTGAAATTGGAGTGTTGGATTCAAACTGCTATTATTGTCCATCCGTTTGATCTTGCTGCCATTGTTCATCTCGTGACTATTCCTACATTTCACATGCATACATTGTTAGATTAGAGCTTTCTACTGAGCTAGTGTAGCTCAGACCCTCCATCATTTTCAGGTACTAACACAGGGCAGTAGCAACATGTTTGGAGTGCTTGGATATGGACACGGTTTTGAAAGCTAACATTGGAGAGTTACTTAGCCATCTTTGTAAACCTGTTTTTTTTTTTGAAGATGTATTTGTAACTCCATTTGACACTTTTGTATATTTTGGGGGCCGTTGAGCCGATGATGTACTTTCTGTAAACATTTGGACAAAGAAGTGTAATTTATGGGAATGGAAACGTCAAACCCGAATTGGGGCATGGTACGGGTAAATCATGAGGTTTTATTGTGGAAAACCCTTTTATATTTATGTTGAAAATCGAGGACGTGACAGGAGACTAGGAGTTTGAGCTGCTTTCAGCTGCTTTCTTGAGCTGCTGCAGTATCTTTCAGCTGCTTTCCTATATCCTTCAACTCGTGTGTCGAAGCTTTTCATCGACTCTATTGGGTTTGTTTACGCACCATTTCTAAGTGTTTGGAGAATAATACATATTTCATACCTAAAAACGTGCCCGATGGACTTGAATGAACTTAGTGGGTTAATTATCTCGGAAACTAAGATCGACGGATTGACGTTAATGGATTACGGATAAAATGTGATATGTTACCGCCTAAAGTAAATCGAAAACCGTAGTGAGTAGTTGATGCGTGGGTCATGGGTTTAACTTGAAGTAAAAGGTTAGTAGATTGCTTAAAGGGGAATTAATGACGGTTTCAAAACAAGTGAATGATAAGATGACATAAACGGTAGCTATTCAATGAAACGAGAATCATGTAATGTAAGGGTTGATTTCTATTGAACCTGAAGTTGGGAACCAAATGTGTGATTTGGATGTACGGGGTCCTAAGAACCCGGAATGAGAATCAGACATACGGGGTCCCGAGAACCCGGAATGAGAATCGGATATACGGGGTCCCGAGAACCCGGAATGAGAATTGGATGTACGGGGTCATGATCACCCGGAATGTAAATTGGGTATACGGGGTCCTCATGCCCGGAATGTCTTTTGATTGATATCGCGATGTGACGATGTGAAGGATTTCTTGTGTGCCCATCAAGGATCCATAGGGAACTTATGAGATACTAAGCGGTTGTAACATAACCATATGAGGTGGGTGTGTGAAGATCGAAAGATGAGTAAAAATGAATTCGAAGGACAAAGATAGGTTAACTGACAAGAGTGAAGTGTTCGTTTACGTTCTAAATTTCTAATATAGTACTTGTGTCCCATCCATGCTCCCTTTGTTATTCGAAAGTCTATGTTTCATCGACATCTTTCATCTCATTTGCATATAGAGTTTGCGTAGACTTTTCTACTGGGCTAGTGTAGCTCAAGCCTTATATTATTTTCAGGTGCTAACCCGGAACCATAGCTTGCATTGCTTGGCGTGCTTGGAGTGTGGACATTATTTTTGAAAGTTAACCGAAGGAGTTACCTATTCATCTTTGTGAATTTATCTTGAAAGATGTATTTGTAACTACGATTGTAATTCTTTTGACTCGGAATATTGTAACCACTAATTTTTTTTTGAACTTCGCTACTTATGATAATTTGGGGCCGTTGAGCCAATGTTGTAATATTTTGGAACATTATGGACTTGGAAGCTTAATTGAGGGAATGAGAACATAGCAACCTTTTGGGTACCGTACGGATATTTGTGAGTATTTTTATTATGAAAATCATTTATAATTATGTTAAAATTTGAGGACGTGACAACTTGGTATCAGAGCGTCTAGGTTTGAATACTTTGAGACCGTGGGGAGACTTTAGTCTCATGGGTTCAAAATCATAGCAAAATTTTTACATGATATGTGTGCTTGCAATAAGGAGTCAGTACATTGGCATTACATCGCATTTACGATAATGTAGATTGTCAAAGCATGGTTGGCTTATGTTGGGAAAGTCGGACGTTTAGTCTCACGATGTAGTCGTGGTTGTTATTGTTGATAGTTGTTGTCGTTGATTGTGTTATGTTTTCAATCCTTGTAGAGCGATGCCTCCGAGACGTCAGAATAACCTTGCTAGGGAAATTGTAGCGGCACTTGTAGAGTCGAATCTTCTGAACCCAGCACTTAGGGCTAACACGAATGACCGTGCCATGGAAGCAATGAGGGCATTCCATCGTATGAAACCACCTCAATTCGATGGAGAGAGTAGCGATCCTCTTGTGGCCGACCATTGGCTTGCACAAGTTCGTAAAATCTTTAACGCTCTTAGGATTACTGAAGATGACCTACGAGTGAGCATTGTGGCCATTCAACTTACTGGCGAGGCGAATGAGTGGTGGGAATCAGTTTTAGGAGCAAGAAGAGACATTAGGAGAATGGCAAGGACGGTTACTCGAATAAATGAACCTGATGTAGAGAACTTGACTTGGGCTGAGTTTGAAGAACTCTTCGAGAATCAATATTTTCCAGAAACGTATCGCGAGCAACTTAGAGAACAATTTGAGAAACTAGAACAAGGTAATATGGCCGTCTCCGAATATGCTACGAAATTTCAGTCTTTGTCCCGATTTGCCCCGGAATTAGTGGTGTCAGAGGAAAGGAAGTGTAGGCGTTTTGAGAAGGGATTACACCCATATATTAAGTTGTTGGTGGTGAGCCAGCGCATTGGAAGGTTTTCCAAGATTGTTGAATGTGCAAGGAGTGTTGAGAATCCAGTGGGTGCGCAGGGAGAACCGAAAGTGTGGAAAACTAAGCAATCGACCTCTAGTGCAAGTTTGCCTTCGGGAAGTTCTGAGAGCCAAGGGAGAAAGAGACAGCGAGAACCACATCAATCATTGCATGTTCAACAGAGTTTGGGGCCACCTACTTCTTCGGGAAGTCATGGAGCTTCTGTCAGACCACAAATTGTGTGCCATCGGTGTGGTCAGTCAGGTCACTTTCGTGCTCAGTGTTCGCAACAACAGAAGACATGTTTCATTTGCGGTGCACCTGATCATCTTGCGAGAAGATGCTCTAAAAAAGTAGGAGAGCATAGTGGGCCTAGTTCGGTGAGACCAGGGCAGAGTCTAGTTCGACATCACTCCCAATTCCAGTCTACTTCGGGTCAAGGGTCACGCGTTGAGCAAGGATTGAGTCTTACTATTTCTCAAACTCCAAAGACACCAGATGTGTGGGGTAATTTTTCCTCTCTCGTTTAATCCTTTGCTAGGATTCTTTCAATTTGGGAACATATCATCTTTCCATGGTTTGCATCTTTTCTTTGACTTAAATTTGAACACCGAGGATTCCTAGACCATTCTCATTTGTTGAGTAACACCTCCAGATAGTATTAGCCGAGACAATGAGTTGGTTGTTTCAGGTTATCGTTTTGTCTGTGATCTCAGTGTCTTACGTGAGGTGAGGTTTGTCTTGAGAAAAGATTGGCTATGCCAGTGATTGCTTGCTATATGTCGAGCGTGTCTTCATCCGAGTTTTTCTTTTACCGCTCTTCTCTCTATGGTTTAGTTGAACCTTGATTGAAAATTGTATCTGGGCTTGCTATCCATGAAGCCGTTTGTTCATTAGCTTGAATAGATTTTGACATCTGCATCAATTACCACACGATCCTTCAAGTGCTACTCTGTGCTACACGAATCCTTGTCATGAAGTACCATGTGGTGTACCTACTATTGATTTTGAAGTAACTATTGTTGAAATCTATGAGTACTTCTCGTCTATTATTCTCATTCTACCCCTTATGTTACGATTCATGGTATAAAATCTCGTTAGTCGAATTGAAATTTTGTTGCTATGGTTACAAGTTTCTTAGTTTGCGGTAGTTATTCACTTGATCTCTGTTGTTACAGCCTCTATCTATTAAAGCTAAGTTAGTAGTGATGTCTTCAACGACATCGCATCCTTTTGTGTTGTCAAATTCAAATCTTGTTGTGATTGTGGCCTCTCTCGGGCGTTAAAAAAAAAAAAAAAAAAATCTGATATAGTCCTCAGCCTTGGAGGTACATGGTTTGTTCTATACTATTTCGTTCTGGCTTATCAAGAGTTATGCACCTTTCGGGATTAGTCTAATTATGGTTGCGCATCTTTTGTTAGTTTTGGCCCTATTTTTCATATTGTGCTCATCATTGGTATCAGGATACTCGTTTGCCAAGGCATATGTACTCGTTTCCTAGACTCGTGGACTAGTGGGGCAGATGAAGTTACTTTTCCTAGATTCTTGGGTTTGTTATGAGTTGGTGCATTGAGTTTGTGGCCGCTTTAAAGATTTTCCATATTCCATATTATACAAATTCATTGGTGCCGTTGGATGCGGACTTGCCATTTTTGCCTACTTTAGCATCACAGTTTGTTGTGACTCCTCAACGTTGAAGTTACGAGATTTGAACTTACTTTTGCTTCATATCGGCTTGCTCAATTAGACTTTATTGATTGGTCTAAATTCCGTCATTGCTGCTACTAGTCTATTTATTGGAAACTGCTACCCTACTCAAGTTCTTGTGTCTTAACACTCACTTATTGGAGACAAATTTTTGGTGACCTATTGGTTGATATTGATTTGTAGTTGTTGTTCGATTCAAATTCACTTGTTGTAGCTGGTCTCTGTGATGTTCAGATTTGTAGCCTTCGTGGTAGTCCCTCGACTCTGAAAGCACAAAACTCATTCTATATTGCTCAATTTCACTTTGTTGGAAGTTTTGCTTATCTTTGGTATTGGACACATTGTCGATCTTGCATCAGATCGTTTACTTAGTGAGTTGTCCTGTTGGTATGTGCTTGTCCCCAGTATTGAAATCTATCATTTGCAAGAGATTGTTCATAAACTCATTTGGCTTGTAGAGCAATAAGAAGGTTATGATCGGTTATTTCTATGTTCCTCGGTACGTTGAGTTGGTTGTTAGCAAATTTAAAGATTTCATGTGTTCCTTGGATTTCGAATGCCTCGTCCCCATTCTTTGAGTCCTTGATCAGTGTTGTCTGAGTCTTGAAGCTCACTGTTTCGTTTGAGAAAATCGAAGGACGATGTTGACCGTTGTTGATACCCCTTTGTCATTCGAAGTGAGAGGACGTATTTCGTAAAGTATCGCCGCGTTGAGGTTAGTTTCATTGAGGCAGAAAAAGGAGGAGCTTTTATCGTTTGAAGAATACGTTATGTATCGGATACGGTGCGTGTCTTTCGGATACCCAGGCGACAACCGGCGAAATCCAGTTGGAAGAGGCGATTGATCACCGCCCATTCCAAATGGAAGTCTCGGGAAGTCAATTGGACTATCGGGTATTCTTGATGCATTTTAATACATAGGTATTGAGGAAGTATGAAACGAATCCGTTGCATGCGTTAGAGAGGTCCGAAGTTGACTTAAAGGTCGACGTGTCCTAAGGTGAGAATCCGACGCGTATCCTAGATTTGTGTAGCCAAGTTTTGAGAGGCAATACGAAACAATTAATATGAGTTTACATGGGGAAAGGGGGACGAAGTTCGAAGGAGATATCCACCTTCGTTTTAGTTGATTGATGTGAGTATGACGTAGCACTTTCATGATTATTGAACCGTTGTACATGTAAGTTGTTGTGATTTTGCATATCAATATGATACTTGGTAGTATTGGACCTGGTTTGGCAAATTTCGGGACGAAATTTCTTTAAGGAGGGTGGAATGTAGACACCCGTAAATTTTCTTATTTTAATTTTAATATTTTATAAAGGGATAAGTGATGGTTTAGTGTGGAAGTTGTGGTTGTAGGTTAATGTGCAAGAATATGGAAAATGTGGGTGTTAGTGTAATATAGTGCATGTGTGTATATGTGTGTGTGTGTGTGTGCCAGGAGAGAAAATTCATTTCTCTCCTCCCTCTCCATCTCCCGGTTCCCTCTCCTCTCCCGGCTCTCTTCATCTCTCTCACTCTCTCACCCAAAAACTCACCTCTAAACTCAAAACCCAAAACTACCAACCTCAACTTCATTTTCTACTTGTGTAATCGAGCTCGTATTGCGTTGGATAGAGCTCGGTTCAGTGTATTTAGCTCGGTTGGGATTCCGGAAGCTAGGGCTTGCTTAATCTCTTTGGTTTCGGCTTGGATACTCGAGGTAGGGAATTCTACCTCTCTTTATATGTTATTTGAGTGTTATTGTACCATCTTTGAGCTTGTATTGATTGTTATCGAGATCGGATCGAAATCTGAAAATTTCTGTCAAAATCACCTGAAAAACACTCTCCCTACCGGTAGAAACTTCTTGCCTACCGGTAGGACAAGTAAGAACTTTTTCCCTCAACCAGCTCAAACGTACAGCAGCAGCTCAAAAGCTGCTCAATGTATCGAACTTCTACCGGTAGGAATTCCTTACCTACCGGTAGGTCAAGCACGAATTTGAATGTTGACCTTTCTGTTTCTATGTTCTACCGGTAGGACTTGCTTGCCTACCGGTACCGGTAGGAATTCCTTACCTACCGGTAGGTCAAGCACGAATTTGAATGTTGACCTTTCTGTTTCTATGTTCTACCGGTAGGACTTGCTTGCCTACCGGTAGGTTGCGTGAATTGGAGTTTCTACCGGTAGGACTTGTTTACCTACCGGTAGGTCTAGGTTCTACCGGAATGTTGGCCTTTCTGTTTTCAAGTTCTACCGGTAGGACTCGCCTGTCTACCGGTAGGAGACTAGGAGCTTGAGCTGCTTTCAGCTGCTTTCTTGAGCTGCTGCAGTATCTTTCAGCTGCTTTCCTATATCCTTCAACTCGTGTGTCGAAGCTTTTCATCGACTCTATTGGGTTCGTTTACGCACCATTTCTAAGTGTTTGGAGAATAATACATATTTCATACCTAAAAACGTGCCCGATGGACTTGAATGAACTTAGTGGGTTAATTATCTCGGAAACTAAGATCGACGGATTGACGTTAATGGATTACGGATAAAATGTGATATGTTACCGCCTAAAGTAAATCGAAAACCGCAGTGAGTAGTTGATGCGTGGGTCATGGGTTTAACTTGAAGTAAAAGGTTAGTAGATTGCTTAAAGGGGAATTAATGATGGTTTCAAAACAAGTGAATGATAAGATGACATAAACGGTAGCTATTCAATGAAACGAGAATCATGTAATGTAAGGGTTGATTTCTATTGAACCTGAAGTTGGGAACCAAATGTGTGATTTGGATGTACGGGGTCCTAAGAACCCGGAATGAGAATCGGACATACGGGGTCCCGAGAACCCGGAATGAGAATTGGATGTACGGGGTCATGATCACCCGGAATGTAAATTGGGTATACGGGGTCCTCATGCCCGGAATGTCTTTTGATTGATATCGCGATGTGACGATGTGAAGGATTTCTTGTGTGCCCATCAAGGATCCATAGGGAACTTATGAGATACTAAGCGGTTGTAACGTAACCATATGAGGTGGGTGTGTGAAGATCGAAAGATGAGTAAAAATGAATTCGAAGGACAAAGATAGGTTAACTGACAAGAGTGAAGTGTTCGTTTACGTTCTAAATTTCTAATATAGTACTTGTGTCCCATCCATGCTCCCTTTGTTATTCGAAAGTCTATGTTTCATCGACATCTTTCATCTCATTTGCATATAGAGTTTGCGTAGACTTTTCTACTGGGCTAGTGTAGCTCAAGCCTTATATTATTTTCAGGTGCTAACCCGGAACCATAGCTTGCATTGCTTGGCGTGCTTGGAGTGTGGACATTATTTTTGAAAGTTAACCGAAGGAGTTACCTATTCATCTTTGTGAATTTATTTTGAAAGATGTATTTGTAACTACGATTGTAATTCTTTTGACTCGGAATATTGTAACCACTAATTTTTTTTTGAACTTCGCTACTTATGATAATTTGGGGCCGTTGAGCCAATGTTGTAATATTTTGGAACATTATGGACTTGGAAGCTTAATTGAGGGAATGAGAACACAGCAACCTTTTGGGTACCGTACGGATATTTGTGAGTATTTTTATTATGAAAATCATTTATAATTATGTTAAAATTCGAGGACGTGACAAATAATGTATAATTAATTGTGCAATCGACCAGTTAATCAAATATGCAATCTATTATGTTAATATTCAAAACATAGACATCACGTTCAAGGTATTGGACACCAAGGTTGCAAGGCTGGGTATTGCATTTCTTTCAGCTCTACAATTTTGGCTTTATTTATTTGGGAAGTGTATTTGTTTGTTGCTAATGTACATTAATTCTCAAGCCTTATTTCATAATTTGGTTGGTGATACGTTAACATTAGTTTTTCATTTTCTTACTAGAAACCACATCGACTTGCGAACTTGGTAAACCATGCCAAATTTGTTTGAGAAATTCCATGTTAGAAAAGTGTTGTTTTTTTTTAAATTTGAAAGGGAAGAAAAAAAATACTTTTTTTAGCATGGTGGTTTTCCTTTTTCTAATTTGCTCTTTTTGAAAATAGAATTTGGGGTCATCAAAGTTGGGCACAAAGTTCTTTTTTTTTTTTTTATCATTACCCCAAATGATAGTGTGGCCAAATGAAGGTGAGAATTTTAATTTTCCCTGTATATTACTGCATGCTCTCATAGTAACTCTGACCTTAAAAAATGGGTCAGGGAGAGAATATACATTTTTTATGACCCACATTATCATTACCCCAAAAGGCTTTCGTCCAATTGAAATATTAAAGTGTTGGAATGAGATTTTTAGGTATCATTTTCTATTTCCGGTCGTAACTCTTTTACTGCTTATATCCAATTAGTTTAAAGAGGCTTTTCGTCCAATTTTTCTTTTCTTTTCTTTTTTCCAATCTAGTTTGTGATGTTTTTTTATTGTCATTTTCCTTGCATTAGGCATCTTTCAACTGTTAGTCAATGGAAGGCAACACATGTGAGCAACGGAGAAGAAGATTCACATGTATCACTCTTTGGTGTGTCTTTCAAAGACGTTATGAGTATGTCTCTCAATGGATGTCATAGATTTTTAAGGGTACATTGCAACTAGATGGAATCTAATACTATCGGATTTATGTGTTGTAACCTTGATTTCATGGCTTTTTATTTTAGACTTCCTAATTTGAAGAGATCTTTATCATGGATGACATTACGAATTATGTGCATGTAAGTCCATTTTCTAAGGAAATCTCTCTCTCTCTAACCCTAAAAAAGCTACCCCCTATCTCTCTCCTTCCCCTCCCCCTAGGGTTTTATGCCTCAATGGGTGACGGGAGGGGAGGGTGTTAGTCAAAAAGCAACCCAAGAGGCGGGGTTAACTGAGTGTCACACTAACTTTCTACAATTTAAAAACTAAGTGCATGATAAAAATAAATCAGCACAGTAGCAGGATGGAGCTAATTGAGAACAATCAACAACACAGTAGTAATAGAAACCTAATGAGCAGATTTTAGGGCTTTAATATCGACTATTCAACCAATTATGCAAACTATTCTACTCCAAGTGCAATTTCTGAATTATATCAATTTTCTGATGCAATATAGATATGCAAAAACTGAAAGTAAAAGAGTAAGGGAAATAGAAATCAAACACAAAGATTTTATAGTGGTTCGGTCCGCAACTTCACGGCCTACTACATTCCCCAAGTGTCCTACTCGGGAATTGTTGCACTATCTCTAATAGTTGTTACAAACCTCTAGCTTCACGGGTGCTAGAGAACCTTACAATGAGCGATTACTCTGAATCCACTCCCAACTAGCTAAGACTCCAGTGTTAGTCACACCTAAACCCAAATGATTTTTCTACCCAAAAATCACTCACAAAAACGGTTTCAATCTCAGACAAGGGTGTGAAATCCCTTTTACAATAAGGTTCAAAGATAACACTCAACCTAGTGTAGAATAAGCAAGATGAAACTCTCATTATTATTAACAGATTTTCAAGAGATAGCTAACTATAATGTTCTTCGAGAGTTGTATGTTTCTGCACTTGTTTTTGTTCTCCTTTTTAATGTGGAATCCCCAATTGAACATTGAAATCTTTTCCGCTTAGCCGTTGCACAAAATCAACCCCATAATCTTTCCATCTCCAATCTTCCAGCAACAAGATTTCTTCTTTCCTTTACGAGCCCTTCCAGCCATTAGAAAATAAGGAGAGATTTTCCTTAATCTCATTCCTTCTTCAATTTCCTTGACTGTTGGAGATAGGAATTGTGAAGGTCTTTCCTTTTGTATCTTCAATCGACCCACGCAAATCCTCTTCAATGTTGTTCTATACTTTCCTTTCCTTCTATCGCGGCATCGCTTTTTTCTTTCACAAAAACGTAGAACCCTAGGAAAGAAAAATAATTCCCTGCACCTACCACATCTTCTAATCTTTTAGACAATAAAGAATTGTTATATAAGTCCCTTAAAAATCAAGGAATAACATAATTAGCCCAATAAGAATATATTTCACCAATGAGGCCAAATTGACTAATGCAATTCCATTTAGGTTCTGTTTGTTATCGTCAAAATCTAAAACCATGGGGCTAACAGTCTCCCCTTTTTTGATGATGAAAACATTGCAACCATAATATTCAATAGAAGGAACTGAGAGCAAGAATAAAAAGAGAGAAGATGACTCCCCTTTAATTGATGCATTATTTGCTTGAACTCAATCGCTTTCAATTTGCTCCCCCCAAATTTATATTGCCTTTGCTTGAGCTTTCTTATTTTCTCCAGCTTCTTTTTATCTTTCCCAATACTTCTCTCCTTTTGTCGTCAACAAAAAGATCGTGGAATAAACCTATTTTTCAAGAAAACAACTAGACAGAGAAGTGTGAAATTCTATTAATCAATGCCTCAAAAATTGTTATCCCAATGAAGATTATACGCATCTCATTCCAAAAACATTATCAGTCAAGCTCTAGACACTACAACAAAAATCACATTTTATAGCGTGCGAAAAACGCTATTGAATGTCATAGATAGCGTTCCGGAGAACGCCTTATTAGCCAATGCTGTTAAAAGCCAAGACTTTTAATAACGTTCATTGCACGCTATGGTATTCAACCTTTTTATAGCGTTCTTTGCACGCTGTCTTTATCATACTTTTAATAGCATTCTTTAACCGCTGTCTTAGATAAACTTTTAATAGCGTCCTTTGCACGCTATCATATGTCCAAGATTTTTAATAGCATCGACTACTATAGCATTCTTTAGAACGCTATCTTATATTTTGCCCGCTGTCTTACACTCCTTTTTACAACTTCCCATGAACGCTATTGAAAGTAAACGATAGCATTTAATGAATGCTATATTAGCCAATTTTTGGCATTTTTTTTAAAATTCCATAAATACCAATATAGGGCATTTTCAAATAAGATCATGATAATTTCATTTAAGAAATAAAAATAATTTATTCCATACAATACCAACTATATCCGAACGTTAATGTACAATATTGAATAAAGATTCATTACATTAGCTTGGAAAAACAATTTTGCAACACAAACTACATAAAAGAGTCCAACTAATTAGACTCATTGAAAAAAAAACTAATGTAATTCCCCCTTTCTAAAAATGTAATCATGTACTAGGCCAACAATCTCATGCCGCAGATTTTCTTGAAGCATACTTTTTTGCCGAGCTTATACCATTTCTGCTCCCAAAGTCATCCACGTACCTATAAATATAAAATTATTGAAAGGAACACAACATATTAGAAATATGATTAACTGCAAAATCAAGCGCTATATATTCACTACTATAACTCTATGCTGTCATAAGTATAATTTGTTGTAATGCCACATACTATATGAAGATCATCTCACAGTTATTATCATAAGCACTCTCGTGATGACTTCATGAAATGGTTGTAACTAAGAAGCAAGTACACTAAACAAATCAAATCCTAGGTTAATTTAAAGAAGACAAATCATGAGGATAACTAAACTGAAACTCCAGCAGGAAATTGATCTTTGGCAAACTCAATTTTCTACTTCCTACCAATTCTTGACAAGTTCGATCCTACTTTTTATGCAAGAAAATCAATTTCGATTTTGAAATGCAAGGAAATGCCAACTATCTTGTGCATTGGGGCGATATTCTGAGTTTATTTGGGTCACTAGCAGAATCTTCAGTCTTCTGCTAACTTATTAGAGCAACAAAGGAAAGGTGAAGCAGTGGGGTTGCCTAGACACTAGAACTTTTCTTTCTTGCCTTTCATAAATGTGAACCCCTTGATGGTATTAATCTAAATTGACTCTTCTATCAACAAACAAAGTTCATGTTCGAAAAAGTAGATGAATTGGCCATTAAGCTAATTACAAAACAGACTTACCAGGAGCAGCACAGAGATCAAAGACGTGATCTCCCAAGGAGATATTCAAAGCTGAAACAGCAGCTCCAGATGTTGCATCAATCCCATATATCTGATTGACAAAAGCAGAGGAAATTGAAGGACACTTATTCAAAGCTAAAATTGATAATTCGACATATCAAAGAGCTAACATAGATTAAGGCAACTACTAACATACCCTTTAGATGGTTCAACACTTGAAGATAAAAAAAGTTTTGTAGAAGTTTCCAACCAGAGAGAGATACCAATCTTAATCATGAAAATCTGCGCTTTAAAAAGATATGCAAACATAACTGCTTGAGATAGTAGACATATCTCTAGTAATATTCAAAAGACAGCAAATGGGACAAATCACTAACATGGTTCACAACTAGACTAGAAAAAATTAAAGCTTTTACATCAATCTAGCGGTTAAATAGCCCCAAGTTGCTACCAGCTGAAGAACGACAATTACGTGTAGTAGTGGAAAAGAATTTGTGAGTACAACAATTCTATCACTTTCTACTCTCTAGTAGTCTGCAGGAAAAGTGCAGGAAACAAGTATTAATAAGCTGTAATAGGTATAGATTTTGGACACTTGAGCATAATCTTCTATTGCATAATTTAGTAAAAGAATGTGACCATCTGGCTGCAAATTGAGAACACCATAATACGTCATCGTAGCAATTTGGGGATATAAAAAAAAAAGAGCGTGAAAAAGATGGTTATGTCAAGCAACACAAAGAGATAGCTACCTTTGATACTTTCTTGACATTCTGTAGTATCAAGTGCATCTTCCTTGGACAAACTGCAGACTACATAAAAATCTGCCATGTTAAGTGTTTCATAAAAGCAGTGATGGTATACTCTAGGAAACAAGGACAAGAACTCCCAAACACGACAAGAAAAACTATGTTTGAACCAGAAGTATAGAAACAACCATAAACAAGAAGAAGATCATGTACTGATGTTCTTCCCCCTCGTCTGTTTTCAGACCGCAAGTAAGCAATTACTTATAGTCCACACTTGCAAGGTAACCACATTAATAGAAGAAGGCATCATTGTATCACAGAGATCATGAGTCATAACCTCACAAAGAAAAGCATTGACTTGGTCTTCATTGAAATCCGCATGTGACTGCAATCGGTGGAACAGAAGTTATTTAAACACTGATCAATCGAGTTCATAGAGAAGCGGATTTCTTTGAGGTGGAATACTTATCATGAACATGATTAAAGGATTGCTGGCAATAGAAGTGGGACTCAAACAATTATTGAGAAAAGCAGTGTATAACCGTGTCATAATGCCCATCAGTTGAGGCAGAAAGCAACAGCACTGGTATAAGTGTCTTCATCCAAAATAAGAGAAAAGAAGGAACTCTCAGCCCCCCTAAATTTAGGAGTTGAAAGAATAACTCAAATAACATCTGCCAACAACGTACCTAACATGAAACAGCAGCCCCAGATTCAAGGCTGAACCTGGAGCCACAAAGCTCCAAGTCCAGAAACAAACAGCAGCAAAATCAGCAAAAGGGATGATGAACTTAAAAGAAATTAGTTTCCAAATTTAGAGGCTCTGAGCCTGAAAACAAAGGAACTCCAAGCCCAGAAACAGCAACAGAACAACTCTTTGCCCTCCAAAGAGTACATAAATAAATCTATTCTATCTCAACCTCCCGAGATTTAGGAGTTGAAAGAGCAACCAAAATAGTCCACCAACCAAAACAGCAGCAACAGATACAGTGCTGAACCTGGAGAGACAGAGTTCCAAGTCCAGAACTGTCAGCACTATAAACAGAAACCATCATGGATGAACCTGGAGATAGTTAGACTTCCAGCCCAGAAGCAGCAACAGCACAAAAGGAGGCAACATACAGATCCGAAAAGGGCAGATGCACCCCAAATAAAAGCCACAAATGGATCTGCTAGGAACAGGAAGCCAAAACAGACCCTAACCAAAGATACAACCCCACTGACCACCCAAACACAGAGAGAAACAAACACCCCCAACCAAAGAAACCAAAAGAAGCCCAAAACAAAAGGAAAACCAGACTCAGACAGTAAACCACCACAAAAGAAGCCCCCAACCTAATACACCACACCACTCACCACCCAAACAAAGAGAGAAACAAACACCCCAACCAAAGGAACCACAAGAAACCCAAAGCAAAAAAGAAAAGCATCCAGATTTGAATTTGTAATCACACCACATTTGAAGTAAAGCATTCAGATTAGCAGGGCATACCCAAACCAAGCCCCACAGAGTAAAACCTTAGACCAAAAATTATAGGGGATTGATAATAACAAACGCATTGACAGTAGGTACTAAGAGCTTGATGGCAGATTTAAGATTACACCTTTCATAAAGGAGGAAGCTGGATGTCTTAAAGAACACAAGAATTTTCTTTACCATCTCTCTCTCTCTCTCACACACACACACACACATGTGTTATTTCAAAAAACACACAAACGCACGCACACATATGGTCAACAATAGAAAAGTCACTAAATGCAGAGGCAGTGAATAGGAGCGCAATAATATCCGAGATGTTACTAAACTAATGATTTCATAAACCAACTTGTGCAGGGTGAAACATAATCCCAAATTCAAATTTCTCATATCCCCCTATAACAAACAAAACTCGACATGTGCTCACCCGGCCATAATTTTTCCAATTTAGTATGCAACAATAGACAAACCCAACAACACAAAGAAACACACCTCAATGAGTTGAATACAATACTTATTACCTTATGTAGAAGGAAGGTCTTTGCCATCTTTACTATAATACTCCCTGATTGACACCAAAGTTTTCCCTCTGAAATCTTGAATTGTCACCCTTCTCTTCCCTACTAGGTACAATAGAACAAATAAACAAGATAGCCTCACTGCCTCAGTCTCAGATAGCTATTGAAAAAACCTCTACACAACTTGCTAACCCTAAGTAATATTTCTTACTTCAATAGAATCAATACAAATACCATGCGTGTGCGTGTTATGCAAAGACAGTCTCAAAAAATAGTATAACCCGAAGATGGTGTACCCAAAGTATTTACTCCCTTGGTCCCAATCTAACAATCTGTTGATTTTCCACTATTTAAGACATCTGAAAAAACCATCCATAGTTTAAGCTTTATTCTAGTTTAAATAATTTTAAAAACTACTTTGGAAACAACTAATTGAGGTACACAGATAGGTTATGAATTTCATTTTAGGTAGAGACATTATTTGTTAACCTGATCTAAGAGCATGAATACCAAAAAAAGAACAATAATTTGGGATGGGGGGAGTATACGGATATATTCATCTTAAGAGAAACTACAATGGTAAGCCATCTCCCAATCCAAATCAATTCTTTGGCATGAAGTCTCCAAAAAATGAGTTCCTACAGTCGGCCATTTCTTGGCTTGAGAAATGGCTTTATCATTAATCAAGCCAAATTTACGTTCCCCACCTTCCATTTATGGAGGTGTCACTATTTCATAAAGTGCTCAAGTCTTGAAGATGCTATAAAATAGTGGAACCTCACAGACTTAATAGTACTGGCCAGGTTTTCAATTTCCATTTTTTTTCTCTAGACTCGAATGTAAATGGAACTAAAATGAAAGATGTGTATGAAATAGTATGCATATCCAAGCTCATATAGATACCCAGGCTTGTGATGTTTCATTTGGGTCACATGCTTAATGCCTTCTGAATCCATGTAACAGATGGTTGGAATTGCATAATATACCAAGCATTCCAAAGCTAGTCACTACAGGTAGTTTGTTAACGGACGGGACTCAAAAGTGGTACCAGTATATCACTGTTAAGTGTTCCACCTTAGAACGAGTAACCCGTTCTACAAAACCCCTAATTTCTATGCATACAAAACCCCTAATTTCTGAGTAACAGTTCAGAATCACAAAACCCCCAAATCCAACCCTAAAACTGTACATATATGTCAATCAAGTATTTAAGATAATCATTCTCGAAGTGGCTGGGTTGGTGCATGTTCGAAAGCGTCTCACTCCACAACTGGGTTTGTGGCTGGGTTTTACATGATCGAAAGCTTCTCACTCTAATTGCGAAGTAGCTGAGTTTGTGCGATGGTTCAATCACTGTTTGATGGAAGATTGAGAGAGAGAGAGAGAACCCCATTTAGGTCAGATATTTGGAAAAATAGAGGTGAAGACCAAACCTTTGGCAGGGACACAGAACACAACGGGTTATCGACTCTTCAACCCCAAAGAAAACGGTGATGCCCCATATCTCCAAGAAAACGGTGCAGATTTTTCGACAACGGCAGCGTGCAAGTGGAGAGGGAGGCAACGGTAGTGGTTGAGACGCCGGAAGGGATCGATGCCATTTCTTCCCACATCGATTGGAATTTTCATTGGTTGTCCATCTACTCGTACAGATAGATCGATCGATTCTCCATCTTTTGCGACACCATGCTTAATGCGGATGAAATTAATGAAGCTAAGTTCAGAGACAGAGAGAGTTGGGTTTGAAATTGAAACGACGAAGAGAGAGAAAGGGATTTCCCACGAAGGGATTGATTTTGGCGTGTAATATTTCCCCCAAAATAGAGAGAGCTTGCCGATCCAAAAAAAAATTAAAAAATAGAGACAGCTGGCGCCTTTTAGGGGTGAATGCTGTAATTGAGTTTGGTGGAACGCTGTGGAAATCCTTCCGCGCTGCTACTGTGTCGAGAACGCTATAATAGAGACTGGCGCCTTTAAAATGCAACTCTATTATAGCATATTTTCAAGAATGCTGTTAAATTATGCTATGAAAACCCATGTTTGTTGTAGTGAGAATCTTGAAGCACTTGTTTTCTCCACAACTTAAGCCAAACTAAGAAAGACATTAGTACTCTTAAAAAGCCATATCGAGTGTAGGTCATACGTACCACGGAGAGAGAGAGAGAGTAACAAAAAAATGAGATCAAGAATACCAACAAGGATTGGACATACCAAGTTCTCTTCTTATGCTACAAAATCTATCCTTGCTAAGAGGCTTCATGAAAATATCACCATGTTGATTATCCGTTTCTCACAAAATCAATAACAATATTTCCTCTTTGAACATGATCTCTAGTAAAGTGATGTTTAATATCAATATGTTTGGTTCTAGAGTGCTGAATTGGATTCTTAGTCAAATTTATAGCGCTAGTATTATCGCATTTAATGGGAATATGATCAAAGAATAAACCAAAATTCTCTAACTATTGTTTCATCCATAAAACTTATTCACAACAACTTCCAACAGCGACATATTCAGCTTTAGTAGTAGATAAAGCAACAGAATGTTATTTTTTACTAAACCAAGAAACAAGAGAATGTCCAAGAAATTGACATGTACCACTAGTGCTTTTTCTATCAATTGTATAATCAGCAAAATCCGCATCTGAATATCTAAGTAAATCAATAGAAGTGCCTTTAGGATACCACAATCCTAAATTTGAAGTACCAATAAAGTATTTGAAAATTCTTTTAACATCAAGGTAGTGTGATTCTTTAGGAGGGGATTGAAATCGAGCACATAGACACACACTAAACATAATGTCCTCCGGTCGACTAGATGTTAAGTAAAGAAAAGATCCAATCTTACCTCTGTATTTCTTTTCATCAAAAGGCTTACCCATTTCATCTTTATTGAGTTTGGTAGAAGTACTCATAGGAGTACCCATTGGCTTCGTTTTTTCCATGTCAAACCTCTTCAATAGGTCTTTGATGTATTTGGACTGATTGATAAAAATACCATCAGCTAATTGCTTTATTTAGAGTCCAAGGAAGTAGGTGAGTTCACCCATCATGCTCATTTTGAATTTGCCTTGCATACACTTTGCAAAATCCTCGCACAAACTTTCATTAGTAGCACCAAAAATAATATCATCAATGTATATTTGAACAAGTATATCATGATCTTTGGTTTTTATGAAAAAAGTGGGGTCAATTTTTCCTTTCGAAAAACCATTTTCAATAAAAAATTTGCTTAAACGATCATACCACACCCTAGGTGCTTGCTTTAAACCATAAAGAGCTTTGGAGAGTTTACAAACATGATCTGGAAACTCATGATTTTGAAAACCAGGGGGTTATTTAACAAAATCTCTTCGGAGATAAAACCATTTAGAAATGCACTCTAGCTTTACATCCATTTGAAAAAGTTTGAAATTTTTAAAACATGCGAATGCAAGTAACATTCTAATAGCTTCTAGTCTAGCAACGGGCGGGAAAGTTTCATCAAAATCTATGCCTTCCTGTTGATTGTAACCTTGGGTTGCGAGTCGGGCCTTATTTCTAACAACTACACCGGATTCATCCATTTTATTCCTAAACACCAATTTAATATCAATGACAAAGATATTTTTAGGTTTAGGGACCAAAGTCCATACCTGGTTCCTTTCAAATTGATTGAGTTCTTTTTGCATAGCAAGAATCCAACTCTCATCTTTTTCAACTTCAATAAAAGATTTAGGCTCCACTTGAGATAAGAAAGCAAGATTATTGCATATATTCCGGAGAGAATATCGAGTCATCATACCTTGAGATGGATCACCTATAATTTGTTGTTGAATTGATCGCGAGCATATCTCCATTCTCTTGGAACAGTATCAACATCGCTATGTTATGGTGTAATGGAAATCAATTCATTCACTTGCTCAGCAGCAGTTGAGTTGACACCATTTTCCTGTTCTATTGCAATTGAGCTGACTCCATTAGCATTATCAACACTTGCTGAAATTGAGTTTGGTGCAGTTTCCACATGGATTTCATTTTTTACTGAAATTTCTCGTGGCATCTCATCATCTATGCTGTCAATACGAGCAAAATTCTTCGAAGAAATATGGCCAGTCTCATCAAATGCAACATGGACAGATTCTTCAACAACTAATATTCTTTTATTGAAAACTCTATATGCCTTGCTAGATGTGGAATAACCAACAAATATGCCTTCATCGGATCTAGCATCTAACTTACCCAAATCATCCTTGTTATTATTATGAACAAAACATTTGTAGCCAAATGCACGAAAGTGACTAATATTAGGCTTTCTACCTTTTCAAAGTTCATATGGAGTCTTATTCAGAATAGGCCTAATCATAACACGATTCATAACATAGCATGTAGTATTAACGGCCTTAGCCCAAAAATATCTAGGTAGATTTCTATCACATAACATTGTTCTTGCCTTATCTTTCAAGGTCCTATTTTTTCTTTCAACTAAACCATTCTGTTGAGGAGTTCTAGGAGCAGAAAAGTTATGATCAATGCCAAATTCATCACAAAACAATTTATGCTTGCTATTTTCAAGTTCTCTACCATGATCACTTCTAATGCTAGATATGAGAAAACCTTTTCCGTTTTAAACTTTTCTATACAACTTAGTAAAAGCAGGAAAAGCTTCATCTTTATGTGCAAGAAACATAACCCAAGAAAATCAAGAGTAATTATCAACAATAACAAGAGCATAATGTTTACCACCAAGGTTAACAATTCTAGTAGGTCCAAACAAATCCATATGCAAAAGTTGTACTGGTCTAGTTGTAGAAACAATATTCTTAACTGAAAAAGAAGTTCTAGTTTGTTTTCCCATTTGACATACATCGCAAAGTCTTATCTTTTTCAAACTTCATCATAGGAAGACCGTCAACAAATTCCTTATTAGAAAGTTTTGAAATCAAATGCATGTTAGCATGTGCAAATCTCTTATGCCATAACCAACTATTCTCATCCATAGTAGTCAAACATTGATCATCATTGAAAGATAGAGAATGAGCATAAATAATGTAAACATTGTCATGTCTAGCACCAACAAAAATTATTTTCTTTTCTGCAATATTTTCTATGATGCATTGTGATTTTTCAAAAATAACTCTATGACCCTTATCACATAATTGATTGACACTTAAAAGATTATGTCTCAAGCCATCAACAAGAAGCACATTTTCAATAGAGGGAAAAGGATTCTTATCGATATTTTCAATACCTATGATTTTACCTTTGTTGTTGTCACCAAATGTTACGAACCACTTTCTTTAGATGATAAAAAACTAAATAGCTTTGCATTGCTGGTCATGTACCTTGAGCATCCACTATCCAAGAACCACCTTTCATTCTTTGCCTTTGTGCTCAAGCACACCTGCAAAGTGATTTATACATTGGTCTTTGGTACCCATACTTGTTTGGGTCCTTGAAGGTTAGTGACAATAATTTTTTGAACCAATACATTTTTTGTTCCAACATAGGTATTTCTTTTCATAGGACATGAATGTAAAATATGACTTTTCTTACCACAATAGTTGCAAGTAGTAAAAGGACAAGTTGAAGAAGTTGTTTTCACAAAGAAATTTTGATAAGGCTTTTGCTTTTTGGTGGGATCAAAACCTAATCCAACTTTATCGAAAATGCATCTTTGATTTCTTAGAATAAGATCTAAAGTATCTCTTCCTTTAACAAACTTAGACAAAGTAGTTTTCAAGTTTTCAACTTCTTTTTTCAAATTTTCATTTTCAAGATCCAAACCAGAAATTTTGTTTGTTGAAACACCTTCTTCTACTTTCTCTTTTAAAGCTTTATTCTCTCCTTTTAAAAAAATCATTTTCAGTGAGAAGTGAGGAGCTATTCTTTTTGAGTAAACTGATTTTGGAGGCCAACTTCTTAAATTCAACATGCAATTCTTCAAACGCATTTAACAGTTCATCATAAGTAAAATCATCAGATTTCTCAAGAGAGTTTACCTTGCTGTTTTCATGAGCCATTAAGCATAGGTTGGCTTGTTCGTTGTCGTCATCTGAACCACTTTCATCGCTGCTATTGCCTCACGTAGCAAGTGCTCTTCTTTTTGCCTTCTTGCTAGAATCTTTGGCTTGAGGGCATTCAGACTTGACATTTCCTAATTTCTTACACTCATAGCATATAATCGAGTCTCTCTTGTTCTCACTTTTGGTTCCATCCTTCTTAAAAAACTTCTTGCCATTTTCTTTTTTCTTTCTCATGAACTTTTTGATGTAATCAAGGCTATTTCTTCATCACTACATCTTGAATCCGAATCATCTCCGTCATCATTCTTTGAACTTGAGGTAGAGCATTTGAGTGCTATGACCTTCTTCTTCTGGCCTTGATCTTCTTCCACATTCATTATGATTTTGTGAGTAATAAAAGAACCCAACAACTCATCAAGGTTGTAATTTGTAATGTCTCATTTGGCCTCGATGATTGCCGTCACTTTTGGCTCCTATTGCTTTGGTAATGACCTGAGAATCTTTCTCATAAGCTCAACATTAGAGTCAAACTTTCCAAGAGACTTCAAGTCATTAATAATATCAGTAAAGCGTGTAAATATGCTAGAGATGGATTAATCAGGCTTCATTTTGAACAATTCATACTTATGCACAAGCATGTAAATTTTTTATTCCTTAACCTGACTAGTACTCTCATGTGTGACTTCTAGCTTATCCCAAATTTTCTTAGCAGATTCACATGCAGAGACTCTATTAAACTCAGTGGGATCTAATGCACAATATAGAAGATTCATAGCCTTAGCTTTTAGTTCAATTCTAGTAATATCATTAGCATTCCATTCCTTTTTCTTTTTAGGAACTACAACTCCATCTACGGTTTTGGTAGGACGGTGCGGCCCATCAATAATAACTTTCCACAACTTATAGTTAGTTTGAATATGAATACGCATTCTAGCCTTCCAATAATTGTAGTTAGACCTGCTAAATAAAGGAGATCTATTGCTCGATTGGCCCTTGGGAAGGAAGGTGCCATAGAGGGTTGTCATAGACCTTACCCTAAAGTCAAAATAGTTAGAGCACCGCTCTAATACCAATTGTTGGTCCAAAAGCAACCCGGGGGTGAATTGGGTGTCACACTGACTTTCTACAATTTAAAAACTAAGTGCACAACAAAAATAAATTAGCACAGCAGCAGGATGGAGCTAACTCAGAACAATCAACAACACATTAGTAACAAAAAACTAATGAGCAGATTTTAGGGTTTTAATATCGACTATTCATGTAGAGACCCGTAAATTTCCCATTTAATTTTAATATTTGTAGTAAAAGAAAATAAAAGAAAAGAAAAGGACGAAAATGGTTTAATTATGAATGTGGGGGTCTTTTGTGTAAGGAGTTGAAAGTTATGGGGTGTTGGTGTAATTTATGCATGTGTGTGCCGTGTATGTATACCAGGGGAGTATTTTTTTTCTTTTTTCCATTTTCATTCTTCTCTCTCTCGACACTCTCCTCTCTCTCGGTCTCTCTCTCACTCTTTCACCCAAAAACTCACCCAATCACTCAAAGACCCGCACTAATCAACTCTCAAATCATTTTCTACTTGCATTTTGGGACTCGTATCTCGTTGGACAAAGCTTGATTCGGAGTATTTTCGCTTAATTTGAATTTTGAAAGCTAGGGCTTGCACAATCTTCTTGATTTCGAGTTGGATACTCAAGGTAGGAAATTCTACCTCTCTTTATATGTTATTTGGGTTCTCCTATGTCTTATCTGAGTAATTCCATGTTTTGTTTGAGCTGGTATTGATTGTAGTTTGGTCTGGATCAAAATCTGTTATCTGATGAAAAATCGCCAAATTCCGGATTCCTACCGGTAGGCCCGTCCTTTCTACCGGTAGAACGTTGTTGCATTGTCAAAAAAAATTAACTTCCTACCGGTAGAACTTTTCTCCTACCGGTAGACTGTCTCAAATTTTTACTCGTGCAAAATGGTGGCCTTTCTGATCAGTTTTTGTACCGGTAGGACTTGATTCCTAGCGGTAGAATCTCAAAAATTTTCTCAACACCTACCGGTACCAGTTTTTCCTCTACCGGTAGAACACTAGCGAATCAACTCTGTGCCTCCACTGTTTCTGAATTGTACTGGTAGTTCCCTGTTTCCTACCGGTAGGTTGTTAGTCAAAGATTAAATTCTTCTGGTCAATGCATTTGTACTTTTCAAATTCCTGGGGATATTTCCATGGGTTTATTATTATTATATATGGAAAGACCTTGGGCAGACTTGTTTTGTTCTCATGGATGACGTGAGACACATGGGAATTGATTAAATTTGTGGAACTATGACATGACAAACATGGGCTCCTTATACGACATTTGTACAAACGATATGCTTGAGCTTGTAAATGACGCGCGAACATTCAGGGCCCATCGACGGGTGGGTGCCTGACAGGGGATATCAGGGTCCCATAATTAGCCTGGCAGGAGCTAATGCTCAAAATAATTTTTCAAGGCCTAACCTTCAAGGTGGGTGCTTGGCAGGGGATATCGGGGTCCCAAAAATTAGCCCGGCAGGAGTTTCGGCTCAGACACATAAACGACACGACATGTTGAGACACGAATTGAACGGATATGATTTATGGGTTGAATAAAAGAAAAATTGGAGATTTTGGGACACTTGTTCATAAAAATTTTGCTTCCTCCGTTGTCTTGTGATCTTCCATTATTCGTTCATTTGTCTCGCTCATTTGCATATAGAGTTTGCGTAGACTTTTCTACTGAGCTAGTGTAGCTCAAGCCTTATATTATTTTCAGGTGCTAACCCGGGACCTTAGCTTGCATGGCTTGGCGTGCTTGGAGTGTGGTCATTATTTTTGAAAGCTAACCGAAAAAGTTACTTATTCATCTTTGTAAATTTATTTTGGAAGATGTATTCGTAACTTAAATTGTAATTCTTTTGATTTGAAATGTTGTAACCCTTAATCCTCTTTCGATATTTGATACTTATGCTGATTTGGGGCCATCGAGCCTATATTGTAATATTTTGGAAACTTTGTGAAATTGGAAGCTTAACTAAGGGAATGAGAACTCAGGGATCTTTTGGGTACCGTACGGATATTTGTGAGTATTTTTGTTATGTAAATCATTTATAATTATGTTTAAAATCGAGAACGTGACAACTTGGTATCAGAGCATAGGTTTAGAACACCTAGAGACCATGGGGAGACGTTCCGTCTCATGGGTTCAAAATGTCGCGCCTTCTAACACAACTTGTGCATGCTTGTGTGACTAACATTTACGTGATTACTTGGCATTGCATTTTCATTATCGTAGAGTGGCGTAGAATTATTAACCCGTGTTGCGAAGTTGAGGGCTTCGACCTCATAGTAATAATGTTGTGGTTAATGGTTTCTTTCTTATATCGTGTAGTAAGATGCCTCCAAAGACGCGTGTCAGACGAGTTGGGGCTGGAACCCGGGGTGGTCGAGGCCGTGGTCGTGGCCGTGGGGTACCTCTTGAGGACGAGGTTAGTCAGCATGGGGAGAACCCAGGTGGGAACCCGGGGGCTAGGGTCGGTCGAGGTGCAGGAGTACCTCAAGCTCAGAATCAGTTTGCTAGGGATCTCGTCGCAGCACTTACAGCTGCAAATCTTTTAAACCAAGCACCTAGAGAGAATGTCGAGGATCGAGCTATGGTGGCGATGCGGGAGTTTAGCCGTAGAAACCCTCCAGTGTTCGATGGGACAAGTAGCGACCCTTTGGTAGCGGACCATTGGCTAGCCCATATTCGTAAACTTTTCAGAGCTCTTAATATCACAGAAGATAACATCAGGGTAGGTATCGTGGCGGTGCAACTAGTTGGGGAGGCTGGTGAATGGTGGGAATCTGTTCTAGAAAGTCGAAAGGATGCAAGGAGAGCAACAAGGACCGCGGCTCAAGTAGATGAGCCAGACGTTGAGAATTTGACATGGGCTGAATTTGAGGCGTTATTTGAGGAGCAGTATTTTCCAGAAACTAGCCATGAGCAATTGAGGGACCAATTCGAAAGGTTAGAGCAAGGAAGTATGACTGTCTCGGAGTATGCACAGAAATTTCAATCCTTATCACGTTTTGCGCCAGAGTTGGTGGCGACGGAAGAGAGGAAATGTAGACGCTTTGAGAAAGGACTGCATAATACCGTGAGGAGGATGGTAATGGTGCAACGCAAGACTAAATTTGCCGAGGTAGTTGAGTGTGCGAGAAGTATTGAGATACCGGAAGAGGCACAAAGGAATAGAGGGGTTTGGGAACCGCGACAACCAACCGTGAACACGAGTTCTTCATCGGGGAGCTTTGGAAGCCAAGGGAGGAAAAGGGCAAGGGAACCATCTCAGACACCGCAGGGTAGTTCGTCAAACTTTAGGCCGCCTTCTTCTTTGGGGACTCGGGGTGCTTTGTCTAGACCTTCGACCGTGTGCTATAAGTGTAATCAACCTGGACACGTTCGTGCTCAGTGTCCACGCCTTGGGGAAGCTTGTTATATCTGTGGTAAAACGGATCATTTTGCAAGGAGCTGTCCTCAGGGGTCGGGAGCGCGCAGTGAGTCAGGTTCTGTGCAGCAGCCGGAAACGGGGCGTAATGTGGGCCAGCCATTTAGGGGTACTCAAAGGCAGCAGCAGCCTTACTTCTGGCAGACGACATTAGCTCAGAGCTCCGGGGTTGACAAGGGAGCGAGTTCTTCCGCGCCTGCTCAGGGTTCTGGTCAGAGAGGGGGTTTTATGCAGGGTCAGGGTACCCAGGGACGAGTTTTCAACATCACTTCTGCTATCCCATCTACCACTTCTCCGGCTCCGGAAACTTCTGTTGTGAGGGGTACTTTTCTTTTGTTCAACTCATTTGCTAAAGTACTCTTTGATTCTGGAGCATCGCATTCTTTCATTGCTGCATCATTTGTGTGTACTTTGGAATTGGAATCGGAAACTATTAGCCCTCCTTTGTTTGTCGAGACACCTTTAGGGGGTAGAACGCCTCTTGATCGTATTTGTCGAGATTGTGAGTTGAATATTCGTGATCGTCGTTTCGTGTTTGACTTCATTGTTTTGGGAATGTCGGGATTCGATCTTATTTTGGGAATGGATTGGCTATCCACATTCCATGCTACTATTGATTGTTTCAAGCGTCGAGTTCGTATTTGTCCTCCCGAAGGTCCTTGTTTCGAATTCTTTGGAGAGCGTCGGGAGCCATTGGAACCTTATTTATGTGGGCCTTGTGAGCTAGGGTCGGTTTATTCATTGTTGGCGAGCTTGACGTTAGATGAGGATGCCTCCGTGCGTGGGGAGTTACCCTTAGTAGTTTGTGACTTCCCGGATGTATTTCCGGAAGAGTTACCTGGTTTACCTCCCGAGCGAGAGATTGAGTTCACCATCGATCTACTTCCCGGTACCGCTCCTATTTCCATACCTCCATATCGTTTCGCACCCACCGAATTGAGAGAGCTAAAGACTCAGTTACAAGAACTGGAGAACCTAGGATTCATTCGTCCAAGTACGTCTCCGTGGGGAGCACCAGCCTTGTTTGCCCAAAAGAAGGATGGTTCACTCCGTTTATGCATTGATTATCGTAAGCTCAATCGTGTAACTGTTAAGAACAAGTATCCTATGCCTAGAATCGATGATTTGTTTGACCAACTTCGGGGTGCCACTTGCTTTTCCAAAATCGATTTGAGATCCGGTTACCACCAATTAAGGGTTCGTAGAGAGGATATCCCTAAAACCGCTTTCCGCACTCGTTATGGCCATTATGAGTTCGTTGTTATGCCTTTCGGACTGACGAACGCTCCAGCTACATTCATGGACTTGATGAATAATATTTTCCGTGCCTATCTTGATCGCTTCGTCGTCGTCTTTGTGGATGATATTTTGATCTATTCGCCTACGGAGGAAGAACACCAAGCCCATCTCACCATCGTTCTTGAACTCTTAAGAGAGCACCAGCTATACGCTAAACTTAGTAAGTGTGAGTTTTGGTTATCCGAAGTTAAATTTTTGGGTCACGTGGTTTCGAAAGGTGGAGTGTCTGTTGATCCCGTAAAGATAGAGTCGGTTTTGAATTGGCAGCGACCAAAGAACGTATTCGAGATTCGAAGCTTCTTGGGTTTGGCTGGGTACTACCGCCGTTTCGTTTTAGACTTCTCTCGTTTAGCAGCACCAATAACTAGATTGACACGTAGGGGGACTCGTTTCGTTTGGAGTGACTCGTGTGAGACAGCCTTTGAGGAGTTAAAGAAGCGATTGACTACCGCGCCGGTTTTGATTGTACCCGAACGTGGAGTTGGCTACTCTGTGTATTGTGATGCGTCTAAGGAAGGGTTGGGATGCGTGTTAATGCAGGCGGGACGAGTGGTAGCGTATGGGTCACGACAGTTGAAAACACATGAGCGGAATTACCCGACACACGATTTAGAACTTGCAGCCGTGGTATTTGCTTTGAAAAGTTGGCGCCATTACTTGTACGGTGAGAGATTTGAAGTCTTTTCTGATCATAAGAGCTTGAAATACTTGTTTTCTCAAAAAGAGCTTAACCTTCGTCAACGTCGTTGGATGGAGCATTTGGAGGATTATGACTTCGAATTACAATATCACCCGGGGAAAGCGAACGTTGTGGCTGACGCATTGAGTAGAAAACCGACACATCTAGCGAGCCTAGCGATTCATGAGTGGAAAGCAATGAACGATTTGGGCTCCTATGCTATGCACTTTGAGGAAGTTCGGGAAGGGGTCACGTTATGCAACTTGACGGTGCAATCGACTTTATCGACGAGAGTAATTGAGGCTCAACAACACGATGAGGAAGCAGAGGAACTCCGTACTAGATTCCTTAGTGGAAACGCTCAAGAAGGGTGGATGATTCACGCCGACCGAGGCTTACACTATCAAGGAAAGTTGTTCGTACCCATTTCGTGTCAGGAGGAAATTTTGCGAGAATTCCATCATTCTCCGTTAGCCGTTCACCCGGGAGGAACGAAAATGTATCATGACTTGCGTAGACAATTTTGGTGGTCCGGAATGAAGAAGGACGTTGTGAGTTTCGTGTCTAAGTGTCTCACGTGCCAACAAGTGAAAGCCGAACATCAACGACCCGCGGGGGAGTTGCAACCATTACCAGTGGCCGAGTGGAAGTGGGAGCATGTGACCATGGATTTTGTTACGGGCTTGCCGAGATCGCCGAGGGGGCGTGACGCTATTTGGGTAGTTGTGGACCGATTGACTAAAACCGCTCATTTCTTACCCATTCAGGTCACCGATTCCGTTGATGCGCTTAGTCATTTGTATATTCGAGAGATCATTCGACTTCATGGGATTCCCGTGTCCATCGTGTCTGATCGAGATCCGAGGTTTACCGCGCGTTTTTGGCAGAGTTTGCAAGCTGCTTTGGGCACTAATCTTCTATTTAGTACCGCGTACCATCCTCAAACCGATGGACAATCCGAGAGAACGATTCAGATTTTGGAAGACATGCTTCGTGCTTGTGTGATGGATTTCCGAGGTAGTTGGGAGGACCACTTGCCATTAGTTGAGTTTGCGTACAACAATAGCTATCAATCTAGTATCGAAATGGCACCGTATGAGGCTTTGTATGGAAGACCGTGTCGATCGCCTGTGTGTTGGACCGAATTAGGAGAGGCTACACTTGTAGGACCGGATATAGTTAAGGAGACCTCCGAGAGCTTGAAAGTAATTCGTCAGCGCCTTAAAGAAGCTCAAGAGAGAACGACCGAACAAGTTAAGGTGATTCGCCAAAGATTGCTGACTGCGCAAAGCCGACAAAAGAATTATGCCGATCGTCGTCGTCGCCCGTTGTCATTTGAAGAAGGGGATCATGTATTTCTCAAAGTATCGCCGCGTAGAGGTTTGTCTCGTTTTGGGAAAAAGGGAAAGCTATCGCCGCGTTATATCGGGCCGTTCGACATTATTGAGAAGATTGGGGAGGTTGCGTATCGCTTGGCTTTACCACCGAGGCTATCAGGTATACATGACGTGTTTCATGTGTCTATGTTGAGGAAGTACGAACCGGATCCGTCGCATGTGTTGGAGTGGTCCGAACTCGAATTAGAGGCCGATGCGTCTTATGGGGAAGAACCGGTCCGTATCCTAGATTCGCGCGACCAAGTGTTGAGGGGTAAGACGATACCGTTAGTACGAGTCTTATGGAGAAGTCAGGGTAGCGAGGATCAAACTTGGGAACGAGAAGATAAGGTTAGAGAGAAGTATCCGTATTTATTCCCGGAGTAACCCAAAGTGAGTACTTAAGATTGAAGTATTTTGATGATTTAGCATATTGCATAATATTTGTGATTGAGGTTTTGTATGCATAGGTGATATGTGTGTTAGCTAGTTTTGGCTTGGAAAATTTCGAGGACGAAATTCTTTTAAGGACGGTAGGATGTAGAGACCCGTAAATTTCCCATTTAATTTTAATATTTGTAGTAAAAGAAAATAAAAGAAAAGAAAATGACGAAAATGGTTTAATTATGAATGTGGGGGTCTTTTGTGTAAGGAGTTGAAAGTTATGGGGTGTTGGTGTAATTTGTGCATGTGTGTGCCGTGTATGTATACCAGGGGAGTATTTTTTTTCTTTTTCCATTTTCATTCTTCTCTCTCGAGACACTCTCCTCTCTCTCGGTCTCTCTCTCACTCTTTCACCCAAAAACTCACCCAATCACTCAAAGACCCGCACTAATCAACTCTCAAATCATTTTCTACTAGCATTTTGGGACTCGTATCTCGTTGGACAAAGCTTGATTCGGAGTATTTTCGCTTAATTTGAATTTTGAAAGCTAGGGCTTGCACAATCTTCTTGATTTCGAGTTGGATACTCAAGGTAGGAAATTCTACCTCTCTTTATATGTTATTTGGGTTCTCCTATGTCTTATCTGAGTAATTCCATGTTTTATTTGAGCTGGTATTGATTGTAGTTTGGTCTGGATCAAAATCTGTTATCTGATGAAAAATCGCCAAATTCCGGATTCCTACCGGTAGGCCCGTCCTTTCTACCGGTAGAACGTTGTTGCATTGTCAAAAAAAATTAACTTCCTACCGGTAGAACTTTTCTCCTACCGGTAGACTGTCTCAAATTTTTACTCGTGCAAAATGGTGGCCTTTCTGATCAGTTTTTGTACCGGTAGGACTTGATTCCTAGCGGTAGAATCTCAAAAATTTTCTCAACACCTACCGGTACCAGTTTTTCCTCTACCGGTAGAACACTAGCGAATCAACTCTGTGCCTCCACTGTTTCTGAATTGTACCGGTAGTTCCCTGTTTCCTACCGGTAGGTTGTTAGTCAAAGATTAAATTCTTCTGGTCAATGCATTTGTACTTTTCAAATTCCTGGGGATATTTCCATGGGTTTATTATTATTATATATGGAAAGACCTTGGGCAGACTTGTTTTGTTCTCATGGATGACGTGAGACACATGGGAATTGATTAAATTTGTGGAACTATGACATGACAAACATGGGCTCCTTATACGACATTTGTACAAACGATATGCTTGAGCTTGTAAATGACGCGCGAACATTCAGGGCCCATCGACGGGTGGGTGCCTGGCAGGGGATATCAGGGTCCCATAATTAGCCTGGCAGGAGCTAATGCTCAAAATAATTTTTCAAGACCTAACCTTCAAGATGGGTGCTTGGCAGGGGATATCGGGGTCCCAAAAATTAGCCCGGCAGGAGTTTCGGCTCAGACACATAAACGACACGACATGTTGAGACACGAATTGAACGGATATGATTTATGGGTTGAATAAAAGAAAAATTGGAGATTTTGGGACACTTGTTCATAAAAATTGTGCTTCCTCCGTTGTCTTGTGATCTTCCATTATTCGTTCATTTGTCTCGCTCATTTGCATATAGAGTTTGCGTAGACTTTTCTACTGAGCTAGTGTAGCTCAAGCCTTATATTATTTTCAGGTGCTAACCCGGGACCTTAGCTTGCATGGCTTGGCGTGCTTGGAGTGTGGTCATTATTTTTGAAAGCTAACCGAAAAAGTTACTTATTCATCTTTGTAAATTTATTTTGGAAGATGTATTCGTAACTTAAATTGTAATTCTTTTGATTTGAAATGTTGTAACCCTTAATCCTCTTTCGATATTTGATACTTATGCTGATTTGGGGCCATCGAGCCTATATTGTAATATTTTGGAAACTTTGTGAAATTGGAAGCTTAACTAAGGGAATGAGAACTCAGGGATCTTTTGGGTACCGTACGGATATTTGTGAGTATTTTTGTTATGTAAATCATTTATAATTATGTTTAAAATCGAGAACGTGACAATTCAACCAATTATGCACACTATTCTACTCCAAGTGTAATTTCAGAAATATATCAATTTTCTTATGCAATATAGATATGCAAAAACTGAAAGTAAAAGAGTAAGGGAAAGAGAAATCAAACACGAAGATTTTATAGTAGTTCTGTCCACAACGTCATGGCCTACTCCACTCCCCAAGTGTCATACTCGGGAATTGTTGCACTATCTCCAATAGTTGTTACAAACCTCTAGCTTCGCGGGTGCTAGAGAATCTTACAATGGCCAATTACTCCGAATCCACTCCCAACTAGCTAAGACTCCGGTGCTAGCCACACCTAAACCCAAATGATTTTTCTACCCAAAAATCACTCACAAAAACGGTTTCAATCTCAGACAAGGGTGTGAAATCTCTTTTACAATAAGGTTCAAAGATAACACTCAACCTAGCGTAGAATAAGCAAGATGAAGCTCTTAATATGATTGACAGATTTTCAAGAGATAGCTCATTGTGATGTTCTGCGAGAGTTGTATGTTTCTACACTTGTTCTTGTTCTCCTTTTTAATGTGGAATCCCCAATTGAACATTAAAATCTTTTCCTCTTAGCCATTGCACAAAATCAGCCCCATAATCTTTTCATCTCTAATCTTCCAATAACAAGATTTCTTCTTTCCTTTACGAGCCCTTCCAACCATTAGAAAATAAGGAGAGATTTTTCTTAATCTCATTCCTTGACTATTGGAGATAGGAATTGTGAAGGCCTTTCCTTTTGTATCTTCAATCGACCCATGCCAATCATCTTCAATGTTGTTCTATACTTTCCTTTCCTTCTATCGCGGCATCGCCTTTTTCTTTTACAGAAACGTAGAACCCTAGGAAAGAAAAATAATTCCCTGCACCTACCACATCTTCTAATCTTTTAGACAAGAAGGAATTGTTACGTAAGTCCCTTAAAAATCAAGGAATAACACAATTAACCCAATAAGAATATATTTCACTAATGAGGCCAAATTGACTAAAGCAATTCCAATTAGGTTATGTTTGTTATCATCAAAATCTAAAACCATAGGGTTAACAGAGGGATTTATGCCAGTCATGGGATTTTTCAATATCCCAATTCTAGATTTCGGAGGTTTTCTCTCTTTTCCCTTTCACCCCCATTCTCCTCCTCTTCAAACCACCATCCATTGCCCCTCATCCGCCGTGCAATCTGACGGCTTTTGGATGTAGTGCCTTGCAGATCGTGGTTGCCAGAGGCGTCCTGCTCCTGCTGGAGTGGGAGATATAGGTGGGTGGAAGAAGTCTACTCTGGTACGGCGGACTCTATCCAATTCTATTATCGGTTTTTCTCTTTTTTTCTGGTTCTTTTCTTTGGTATCCCCTGTGTGAGATTTCTCCATGTATGTGAGGCTTCTATCACCCCTGTGTGGATGTTCTTGTTTATTTTCTGCAATACTCCGTCTGTTTAGAGCGATGAGTTTAGTTGGAGTTGGGTGTAGTTTTTGAACTGAGTCCCCTCCTATTTGTTTTCTTGATCCCTTTATTTAGAAATAGAGTTTCCTCTTGATGTACTGATGTACTATTTCTTGGATCTATAATATCACCTGTTATCGTGTTATCGTTGTGGCCAAAAAAAAAAAGTCCCTTTTCTAATCTTTTAGATTTGGACAAGCATCTTTATCATCTTTAATCCATGTGCTCCCTCTGCATAGATTACTAATTCTTCGGAATGGGGCTGTTAGTGATATCATGGGCCAAACTACAATAAATCATTTATTTCTCTTTTTTTCTACTTGTTTTTCTTTTCAATTTTCCTACATCTTTTGATACTATTTTAAATTTCAGTTGCGTCGAGCACGGAACGTGGGTATTGTTATCCGCGATGGACCCTCAAATGACATATGTTGGTGGAGGTAAACTCACTGAAGGGCCATTCGTTTTTAGAAGTTGCATCGACTAACCAGTAACAGATACTGAGTTGATTGGAGCTTGAAGTTTAAAAGGTCTACAATTTTGTTATCAATGATTCAATAGAAATAAAATTATATTTTTATATTCAATTGAAGAGCTAATTATGTTTTGCCTTTTCCTCTTGAAAATAAGTAAACTTGATGAATAAAAGTTAGATGTTGTTGTATTATCATTAAGTTTAATTACTGGTTCTATATTCTTACATTCTAAAACTTGATTTATTTTTTAAGCCCATAAAGTGGATTTTGTCATAACATTTAGGTTTTGTCGGTTGTGGTCAGTAGTTGGTAGCGTGGTCGAATAGGCTGTGAATTTAAATGGCTGGAGTTAAGTGCCTTCAGGCATGGACACTACAACTGTTAGTTTGTTTACGTGCGATAAGTGCCATTGTTTTTGTTTTTTGCGTAGTTGAAATTTTGCGAATGGAGCTTGGCCTTCAAGAGGTTAGAGGGACAAAATTGGCTAATGAGTTGAATACCAATTTAGAGTCGTCCCTTCAGACAGGGGTATGCACTAATACATATATATAGCATAGCTATATAAAATGATCTAAGCATTAAGGTCTTTAAAATGAATGGCTCAGATTAATTGCCAGACAAAATGTCCGATCGAGTTAGGGACGAAGAGAAGAGATCGTCTATGGTACTACTCCTTTCATCCCAAATTGAATGTGAATTTTTGGTATCCACCAATTTCAATTCTTTATATCTTTTAATATGGATCTCAAAAAATATACAATATGGATCTTATTTGATAGTTCTCGATTAATGTTATTATACAAAATTTTCAAACTCATGAAACACATTATCGATTGAAAAATATAAGCGAAGAAAAATGACACGAGTTTCAAAAATTGTATCCATTTTGGGACGGAGGGAGCGATACATTGGTATAGTGATTCATCTACTCTACTCGGGGGATGGGCCATACCTGGACAAAATTTTCAGCCCAAAAAACAGAGATTTCAAATCCAATTCAATGAAAATTAAAAATTGTCCACTACACGAGTTGTTACATTTGAGCCTCAAAATATCGGGCTTATTTTTCCTGAAGCTGAACCCAAGCCCTGTCCTTGGTTCCACCTTTAACTAACCCATATCTTGAAGGTCATTGTACCTGTAACCAATTCGGGGACACCATGCCGGATATAGATATTTGACTGGGCTATATCCCATGTTTGTTTGAGTTTTGCTTCCCGAATAATAGTTGGCTTGGATATGCTTATCCACCTGGGGCCCGTTTAGATACCTCCTTGTGAAGGGGATAAGTTGAGGGAAAATGACGGTCAATGACATATTTTGATAATTAATATCCGTAAACGATATGCTTAGAATATTTTTTAATGCTGAAAATATCTTTGGCGGGTATGAATTATCAAAACACGTTCTGAGCCGTCATTTTCCCATAAGTTAAACACTCCCCCTAAGGCTGTGGGGCCAGGCCTTTTACTTGGTTTGGGACGCCAAAATGGGGAAGATTTTAGTTTATTCCCCTCTTGTGCAAGACTCACCTTATGGGTGGGTTTTGAAGTGTTATTAGTCAATACTCTTGGATAAGACCGAAATAATACCCCCATCTCCTTTATTTCAACTACAAAACAATATTATCTTCCCATTTTATCCCTCATTCAACTATTTTATCCCCTCATTTTTAATACTTCATCCAAATTAACTACTATTTAATCTCTCATCAATAAATATCATATCAATGTGAGTTATCTCTTATTAGTCAATACCTCCTACCATTTTATCCCATTTCATAAATAATACCTTCAATCCTTATCTCGCGCGCATTCAAACGAGCCCTGGTGTTATATTTGGACACCCGGCTCCCACGTTACCAAATTAACCCTCTGGCCCCACCAGTTTTCTGTCCCTTCCCTTGCACGGAGAGAGTGAGAGAGAAGAAGAAGACGAGGACTCACGAGGAGAAGAAGAAGAAAGAGATTGACGACGGGGCATTACCAAAAATCAATACGATCTGATCGAAACCCATTTTTATCCTCTCTGTTACCAAAAATGGAAACCCATTGTGCGTCATCATGAAACGATCAAGTGGTATCCCGATCACCGGACGACGAACGCTGAGACAGTTGTCATTTGTGATCGAAAAAATGTAGAATAGAAAATCTGGTCTAAAGCATTGAAATGCATGACCCTGGACCATAAAAATCGTAACTTGACCATATATATATGCATAAATTACTTTTATACAGTACACATCTATTTGCTGTTCAAAAAAAGTACACATCTATTTGTATTATGCCCAAAAATAAGTAGCATAAATAAAATAAAATAAAAGTATCGAAATGGATGAAGAGTACGTAATTTTGCTACGGTACACACCTTGTATGCCGCTCTGGCGGCTCTAGCAGCCATCCTTTTGGTATTCAGATGAACTCCTTAATTGGCATTTCCATGTAGGGAAGTAATAAAACTTAAGTTTACCCCACTATTATGAACATTTGGCTCCATTTGTTTCGATGTAAAATGCTTTACAATGTAAAATATTTTTTTAGAAAACAAATTTTAAACTTCTATTTTTCGGTGTTTGATTGACACTTGAAAAATATTTTTAGAAAACAACAAAATAGTGTAGAGAGAGAGAGAGAGAGAGAGTTGGGGGCTTAAACGGTGGAGAGAATTAAGAATATTAGAATTGAACGTGGGTCAAGACTGACGATCGAGAAAGTTGAGCAGTACTGAGAATTGCAGTAGAAGACAGCGGATTCATTTCAGAAAATAACTTACGGAAGATTTAAGGGTAAATCATTTTCATCCAATTAACGAAAAATATTTTTCTCATTTTTACACAACCAAATACCGAAAAATAGAAAATATTTTATGCCCAAACAAATGGAGCTAGCCTGCTTAAAAAGTTGGATTTTGCCAAGAGGGATGGAGCCATTTGTGAGAAATTTTAGAACACTCGATCTTTCAAGATCCTTCATTGTTGCAATAGTTCTAAAACTAGCTGATAAAAAAAAAGAAGAGTCTAAAACTACAATTTTAAACTCGACCCATCAAATTCTTTATATTTGTTTTGATTGGCACCCTACTAAGGTTAGTAAATATTGTGTAACGATTTCATAATTCGTGAGTACCATAGTACAATTCCATACCTGGTATGCCATAGTGAATTTCTTTTGTTCTATATTTAGAAACATGGCTTACACTCAATATTCGTGAACTCTTTTTACTTTTAAAATTTTCTCCTGTTGAATTTTATCTCGTCGCGATGGAACCTATTTGTGAGAAAATTATGAACCGGAATTGAAGAACACTGCAAAAAGGCATAAAAGTGAAAATAAGAAAGAAGCAAAAAGTTGGAAGTTTGCCAAAACATCCATGTTTAGGCTGTTTGAAGCTTACGTGATCATTGGCTTCAACATGTATACATAGGTTCTGTTTTGGCTTGGATAAGAAAAATGCAAATGGTAAGCCAATCGAGAATTCATAGGGGGCATGGTGCTGACGCATCAATTTCGGGTTTAAAACGGTGAAGCACTGGGCATTGATACCCAACATGCCACCCAATTCATAGGGACAGAGTGAACAACATTTCAAATAGCAAAAATATTAAACAATATAAAAATCGAGTGTAGGGGTCACGAAGGCTTTAAAATTAGTTTTGGCTCCGTAGCAGCTGAAGCAGACCGGTCGCGTAGGCGTAGCAAGGTACCATGGTGATCGTGTAGCTAGCAAAACATTAGATACAAAACGATACGTAAAAGGGCCGACGACCGGTACAGGGTTGAATTTAACTTGAAAAGCACAGATATATCAAAGTGTGACGATATCAGAGGTTCGAAAGGCCGCTACGTAACACACAGTCTTCAGTAAGGAAAGGGTCCCACGTACCGGGATTAAATAAACTGGTCCCAGTGTCTGCATGCATTCACGTGTCCTGCTACGCTGTTGCCGTTAATTACACCATCATTGAGCATCAGCTACTGCATAGGATTCTCGGAGTAATAACAAGAACCATAGGGAGAGGTACACAGGAAAGCTTTTTTGATATTTCCACATAAGAAAACACTGCACCACCCACGTGTAACAGAGCCACGTGCACTGCACGCCCCAATCACAGTCCCTCTGACAATCCTGTCCGCACTGATTGCACGGTACCTTCACTCTCATTTAAAACTGGGTGGGGACTACTTCCCTGCTGCCGATACAAGACAAATTCCTTGATGAATATTATTTCATGAGAGAGAGGGAAAGAGATTGTAGGGATAACTTTTTGGGTGCAAGCGCCCATCTAAGTCGTGCCAACGTGTTTTAAATAGTTCAAATATGAGAATTCTCTCCAAAATTTAGAAACCAATTCGAAGAGCATTCATTTAACTCACCTTAGGTGTTGAGAGCAGCCAGCCCTTGAGGTACCACACTAACAACTGCACTCTCTCTCTTATTCAGTCGAACACTCTTTTTTCTCTTTTTCTCTGCCCAGATCCGGTACCACACTAACAATGACACTCTCTCTACTGCTGAGCCAAACACTCTCCCTACTCTTTTCCTCCACTCGAACTTGAGCTGTCCAAAACACGTTTCTTTAGACAGCTCGGATAGACTGTTTGGCACCACGTGGACTATACTCTATTTGTACTACTCCTTCCATCCGTGTTTGTTAGCCCTTTATGAGAATCTGTGTTATTTTCAAATGTTTATATCTTTCAAAAATGGACTTCAAAAAATATGCAATATGATCTTGTTTAATAGATCTCGATTAGTTTTATTATTCTATGTTTTCAAAATTATGAAAAATATTATAAATTAAAAGATAAAATAATTTTAAAATTGCACGAATTTTCAAAATGGACTAACAAATGTGGACGGAGGGAGTAAAAAATTTCTGGAGGACCCTACCTTCGTTCTATTATTTTTTAAGAAGCACTATAGTACTGATACATACAATTTTAGCACACAATCCCGAAAATAATTGTGTTCGAGACCGCACACACAACCACATGCAATTACAGACACTGCGACCTAATAATATTGTAAAAGATTGTGCGTGGACTTCTGATGCTAGTATATCAATTAAATAATCGCAACTTCAACACTAAAAAAAAAAAAAGTGTGGATATTAAAAAAAGAGTGTGAAAATCAATTGCCATAAAATATATACTTTTTTTTTTTGGAGAAGGATAAAATACTTATTCCTATTCAAATTACTACTTGAGCTAACTCTGTGAAATTTTAGAATGACACATTCGTGTCTTAAGTCTTAACGCCTCCATCTGGTCCCTTGTACTAACTATTAAGAATATATGTAAAGGATTCAATAGATAGAATTTAAATCTGAGGCTTTTATTGATCACCGGTACACCTTTTATTTCTGATTATATATGTAAATTTATAAACTTCATAATGGCCGGACATACCCATTTTATCCAAAGAAAATATGTCTATATATACCCGTTGAATATCTCCGAATGAAATTGACGTCAATCATATAAGACGAGGAGAGACTGAACTATGCTTTTGAGGCGTAAATCAGATTTTTTGTATGCAATTGTCATTTTAATTAAGGCGTTGACATTCATTAAGGCGTTGTTTTCTTTCCCTCTTACTAGATGGATTGGAAACATTGCATGTCATTTATCCCATGTAGCCACTTGGCGTAGGCAATTTTCTTTACTTTTGTTTTTTTTTTCTCTCTTGGGGTATACCCCTTGTAGGCTGTATATTCGGTTAGCCTCTTTTTCAATTTCAAGCTGATTTACCCAAAAAAAAATTTTCATTTTAATTTATTTAAGTTACAAACACATGAATAGTTACATTTTAAAACAGACAGATTTGAGATATAATCGCTTTGTATTGGTCATTTCTTAGAATTAGAATTTTTTAATATTTAAGAAGTACTTTCATGCATATTTTTTTCTCTAAAAAAGAACAAATATTTTTAAAATACTACAAACAATATATAATGGATGGAGTACATATATAGGGAGTGTGGAATCGCATTGTAGGGGTACGTAAATTATAAATACATTACATAATTACTCCGTATATATATATATATATATATATATATGGAGAGAGAGAGAGAGAGAGAGAGAGAGAGAGAGAGAGAGAGAGAGAGAGAGGTTTGTGTCGAATGGCTTATTAGCAGGGAGTAACATTTAGGCAGCCGTTTTAGCTGCAGTTCAGCTGAGTGGAAAGGAGATGGAAGAGGCAAAGAAGAGATAGCTTACGCAGCTAGCTAAGGCACAGAGACAAGCCATGTTCGAGGGTGGATTTCCAGAGCAATTCCACCACTTCATGATAGCCTCATCAACACCTCCTCCTCCTCCTTCCTCATCACTCGCTCTCTCTTTCCCTCTCCAAGCCCCTCCCTCGCCACTGCCTCAAGCCACCTTCCCAATCACTGCTCCTCCATACCCATCAGCTCATTCATCGGCTCCACTGCTGCTCCATCTGCAACCTCAGCTCGATCTCGATCTCGACGTCCTTCCCCACAAACATGGCGAGAAGCAGCAGCAACAAGTCATGATGATTAATGCTTCTAGTGCTGCCAGTAGCTTGGAGCTCGGAAGGGATCGGGGATCCGGCATACCCGACCAACTACTGTTCGATCCATGGACCAACGACGAAGTGCTTGCACTCTTGAGGATCAGATCTAGCATCGAGTACTGGCTTCCCGATTTCACTTGGGAACATGTTTCAAGGTATACCTTACCGACATCCCACATATTTATAGTCTAACCTACTCTACTTAAATCTTTCAAAGCGAATTAATTAGGGTTTTGGATCTGCACTGATTTTGAGATGTACTGCAGTTTTCTGTTTAATAAGTAAATCTTGTACTGTAGTAGTACTTTTTTCCTAGATATATATGCATATTCAGTCAATGGGTATTGGTTTAGCTATCGTTACTTCATCATTAGTTTTACCCTCAGCTACCTAGCTCTTGGCAAGTGGAGAAAAAAGAAAAAAAGAAACAAACTAAAGAAATTTAATCTTCAACTTCCATTTTGTACAGGTTTAATTTATAGGAATGCTACGATATGTAGTGTCCGGTGTAAGTATGCCTTTTATACGAAAATTACGAATTTCAAATACAGATGCTATCAGAAAGAGTACATATCATATCGTACGTACACACCCAAAAATTGAGATGTCTGTTAGGGAGCATTCAATTAACTCGGCCAACTCCTTGGCTCTTGAAAGAGGGGGTATATAATTAACGAACTAGAACATACAAACTTGTGATATTTAATTAATTCATTCCTCAAGTAATATACAATATTACACACGGCCACAGGTAAATGCTTGTAATATTTATTGGTTTTTTTTATTTTGATCGGCAAATTTTGTTTTCAATGAATATTATTTTGAAATTATTTGCATATACAGGAAGCTGGGAGAGCTTGGTTACAGAAGAAGTGGTGAGAGCTGCAAGCAGAAGTTTGAGGAGGAAAGCAGGCACTTTGACAACATGAGTACTGGTAGTTACACAATGAAGAGCCACTACACTAGGCCTTTCTTCAGTGAGCTTGAAGAATTCTGCCATGGAGAAAACTCCTCGCAGGTCTTAGTCGAAAGAAATCAAAATGTTGTGCAGAAGTTACCCAGTGAAGAAGGTGAAGTAGACAATCTTGAGCAGCAGCGTTTCAGCTTGGTACAAGATTCTAGAAATGAAGTATTAAGGGTGAGTTTGGCTTATCAACTGTCCTTTTGTTGTCTTCTGTTTTTTTATAGGATCCTCACTCGTTTGGATAAGAGGAATCTAAAGTATAAAATTATATAACCAAAAGCTAAAACGAATTAAGTTATGGCTAATAAAATTCAAAAATACAGTTCTACTATTTTATGTCTTTCTCATATGTGTTTTTAACTTCATTACATATTTCTATATCTGAAGTGAATTATTAATGCAGAATATTTTGATGAAAGTTGTAATTTTGAAAAACAATCATGCGATTGGCTTGGCTATCGCTAGCTTCCAAAACAAGGTTTTTTATTTGATCGGCAACAAAATTTTATTATAATCGACAAAGGGTTGGGCTTCAAAATTTTACGATTCATGTTTTTCCTTCTATCTCTAGATCGTTGGCTTCCAAAACAAGTTCGTTAAACAACAATAAATTTCTTTGTCTTTAGGACAATTAGTTTAGTCTAAATCGTTTGCAATACTACTAACAGGCCAATTATCAAACTCATTATTTGATCAGGAAAATGACCAAAAGAAATCAGAAAGCAAGAAGAGAAAGAGACACGGCCACCACCGGAGGAAATTCGAACTGTTGAAGGGCTTTTGTGAGGACATCTTGAACAAGATGATTGCTCAACAAGAAGAGCTTCACAACAAGATAATTGAAGACATGTTAAAGAGAGAAGAAGAGAAGATTGCAAGGGAGGAAGCTTGGAAGAAACAAGAAATCGAGCGGATCCACAAAGAAGTTGAAATAAGAGCTCAAGAACAGGACAGACAAACCAAACTCATTGAGGTCTTGAAAAACTTCACATCAACAATTTCTTCTCCTGATCAGAACCAATCAAGGAGAACTCACGACGACAACGAGAACTCTGCCAAAATCGCAAAGGGGGGTACCGCTTCATTTTCCTCCACTTCATGTTCTCTCATCCAACCTCACAACCCTAATCCAACATCTCAACCGAGCAACACGCAAAACCCTAGCTTCGCGGCCACACTGAAAGAGAATCCAAACGGAATCATGGAAAATGAAAACCCTAGTTTGGCCGGAGCGGGAATCGACCTTGCCAATGAGAAAAGTGCTCCTCGGAAGCGGAATATTGCGGCAGTAGTACTAGAGAAGGAAATGAGAGAGGATTTAGGGAAGAGATGGCCAAGGGATGAAGTGTTGGCACTCATAAATCTTCGGTGCAGCAGTCACACTAGCAATGAAGACAAGGAATCAGGAGTAGCAAAGGGTCCTCTGTGGGAGAGAATATCGCAAGGGATGTTGGAATTGGGGTACAAGAGGAGTTCCAAGAGGTGCAAAGAGAAATGGGAAAACATCAACAAGTACTTTAGGAAGACCAAAGATGTGAACAAGAAGAGGTCTGTTGATTCCAGGACTTGTCCTTATTTCCACCAATTGAACACCTTGTATGCCCAAGGAACATCACTTGTTCATTTGGCTCCGCTAGGTCGTGATGACGGGCGGGAAAACCCTTCCCCTACTGCAGAAGCTAGCTCGGAGGTCTAAAATTCTGTTACGCGCGTAAGGGGTGTTATTATACGTAGTAGGCAGGAATAGCGATGTTGGCGAAGCTGTGAGGAATTTGCTTAAAGTACTAGATACCGGCTTTAAACTTTTGAGTTTTAACTCTGTTTGTGTGTTTTGGTTATTCTCAAGATCGATGTGCCTTTTTCTTTTTTGGTTTTCCCCACTGTTTTGGTGAAGCTGTGCCATCTTAATTATTTGATGTTGTCTTTATGTAGGTAGGATATTTGTGAGTCAGTGTCACCGACAGCTTGAAAATGGGAAATAAGGCCAGCTCCTTCTCCTCTTCCTCTACCTAGTACCTACCAACAGTGGAGGAGGCAGGAAAAAAAATTGGAGGCCGAACTATGAAGGAATTTTTGGTTAATTCAATGATTTTTCGAGACAAAATTCAGTCACTCAGGTTTTTATAGAACAGTTTCGATAAATTTAACAATTAATCTTGAGTACTGTTACTATCATATCATTCAACGACACGATGGATCACTACTGCACAGAATCATTTACTATAATTTAATTAGTGTGATCAAAATGAAATGAAATTGGGTGGAGCTAGGGCTGCTTCCGACCACACAGTAGCTCTGCGACCAACTTTTATTAATTCTTATAGCTTCGAAAGTTTGAAATTTAAACCTTACCCAAAATTTATGATTAAAAAATGCAAAAGTTGATATTCAGAACTTGAAGTAGTAGACTGATAAAATGTTGGTGTTCAAAGCTCACTCAATAATTAATTGATATACAAGACATATAAAACTGATGTGAATTAGGAATATTAGTCAAAAAATACAAAAAGGTAGGTATGAATTTGGTGCCCAGCCATCTCTTGTGAATCACCATAGTCTCAATATAATGGTCTGTTTTTTACTAGACGAAGGAGGAGAATAATTGAGGTGCGCATTTGGGCACCCTAACCGTGGAACCAAACAAAAGATATACTCCTTGACCTTAGGTTTTTGAGAAGTAACACCACCGACGTGGGGTCAAGAAGGCTTAGTAAATAAGGCCAGCTCAAGTACAACATCATTACGTTACAAGGAGTATGAATTTTCGGCTACAAATTAAATTTCTGAATTTAAATTCAAGCAGTACTTTGTAAGAGAGAAGCAGCAAAACAACTGAAACAGGCCATAGTTTAAGGTACATGTACTTTTTAGCAGAAATTGAAGGCACGGCGCAATACGTTCTCTGCTTCTAACGAATCCGATAACGAACCCCACGTTTTTAGGAAAAGATTTTTTAAATAAGCTTCAAACATGATACATCTAATCAAGTTAAAGCAAGTGAATTTCAAAAAAAATTATACTACCAATTTATAACTACCAACAAAAACCCAGCTGTCTAGGTTTACCTCTTAAAAAAAATGATCACAACCTAAGCCAATTAAACCACTGCATAATGATTCGTTCTTTCAACCAGCTGTCTTGTTTCCCCTTCCGTATTTAATAAAAATACTCTTGTGAGAGTTATGATGTAATAATGAGCCAGATTCTATTTAATTTTTATTGAAAAATATTTATTTAACGTTCCAAAAATTAGGGGGGCGTTACAGGTACCGGTTTGTCTAAAGGTATAGGGAATGAGAATATGGTCTTAAATTGTTGAGAAAAAAATTTGGTGCTGCTGTAAGGGCCGTGATTTTTCATGCATACTTGCAAAGTTTTTTTTTTTGGTACATATTGCCAGCAATTTTCCTCCGAACATCCCCTCCCATAGTCAGACGCGTTGTGACAAATCTTGATGTAAAAAGCTATGATCATCTGACTCAGCTTGCAGAGGCGGCCCAAGGCCTTAGGTGAAATGTTACCATGAGTCCTTTTTTGTTAGAATTAAATTATTTTATATAATTATTGAAATTTTATTTTTCTTGTTTTTTTGATGCAAAATTACTAATCAAGCTTTTGAAATCTAGTTGTTTTTATATTTTCTTTTCAATTGATAAAATGGCTAATCCACATAATCAACGTAATTCTTATTTCCTAAAGGGATGCAAACAACATTGAATGACTCTTCTTCCTACCTTACGCAATGCATTTGATTGGTTGGGTGTTTTTTACATTAAGTGGGAGAAGTTTGGATTTCCTTAAATTTTCAATTTAGGCTTCTAGTTTTAACTAATTAAAAATATTAAAACGTCAAATAAATAGATGTATATACCTTTAAATATTATATGTGAATTCAGGACCTTGTTGTCCCAATAAGGATGTTGTCCTTATCCGGGCAGTCCATTTTGGTAATGGACATACGGCTCAGATTTCATATTAGCCAAACAAATTTCAATTATCCATCCATTCTGGTGATCAAGTTTTGCTCTCTGTTATCTGCTGTTACGTTTTAGTTTGGTGGTGTTAGGAGATTCCCTGTCTGGTTGTCTCTGTCGTCTATTTTTTGTTGGCAATGGGTCAAGCCAGGGGTGAGTTATTTACCCTCTTTGTGGACAACTTACATGAGGATGTAGATCCTCTCTGGTTTAGAAAGTTCTTTAATCAATTTGGGGCTGTTAAGGACACGTTTATTCCAGCTAAGCGTAGCCGTGTGTCTAACAGGAGATTTGGTTTTATAATCTATAACTGTGCTATTGCGGCAAATGTGGCAATATCTAAGTCCAATGGGGTTTGGATTGAAGATAGGAGGCTCTATGTGAAATTTGCGACTTTTAAGGATAAAGAGAGAAAAAGAAAGAGCCAGATTTGATCGGGAGAGGAGCCGCTGCCTCTTCCTCCCCCCCTGCCTTCCTCCTCTCTCTCCACCTCTCAGTTTCTTCCATTTTTCGTTCCTCCCCGCTTCCCCCTCCCGTTCTTTTACCTTCTGTTTTCTGGCTAGTGGTCCGGCCCTTGTGACGGGTTTCCGTCCCTATTGTTCGGTGATGCTAGTTCAGACCAGAGTTAGAAGGCGATGAGTGGTGGTTTGACAAGCAACGGACATTGATGTGGTAATAAGGTGAGATTTGGAGTTAGGGTTTTGCTTTTCTCTTTTACCAGTCGTTTGGCCTGGTTTCTACTGGTCGGTCTCCCCGGTCTAGTTTGTACTAGTCTAGGCTTCTAGATCCAGTGGGTGTTGGTGGTGGGCAAATAAATTTAGGTAAGGGTTTGGTGTTGGCCGGAGTTTTGAACTATTGATCTGCCTTTTTACGTGTCTGGGTTGTGCCGACAGTTTTTGTGCGCGATTGGGTTGTAGTTGAAGGTTTTGGTCTTCGGGTGTGGTGTCCGGTGCTCCGTCGCGGTTACGTGAGCCTGTCGTGCTGCTGACAATTGCGTACTGGAGCCTGAAGTGTCAGCAAGGCTCGCACCGGTGTGGTCCTACCCGTGTCAATGAGGTCGTTGACAGTGGTGGTTTGCCAGTGTTGTTGTGCTTTTCGGATGCGGGTGTGCCGGCGTTTTTGAGCTCTTTCTGGACATCGTCCCCGACCAGATTGCATCTTGAGCATAGCTTGGGGATTGGACTATTGTCCCTTGGGACTTCTACGATCACTTTCGACGACTGGCTCCTAGCACGGCAACTGAGTTGTAGACCTGCTCCAGCAGGGGTGTCAAGAGTAGTGGTGTCTTATTGGCATGTACTCGCGTCTAGCTTGTGTTAGTTTTGGTTCAATCCTGTATTTTGTGATGTAATCTGTATTGCCTTCGGGCTTCTCCATTGTATAAAGGATTGACGCTTTCAAAAAAAAAAAAGGATAAAGAGAAGGTCTCAGTTAATGAGAAGGTTCCGTATCCTTCAGAAATCCCACATGTGTCCACCCAGTCTATGAAGTTACAACTTTCAAATACCAATTGGCTCACTAGGGCTCTGTTTGGTAACATTGTCATTTTTTTGTTTCCTGTTTTCTATTTGCTGAAACCAGTTTCTACTTTTCCTCAAACAAAAGTGAAAGCAGAAAACATGTTTGTGTCAACCTATTATAAAAAAAAAAAAGCGGAAAGCATTTTATCAACCAACCCAACCACACAGTTCTTCCAAGAGGATCCATTATCCACAGTAAGGCAAAGCAGACCCAGATTTCTCAATGGCCCAGGAATTGCTTACCTATTCTCTTTCCCATTACTACTACCTGACATCGAAGCAGTCCCCTAGCTTAAGGTTTCCACTCGAAAAGGTAGAGAAATTGCCCTCAAAATTCATCGCAGACTAAAAACTAAGTACAGATCAAAGAAAAGGGAAGCAAGCAGCAGAAACACAGAGAACCACGAGGAGAAATGTAGGAATTCGATGGAAATAAAAGAAGAAAACGAAGGACCAAAGCAAACCTGAGGTCAGCGAGAGAGAGAGAGAGAGAGAGAGAGAGAGAGAAGATCTGTTATGAATTTATGGGAAGAGATGAATCTGGTTTTGGACGAGATAAGGAGAACGGGAAAGAAAAGCCCTCTGAGGGTACTCGAACCAATTCCTAGCTGCCTTGGTTGCTCTGGCACAGTAGCGGAATGAAGTTGCAGCCAGAATTTTGTTTTTGAAAATAGTGGAAGTTAGCTTTTGTTACTTCCTCAGATTATGAAAATAGTGAAAGTGATTACCAGAATTTGGAAGTGGAAATAGTGCACCAAACTAACTTTCAAGGTTAATTTTTTAAAATTTTGAAAATGAAAATAGAAAACAGAAAATATAATGGCTACCAAACATGACCTAGAAGTGCTGTGGCCATCCTCAAAAGCCCAGCCTCTTCGAACCAAGTTCTTTTTTTGCTCGACAAAACGAAGGCTTTATTGGCTCGAAAGGAGTACATCGAGAGAGCACTCAATAAGCAACAAACACTTAAAGTGCAGAGAAAACAGACCCAAGTTCTTGAAGCTTTGAAGTGTATTGATTGCAATGATGTTCAGGTTAGATCTATGGGGGGAATGGTCATGCTTTTTACATTTCCTGACATAGTAGAAAGGAACAGTTTGGTGAATAATAAGGATATCAAAAACTGGTTTGTTTCACTCAAACCTTGGAATGGTGAATCTTCTAGTTTGTCTAGAATTGTGTGGATCAATTGCAGGGGTATATATGCCTCTTTCTGCTTGGAGTAATAGCTCTTTCAGAATAATAATAGGGGAGTTATGGGGCGAGTTCTTAGGTTTGGAGGAAAATACTCATGAGGCTGTGTCCTTTGATGTTGGTAAGATGCTGATTGTTACTGAGAAGGAAAACAAGATCGATGAGTGGATTAATATTTCGGTTAACGGGAGAAACTACAGAGTGAAAGTTTGGAAGGAAGAATGCGAAGAACCTTTCTCTTCGTTTCTTATCCATAAGAATGAAGGATCTTGTATAGGTGACTTGGAGGTGTCTCTCTCTTCTCAATCTAGTGGGAAGGATGTTGATGGAGTACTCATGGAAAGCACAAAGGTCCGTGATTCGTTGGGTGAGGATAAGCCGGATAATATATCCATGAGTTGATGAAGTCATGGAAAGCACAAAGGCCCGTGATTTGTTGGGGGAGGATAAGGTGATAATCAATCGGTTGACAACCTAGCAATGGGGAAAGAAAAGGACTTTAGCGTAGAAGGAGAGCTGGAGGTCCATTCTCAAGCTTTGCTAGCCAAAGGGGATCATGTAACTTTAGAGGATATAATTAGTCCTCTAATTAAAGATTATCAGGTCAATAATCTAATTTCTTTGGGGACCGCTGAGGATACTTCCCAAACTTCTTTTATTAGAAGCCATGTGGGTGATCAGTAGAGCAGGGGAGGATGTAGCTCTTATGCTGAGAGATCTGCCATTAAGGGTATCCATAAATTGGAAAGGAGGTTGAGAAAATCGAATAGGAAGATTAAAAAGAAGAAACTTCTTGTGGAGTTTGGGATTAAGACTGACAAAGTTAGTCGTAGAAACAAGATGATCCCTGCTTCGTTTATCTTTCGGTGACATCGGGAACCGAAACTCCTCCTTTTTAAGGAAGCTCGAGAGATGATGGATGTTGGTGCTAGGATGTTGAGCATTCATTTTAAAGGGGGGAGAAATTTTATGCTAAAGACTCTTGTTGAAATACAGGAGGCCAAACTAGTAGAAAGAATTGATGCACCATGATGATTTGGAGAATGAGTTTGATTTGGAGGATGATGTCGACCCTGAGGACGATGCCTCCCTTTCTTTGGAATTTTATTTGAGGTCTGCTATGTTGGATTTTTCCAGGTTTAGGTATTTTCCCTTTAGGCTTGTTTCTTTTGGGCTTCGGGTGTGGTTGTAGGTGGTGAGTCTTGCTCTTGTGTTCAGGTGCAGGTATAGGCTTTTGATCTTAGCTGGTGTTTCTATTGTTCATGCTCTAGTGTTTCTTTTGGCTTTTGTACGTGGTGTTTTTGTTGTGGTGGTTTTCATGTTTTCAGGGTGTTGGTGTGGATGGCCTCTTGCCATCTTTTGATGTTGATTTTCAGATGGCGTTTCGTTGGTGTGCTCGAGATTCGTTTAATCTTTGTAATCCTCTTCAAAGATTAATAAAATCTTTTTGCTTTTTAAAAAATGAGTGTTTTTTGAGTTGAAATTTTTTTTTCAAAAAAATCAAACCAAACAAAGCATCAATTATCAGATAATCGAGCTGAAAGTTAATTATGATGAAAATACAACAGGCTGCTGTGAGAAGGTCATATTGCCTTCTTGTACATTCTAACGGATTCGTGTGAGCCTTTGAGTTGGACTTATTGGTCATTGGACTTATAAATGGTTTGTGTTATGGGAGAAAGAAGGAAAAATGTATAGGGTGTTAAAACTCTATTCTAAAACTCCCCCTCAAGCTGGAGAATAAATATCATAAAATCTCAACTTGTTACGTAACAACTCTAAACGTGGTTTAATTAGAGGTTTGGTGAAGATATCTGTCAACTGAGTTACTGTAAACACGAAAGGGGTAGCCAACAGGCCACTATCTATCTTCTCCTGAACAATTTGATAATCTACCTCAATGTGTTTGGTTCTCTCATGAAATACCGAATTCGAAGCAATATGTATTGCTGCCTGATTATCACAATACATAGGAATAGGTAACTGTATGCCAAGCCACAACTCTTCGAACAAAGCTCTCAACCATACAACCTCGCATGTAATATGAGCCATGGCACGATACTCTGCTTCAGCACTGGATCGAGTAACCATAGTTTGTTTCTTGCTCTTCCAAGTAACTAAATTTCCACCAATAAAAGTACAGTACGTACCCAGTTGTGGACCGTCTATCAGATGGTGATCATGCCCAATCAGTATCGGTAAAAGCTTCAACACGCAAATGACCATTTGAACAATAAAACAAGCTACGTCCAGGATGAGCCTTGAGATACTTCACAATACGAAGACAAGCTTCCCAATGTGAAAAACGAGAGGCTGACATGAAGTAACTTACCATACTGACAGCAAATGAGATATCAGGCCGTGTATTGGTGAGATAATTCAGTTTGCCTACCAAGCGATGATAATAGTCTGGATGAGGAAATATCTCCCCCTGATCAACACACAATTTGATGTTTGGATCCATAGAAGTCTCCGCAGGCTTTGCTCCCAATAAACCAGTCTCCTCTAGAATATCTAGCGTATACTTTCTTTGAGATAGACTGATCCCTTCCTTAGATCTTGCTATTTCAATACCCAAGAAATATCGTAACTTACCCAAATCTTTGGTGTGAAACTGACGCTATAAGAATTGTTTCAGCTGTAGGTGGAGAAATTCAATTAGTGCTTTAAACAGCACTGGATTGTAACGGCTTATTCGTGCCTCTTCACCGGAACCCTAATTCATCGCCTGAACCCTAATCTGTAAAATAGACAGGGGGTGAGTGCACCTTTGCCTCTCGTGGCAAAGGCCCTTCGATGCCAAAGTTAGTATCACGTACTAGCAATCAAACCCTAATTATCAGTAGGAAAGTAATGAGAATGCAGTGTATTGCGTACCTCTTTCCTCTGAGTTTACCTCGTATTTATAGATTCATAGATGCTTGCTGCCTAAGCATCCCTGTCGCCCTAGGATTCCTATCTCGTAAAGGAATCCCAGGATATCAAGGATTCTCATTTCCTTTATCAGTTTGCTACCTTAGTCCTTTTAGGACCCTTTTCCATAGCTGGCTGAACATCCCATTCCCGTTGGGTATCTTTTCGAGATCCTACATTCTTGGGACCTCATTCCTTAATGGAATACCACTGTTTCTGGATTCTTCCAGAACGTTCCCTTTACTTCAACGTCTGATAGGACTTGTTTCCTTATTCGGTCGTCTTATGGCCGAATAGAGGGCCTGGACCAGTTACTTCACATGTAATTGGTCCTTTATCAATTTATTTGGACCATTTCTTTCTTCAGGAGTTCTCCTCCTGTTCGGCTTTATCGTAGCCGAGCAAGGTACTTGAACAGTGGTTTCACGTGTCACTTTCCTTTTAATTGGTCCAATAACTTCTCATGTTTTACTGAAATTGAGAGTCGTACAACCTCTTTGGACCAATGACTTCTCATGTCACCGGTCAATCGCGTTGACCTTTTCTTGGCACCGTGCTCGGGCGCTTCTTGGGCCTGTTCGGTAATACCTCCCTACAATTGCTCCCTAGCCTTACTCGTTATTTTTTACTCAGATGACGAGTAAAGCTCCTTTACCGAGCAAATTCATTCTGCTCCTGCACCTTATATATTGGTGCAACTTGTTATCTTTTTACCATGACAAAAATATCTTTTCGTTAGTCCGTCACAGGCTTTTAGTCCTAATCTTTACACGTGGCGATCATTATATTGCTCACATTAAATGCGGACAAACGTGTTTTGGGGAACGGAACACTCAAAACGGCGTCTGGGTGACGTTTCACGTACACCACCTCACTTTTTAGGGTATTTTTGGGTTTTCGTCCCATTTTCAAAACCCCAATCTCTCTCTTAGACTCCCTCTGCAGAAAAAGAAGGTTCAAGCTTTTACTCGCCATTGAAGCACTATTCATCATCTCAAGGCCTCCTCCTTTCTGCTCTTAGGGATTCAATCGACTAATTTCGTAAGTCACAATTCTTCTTCTTACTGCTCCATTTCTCTGGTGTATTGTTTTACAATCACTTTTAGGGTTTCATCGTCCCCTTTTCTCTACACTTCAAAGAACCAAAAACAAAAACCTTTCTGGTAATAGGGAGATTTCAGAGGTACTTTAATACTCCTCAAACCATGGCTAGTTTCAGATCTCGATATGGGATTCCTGACAACGTAGCTACTGTTTTGGCTCCTGAGGATGCCATTCGTGAAAGTTTCGATTTCGACACTCTTCACATTCCAGTGGTAGCCGTCGTTGAGGGCGGGGTTTGGTTTCCCTTGGCTCCTCTGCTTCACCAAGTCCTAGCATACTATAAGTTTTCCCCAATGCAGGTCTCTGCTAATTTCTTCCGAGTAGTTTTGGGTATAAATGCCCTAAATCAGATGTTAAGTACCTCTCTAGGCTTGTATGATATTCACCACTTATACAGTATTTCTAGATTCGGGGATGCCCTTACTTATTATTTAAAAAGTAGGGATTCTAGAAAGAAGCTTGTTCTAGAACTCTCTGACTCTGCTCGTGGGGATGACGACGACTTTCTGATCGTTACGAGCAACTTCGAACTCGGGGATGAGGACGGCCAAGTGATTGGTTTTTATGCTCCTCACGTTTTCGGGAGCCCACGTTAGTTCTTTCCTCCTAATTCACATGTTTATCTTTTTTCAAAAGAAAAGCTTTTTCATGCTTCTTATTATTTGTGCTTTGTCATTTTTCAGCATCAAATATCAATCGAGGCTATAATATCATAACTCCTCAAGTTCACGTAGCAGATATTAGACGAGCTCTTGCATTCAACGGTGAAGGGACATACCTTGCAGGCCGAGCAAGAGCAGCTCAGGTACTTCTCAGCTACAAAGCTTCATACGGTGGGTTTATTGATCGGCGAACCCGTGCAGCCGACAATCCCGTTATTGTTGGTCCTTCAAGACCAGTCCCCGAACAAGAAGAGAGGCATTCTCGGACACCTCCAATTTCTGACGAACCGATCCCTCTTGCTGAGGAAGCTTCCAGTTCCACATCCAGCTCTTCTTCCGGTGGCTACACCTCCTCACCTCTAGAAATGAACTGACCAATCGATTTAGGAAGCCTTCTCACCATTCCTGGTCGAGGTCGTGGCATTGGTCGGGGCCAAGGTGTTCAAGGTCGTGGTCGTCGTACCCAGACTCAAACCGATGCTCCTCCAGGATTTGCCCCAGAGGAAATTGAAGCCCTCCACAGAGAAAAACGTCAACGGGTAGAAGAATCTCAAGAAAGACCCCCACCATCCTCCTCATCTCCTGCTCCTGTGTGGGCTCCCTCTTTCTCTCATGGGAACCGAGCTATCACTGCTCGGGACACTGTTGAGACTGAAGAGACTGCACTTGCATTATCCTAGGCCTTCTTGTTGCCTGGAGATATGCAAAAAGAAGTTGCAATGTCTCCAGACAATCTCCTGAGCTCTTTTATGTCCCATAATGCCAAGGTAAAGTTTCCCTTTGTAATCCATACCGTTTTGGTATCCTGAGCTCTTTCATGTTTACCTTTTTTTGAACGTTCTAGGTGATGCAAAAGATGGTTGCCATGGCTCAGAAGCTTAGCCAGTCCGAGCCTCAGCGTGTCAAGCTTGTCAGTGAGAATACCAAATTGCAGCGTACCATTATCAGACTTGAGAGAGAAAGAAATCAAGCCCTGGGGGTAGCAGATGGCTTAAAAGGACAACTGAAGGGGGCTGAGGACAGTCTTGCACAAACTTTGAAAGAACTTGAGACAAGCCAGACTGAAGCCAAAGCTGCATTTGAAAAGGGATACAATGAAGGAATCAAAGTAGTTACAGACAGCTACACGAACCAGATGCCTGGGATTCAAAACCAAGTTTGGGTGGCATCCTGGACAACTTGCCTTGCTAAAGCTGAGATTCCTGAGTCATCTCCCCTCTGGACCAACATTGAACTGCCAAGCGCAGCTGCTGGTGATGAGGAGGACATCACTAAGGAGGGAGATGAAGAACAAGATGTGCAGACGTTTGGGCCACCTGTTACTGAAGTTGAACCACAAAATGATATGACCAACCCTAGCCAAAAGGAAGTCAGTGGTGGTCAACTTGGAGATGAGAATACACAGAAGACTTGACTGCACCAGCAACTCCTACAACTGCTCCTACAACTGTCTAAGATCTTACTGAAGACGAATGAGTTCGATCTTCATTCTGTTTTTACCACCAGTTTTGAATTTGTTCCTTTTCATGGTACAAGCTTTGTACTATGGATTTTAACATGGGTGTTTGTAGTTTGGAATACTGTGTGTGAAACTTTTAAGTATTTCGTACTTATGTAAGTCCCTCGTGCATGTATTCGTATGCAGATTTGTTTTAAGTTTCTCGTACTTATGCATGTATTCGTATGCAGACTTTGTTTAAGTCTCCTAAGTTTCTCGTACTTATGCATGTATTCGTATGCAAACGTTGTTTAAGTTTCTCGTACTAGAACAGTTGTGCTTGGATATATGCCTAAGTGGACTCGTACTGTAAAGCAGTTCGGCTATATATTCGTATAACCTTGGTGCTTGGTCTCAGTTTAATCATACTGTAATTTACATATCTCGTATGTAAAGAAAGCAAAGAAAAAACGTAGAATCATATGGGACCATGCCCTGCTCCCCAATATGAAGGATGTTCGAAAAAGAAGTAGCAGACTTCATATTTATAGAACCCAGAATAAAAGAAGAACATTTTATTGGAATTTGAAAAACTCAAGGGGGCGTTACGCGTACCCCTTGCAACTAAAAACACAAGAGAGTTTTATTCGTAACTCTCACACAATCGCGATGTGCATAAAGAAATAGAAATATATGCTCAAAACATATTCATATAAAGAACTTTCTCAAGTTGTGGACATTCCAAGGTCTTGGAACCGGGTTCCCGTCCAGGTCTGTCAATCGATAAGCCCCAATGCCCACAATCTCAGTAACTCGATATGGGCCTTCCCAATTGGCCCCTAACTTTCCCTCATTAGCCACTTTAGTGTTGCCGAGCACCTTTCGTAGCACAAGGTCCCCAACACCAAATTCCCGTGGATGTACATGTTTGTTGTAGCCTTTGATTAGCTGCTCTTGGTATGAGGCCAAGTGCACTAGGGCCCGTTCTCGTCGTTCCTCGGCAAGATCTAATTCAATCTCCAAAACTCTATCATTTCCTCCACTTTCAACCAAAGTGGTCCTATTGGTCGGCAGATCCACTTTCAATGGAATAACGGCTTCTGTGCCATATGCTAATGAATAGGGGGTCTCTCCCGTAGACGTCCTAGGCGTTGTTCGGTATGCCTATAGAACCAATGGCAATTCATCAGGCCATGTCCCCTTTGCTTTATCTAAACGCTTCTTAATCCCATTAAGAATTGTTTTGTTAGAAGTCTCTGCTTGTCCGTTGCTTTGAGGGTAGGCTGGAGTTGAGTAGTAATTTATTATCCCATACTGGGCACAGAAAGTTTTGAACTTCTTCTGAAACTGTGACCCATTGTCTGTAATCAATGAATAAGGTACCCCAAAGCGAGTGATTATGCTCTTCCACACGAACCTTTCTATCATAGGTTCAGTGATCTTGGCTAATGGTTCTTCCTCAATCCACTTAGTGAAATAATCTGCTGCAACTAGCAGGAATTTTTGGTTCCCAGTTGCTTTGTGTGATGGACCCACAATGTCCATTCCCCATTGAGCAAACGGCGAGGGACTTGTCAAAGGCACCAAATCCTCGGCTGGTGTTCGAATCATTGGTGAAAACTTCTGACACTTTTCACAAATCTTTACGTATACCTTAACATCTTCTTGCATGTACGGCCACCAATATCCTTGGGTGATTGCTCGGTGGGTTATGGACCTGCCCCCAACATGGCTTCCACATGTTCCTTCGTGAATTTCATGGAGGAACTTCTGCACCATTTCAGGATGTACGCAAAGCAAATAGGGTCCTGTAAAAGACTTTCTGTATAATTTTTCCTCAGGTGATAACCAGAACCGAGCAGATTTGGTCCTAATTTTGTGAGCCTCCTTTTTGTCTGAAGGGAGTTTTTCATCTCGTAAAAACTCAACAATTGGGTCCATCCAACTTGGTTCTTGGTTCACGTCCAAGACCATCTCCACGCTTCTCCCAATGCTCGGCTCAGTTAGATACTCTACGGCTATCTTTCTTTTAAACTCAGTTGGTACAGCTGCAGCTAACCATGCTAATGAATATGTATGAGCATTCTTCCCAGAACTTATCTGTTCAATATACACCCTTTCGAAAGTATCGAGCAGATCCCTGGTTGCCTGTACATAGGCCGCTATCTTCTCGCTTCGGGCTTCATATTGCCCGGACAGCTGATGGACTACCAGCTGTGAATCACAATACACCCTAACACGTTCTGCTTTTAGGGTTTTTGCACTTCTCAAATCAGCTAAGAGTGCCTCGTACTCTGCCACGTTATTTGATGCATTGAACCCAAGCCGAACAGATAGTTCCAACATTGATCCTTCAGGGGGTAAAAGCACTACCCCAATCCCTGATCCGATATTGCAAGCTGACCCATCAATGAACAGCTTCCATTCCAGGGGATCTTGTTCGGCTGATGCCTGTTTCTTCGTTACAGGAGACTTTGCTTCACACTCCTTTCTCCTAGGAGGCAACGGTGCAATCGTGGGTGAGAATTCTGCCACAAAATCTGCCAACACCTGGCCTGTAATCGCTGTGTGCGGCTGATAATCGATGTCATATTGGCTCAACTCTACGGACCATGTGAGATCCTTCCCGAGAAGTCTGCTTTTTGTAGCCGTGATTTGAATGGGAACTCAGTGTAAACCACAACTTTATGGCTCTGGAAATAATGTGGCAATTTTCTAGTTGCTGTTCTTAGCGCCAGGACTAATTTCTCGAGGGGCAAATATCTTGTTTCCGCATCTAACAATGTTTTGCTCACATAATAAACAGAAATTTGCTCGGATCCCTTATTTCTCAAAAGGACTGCACTCATAGCATGCTCAGAAACAGCTAAGTACAAAACTAGGGACTCACCTGGTTCTGGGGTCGAAAGAAGGGGAGGAGAGGCCAAATATCCCTTCAGATCCTGGAAGGCTTGTTCACATTCTGCTCCCCATTTGAATCCTTTCCTTTTCTTTAACAGCTGAAAGAAAGGTCTGCACTTGTCACTTGACCGGCTAATAAATCGATTAAGAGCCGCTGACATCCCAGTCAACCGTTGGACTTCTTTCGTTGTCTGAGGACTCTGAAGATTCTGTAAGGTCTTTATTTGGTCGGGATTCGCCTCTATCCCCCTTAAGGTTACAAGATGGCCCAAAAACTTTCCAGAACCGACTCCAAACGCACACTTCGAAGCGTTAAGTTTTAACTTGTATTTTCTCAAGATTTCAAAAGCCTCCTTCAAATCTGCTATATGGCCTTGCCCAGTTTTACTTTTCACCACCATGTCATCTATGTAAACCTCCATAGTTTTGTCAAGCAATTTTTCTGAACATGATGGTTGCCAATCTCTGATATGTTGCCCCTGCATTCTTCAATCCAAAGGGCATGACATTGTAACAGTACAACCCACGTGGTGTAATAAAAGAAGTTTTCTCTTGATCCGGCCCAAACATGACAATTTGATGATATCCTCAATATGCATCGAGAAAACTCATCCGTTCATATCCCGCTGTTGCATCAACCAACTGGTCAATCCTTGGAAGAGGAAAACTATCCTTTGGGTACGCCTTGTTTAAATCTGTGAAGTCTACACATACACGCCATTTTCCATTCTTTTTCTTGACGACAACAGTATTCGATAGCCATTCTGGATAATAAACTTCCCTTATTGCCTTAGCTTCCAACAAATAGTCAACTTCTTCAATTACAGCGTCAACATGCTGTACGGCTGCCCTTCTTTTCTTTTGAATGACCGGCTTATGCTGTGGATCTATATTTAAATGATGGCAGATAATGTCTGCACTTACCCCAGGCATTTCCTCTGGTGTCCAAGCAAATACATCGACATAAGTTTTTAAGAAACTTATCAATTCATTCTCCTTCTCTACTGGCAATGATTCCCCAATCAGGAAATACCTATCTGGATCATTCTCGTTGATCTGTGTTTTCTTCAAATCCTCAACTATCCTCTCGGTTGGATCCTTTCCGATGTCTTCAATGGTCGGCTGATCCGAAATTTCCACAGTATTAACATGGTGGGCATTGTGGATTCTCTTTATGATGGATACCAAACATTGTTGAGCTACTTTTTGGTTACCTTTGATCTGTTCAATCCCATTGGATCCTGGAAATTTTACTATTTGATGGAAAGTAGAAGAGACTGCCCTCATCTTATGCAACCATGTTCTTCCTATAATCACGTTATAGGAAGACGATACATCCACCACCAAGAAATCAGTCCGTAGCACCACTGTACCAGCCCGAACATGCAAAGTTACCTTTTCCAACGGCCAAACTGCTCCTGCTCCAAATCCGACCAAGGGTGTTACTGATTGTACCAAGTCTTCTTGAGTGAGCCTCAATTTATTGAATGCATCGTAGTAGAGCACTTCGGTGCAACTCCCAGAGTCCACCAAGATTCTCTCCATGTCATATTCCCCAACTCGTAGGGTTATGACCAAAGCATCATTGTGAGGTACTTGGACTCCTCCCAGATCTTCATCCGTAAAAACTATGCCCTCGTTGCTTGCCCCTTCGTTGCGCCCTCTTTTCTTCCTCAACTGCATCACATGTTGGTCATGTTTCACTTGTCTTTGAAGCAATCTCACCTCATTTCTCGTATAAGGTTCGGCTAATCCATGTATCATATGGATTACCCCTTTTGGATTCTGTTCGTAATCCAACTCCATTGCCTTGTCTTTATCCTTGGAATCTTCTTGGATAAATTCTTTGAGATAACCTCGTGAGACCAAATCATCAAGGTGTCGTTTAAACATTTCACAATTCTCAATCATATGGCCCCAATCCTTATGGTAGCTGCAGTGCTGGTTCGTAGCACGTTTTGCATCTTTATTCCCACCTAGAGTTGGAGGCCATTTGAAATAAGGTTGATTCTTGATTCGATAAAGAATCCTGTAGATGGGCTCTTTCCAGACCGTGTTTATTAAAAAGAATGATTTGGGATCCGGGGCTTGTTTGTCCTTGTACAACTCTTTTTTTGCTTGCCCATAATCCTTCCTTTCACGATAAATTTTGGGCTTTGGCTTGTCCGCTTTCTTTATGGGTCCCTTTACTTGCTCGGCGGCCAGCTTGCCATCTTTTCGAAGAATGTCGTCCTCGTTCCTGGCGTGTTGCTCAATTCGCTCCATCAGTTTGGCCAGTGTCTGCACCGGACTCATGTTTAGGGACTTACGTAGCTCCCCCCGAACAAGCAAACCTGCCTTGAAAGTAGCAATGGCATATTCCTCACTGCAACCTTCAATCTCGTTAAAGATTTTCCAGTACTTTTTTGCATATGTCCTGATCGGCTCGTCTTCACCTTGCTTTATAAAGGAAAGTCTCTCAAAAGTTTTTGGAGCTTTCCTACTCGTCAAAAACTGTGCAGTGAATTCCTCGGCTAACTGCACCCATGTTCGGATGGAGCGTGAACCCAATCTATGAAACCAAGACAAAGCTACCTTCTCTAAGCTTGACGGGAACATCTTGCACATAATTGCATCATCTCCTTTATGCATAAACATTACCTGCTGATAATACTGTATATGTGCCACGGGATCAGCATCTGTTTCGTAGAGAATGAATGCTCCGTGTTTCACTCTGGTCGGCAACTTATCCTCCTGTAGCTTTCTGGCAAAAGGGGAGGATGCTATATTCTTGAGTGCTTTTCGTGCTGCTTCTCGTGCAGTCATGGTTTCATCCTCTGGTCCTTTCTTTTCGTTTGGTCTAACTCTTTCCCAATTGGAATCAGGTCTCTCGTACCTGTCCCTATGATGTTTCCTACTCCTTTCTTCCTCAGGGGTAGAGCTTCGACCTCTGCTTCTCCTCTTTCTTGGAGAATCCCTCATTCTCTCCGGCGTTCGGGTCTTGCTCCTCTCTTTTCGTGGAGAAGCTTTACGTCGCCTTGGGGTTGGACTTCTGCTCCTACTCCTTCTTCCTCGGGAAGGAGTTTTTCTGAATTGTACCATAGCATACCCACTGTCTCTGGAATTTCTTCTAGATAGTCCGGAGTCCTCCGGATGTTCCCTGATTCTTTCCAGTTCTCTGATCTCATATTCTCATTTTTTAATTAGACGAGTATATTCCTCAATTTCTTGTCTCTTTTTATCAAGAACGTCTTCGCTACGGTGTATGCTCCTAGAATAAGCGACTGATTCATCCCCTCGATGGGACTTACTCCTTCTCGTGGATCGCGAAGCCGTCTCTCCATCTCTATTTTTATCGTGGATGGAAAGGGGGCGGCCTTTACTCGTGGTCCTCCTGTGTCCTCCCTCGGGCTTTCTCGGAGCCCCAAGCGGAGATTTATCCCTTCCTCCATCTATCAGATCCTTTGGCTCGTGCGGTGTGGCTGGATCTACTTCCACCATGGTCGTATTTCAAAGGGAACTCTTTCGTTTCTCACAGACGGCGCCAATTGTAGGTGGAGAAATTCAATTAGTGCTTTAAATAGCACTGGATTGTAACGGCTTATTCGTGCCTCTTCATCGGAACCCTAATTCGTCGCCTGAATCCTAATCTACAAAATAGACAGGGGGTGAGTGCACCTTTGCCTCTCGTGGCAAAGGCCCTCCGATGTCAAAGTTAGTATCACGTACTGGCAATCAAACCCTAATTATCAGTAGGAAAGCAATAAGAATACAGTGTATTGCGTACCTCTTTCCTCTGAGTTTACCTCGTATTTATAGCTTCATAGATGCTTGCTGCCCAAGCATCCCTGTCGCCCTAGGATTCCTATCTCGTAAAGGAATCCCAGGATATCAAGGATTCTCGTTTCCTTTATCAGTTTGCTACCTTAGTCCTTTTAGGACCCTTTTCCATAGCTGGCCGAACATCCAATTCCCGTTGGGTATCTTTTCGAGATCCTACATTCTTGGGACCTTATTCCTTAACGGAATACCACTGTTTCTGGATTCTTCCAGAATGTTCCCTTTACTTCAATGTCTGATAGGACTTGTTTCCTTGTTCGGCCGTCTTATGGCCGAATAAAGGGCCTGGACCAGTTACTTCACATGTAATTGGTCCTTTATCAATTTATTTGGACCATTTCTTTCTTCAGGAGTTCTCCTCCTGTTCGGCTTTATCGTAGCCGAGCAAGGTACTTGAACAGTGGCTTCACGTGTCACTTTCCTTTTAATTGATCCAATAACTTCTCATGTTTTACTGAAATTGAGAGTCGTGCAACCTCTCTGGACCAATGACTTCTCATGTCATCGGTCAATCGCGTTGACCTTTTCTTGGCACTGTGCTCGAGCGCTTCTTGGGCCTGTTCGGTAATACCTCCCTACATCAGCTCATCAATACCTTTCTGATCATCCCCAGTAATAATGATATCATCCACATACACAATCAACACTACTCTTCCCCGATATGACTGAATAGAGGAGACATAATGATCAGAATGAGAGTGACGCATACCAAAACTGCAACACAGCATCATTAAACCTGCCAAATTAAGCTCGAGAGGACTGCTTAAGACCATAGAGGGCTTTGCGAAGGCGACACACCTAAGAACCCTCCCCCTGAGCAACAAACCCAGGAGGTTGCTCCATATAAACCTCCTCGAGTAGGCCACCGTGTAGAAATGCATTCTTGACATCTGACTGAAACAAGGGCCAACCAAGATTGGCAGCCATAGAAATAAGAATGCGAACAGAGTTAATCTTGGCCACCGGAGAGAAAGTCTCGGCATAATCAACGCCATACGTCTGGGTATAGCCTTTGGCCACAAGACGGGTCTTGTACCGTTCTACTGTGTCCTCTGGATTATACTTAACGGTAAATACCCACCAACATCCAACAGTAGACTTTCGTAGTGGAAGATAAACCAACTCCCAAGTGCCATTGTCATGAAGAGCAGACATCTCGGCCTCCATAGCTATCCACCACTCAGAAACAGATAAGGCCTCCTGAACAGTGTTAGGAACAAAAATGGATGAAACAGAAGTAGTAAAAGCACAAAGGGACGGAGACAGATGATCATAGGAAACAAACCGAGCAATAGGATGAGATGTGCAAGACCGAATACCTTTGCAAAGAGCTATAGAAAGACTAGGTGATGGCGGAGGTGGAGGCGGAGGTGGGGGTGGGGGTGGAGGTGAAGATACAACCGGATCTTGGTACGGAGGAGGCGTGGTGGCTGGTACTTGTGGGACTGTTAATACTTGTTGCCGACGAACGTACACCTGCAAGGGAGGACCATATGGTACACAAATAGAAAACACAGACTCGGACTCAGGAAGGTCAATCGGAGTACTGTGACCCGAGTAAAAGGGCAATGACTCATTAAATATGACATCAGCACAAACAAAATGACGATGAAGAGATGGTGAGTAACACTTATACCCTTTATGAGTGTGCGAGTACCCCAAAAAAATACACTGAATTGATTGTGGATCAAGTTTGTCCCGGTCAGAATACAGAGTATGAACTTAACAGGTACACCCGAACACTCGTAAGGGTAATGAGTGGAGAGGGCGACCAGGAAATAAAACTGTATGGGGTATCCGACCACCTAAAACGCTAGATGGCATACGGTTGATCAAGTAACATGCTATAAGAACAGCATAACTCCAGTAAGACTTAGGAACGTGCATTTGAAATAATAGAGTGATGAGCATAAAATGTAGTACTTAAAAGACGCCCATACTTGCATTGTTATTCTTGACTTTATAATTATTTATGTGGTATTATCATTTATTTATGTTTTGTAGGTATTTTGGGATGTATCACGCAAAAACATTTCTTCCGAGACTTATGCGATGAAGTCTGATTCAAGTGGGCTTAACCCAATTTAAATTAGAAGATTCACAAGAGCAAAACCCAAAATCAAGCTCACGGAATTTTCCTACGATGGAATTGATTTAAGAAGATTTGGATTGCAAGGATTTTTGGTAATTTTCTGCATATGGCCTTGCACAGCTAATTGGGTGACAAGAGCTATTGGCTTTTACTCAAACTCCTAAGGCAAGAATTGTTTAAGGAAAGGACTATTATATAATTGGTATTTACCGATTTAAAGAAAGATTGATGGAAGGGGAATTACATTTATAAAGGGAAGTCTCGGCCTTATTAATAGCAAGCAAAAGGAGGGTTGGAGTAGGACACTTTGTGAGGAACAGAAGCACCACGCAGCAGCGGCACCATCACGGCATTTCTCGAGGCTAAACTTTTCAACTAGGGTTGAGGATGAAGCCCTATTAATGACTATTGTTTATACGTTCATGAGATTTGATTTTACCCGATTATTTGGTTTGATTTTGATTAAATTGTTCTTACTCCAAATCAACTGTTAGGGATAAATTTTGGATATGAGTTCAATCATGTTTTTCTCATGATTTGGAATTGTCTTTAGCATTGAAAGCTGGTTTTTCATCGTTAACTATAAAACTAGATATTTATTGTGATTTGTTAAAAGCGGATACAATCAATGATTTGGTTTTATACTTGCGAGCGGAGAGGAACAAACATTAGACTTTTTGATGAATTTTCACAATGATATTTTCCATGGTAACAGAATTAGCTTTCAGATTATCATGAAGAAATTTTAGGTAAAGTCAATGATCATGAATATATAATGATACAAGTTAATGGGTGTGGATTCCGAAACCTTAGTATTTTTTCCATTGATTAAAAAGAAACTTCAATTTCCTCGTCTTTGATAATTTAGTTCATTGTTTTTACTTTTCATTTTTAGTTTAAAAATCAATCACAACTTTTGTCAACTAGGTTAGGGTTTAATCGGTTTAAGTTATTTATTTTTCCTAGAAGAATCATAAGTCCCTGTGGGTTCGACCTCGCTCTTGCATTACTATATTTCGGTACGATTCGTGCGCTTGCGAGTACATTAAAATTTCACATCAAGTTTTTGGCGCCGTTGCCGGGGACTTCATTTTTTTTTAGGATAATTGAAAAACTTAAAATTGATTTTTCCCTTCTACTAGTTGTAGTTAGGATCGTAAAATTAAAAATAAAAAAAATTGCATTCTGCTTCCCAGCAAGTTGTTTAGTTTCGTTTCCTAGTTCTACTGTCATTTTTTTTCCCCTACTTTCTCCACCAAGTTTTTTTTTTAATTTGTCATTCATTTGCATATTTTAGGATATATTTCACTTTTGTTTTTCTCTTTGTTTAATTTGTTCACTGTTCCTACGGTTAGTTGGTGTCTTGGCAATACAGTGGTAGTAAGATCAATTAAGCGTTATGGGTTTTTGATTGGGTTAACTTTCGGAACCACTGTTATCACCGGGCACCACGGTGATTGGAGTTAGAAGCAACGCATTAAAGGTTAGTCCTTAGCTAGAACTTAATTTACTGTCACTATTTATTTATTTATTTTTAACGTGTTAGTGAGACATTTTTTTTTAAAAAAAAAAAAGGGAAAGAAAAAAATTATCATTTTGCTCACAGTTAGCTTACTGGTAATTTACCTTGTGATGGGTTAAGTGCTTTTGACAAGTAAGCTGCCTTAGGTTTACATTTTGAGAAGTAGTAAAAAGCATTTTGTCTTCCTAAGCCTTGAACTATTTTTCTGAAAAATAATAAAAAATAAAAATATTAGTTAGTTTTAGACGCATCTGTTGCATTTTTATCTTTCGCTGTTCTCTTATTTGCTTCCGTTCATAAGTTTATGTTTGGTTGCCGTTCAAAAAACATAAAATTAATACCTCTTGATCCGGAAATTGAGAGAACCTTTAGACGCAGCTTAAATATTCAAAGAGTGGGACATAATCAATTAAAAATGGCAGAACTTGTAGAAGATACAAAACCTTTAAGAGAGTTGTTCTCACCCGTAACCACAAATCCTCCTTCTTGTATTGTGTTACCCACAACAAATGCGACACATTTTGAGCTGAAACATCACACAATACAACTTCTTCCTCAATTTCATGGGATTGAACGAGAGGATCCATACATGCATGTTAAAGACTTTCTTGAAATTTGTGCTACCTTTAGGTTTCAAAATTTTTCTGAGGAGTCTGTTAAATTGCGTCTTTTTCCCTTCTCACTGAAAGACAAAGCAAAGGCATGGTTAAATTCTCTACCCTCTGGCTCAATCACTTCATGGGACATCCTCGTTAAAAAGTTTCTTTCAAAATTCTTTTCAATGTCAAGAACAACTACTCTAAGGAGGGAGATTACTGATTTTTGTCAAGAAGAACATGAAAATTTTTATGAGAGTTGGGAGAGATTTAAAGATCTTATTTTAAAGTGCCCCCTCATGGTTTTGAAACATGGAGACTAGTTCAATTTTTTTATAATGGTTTAACTCAGTCTAACCGCAATATGCTTGAGTCAATGAACGAGGGTGGTTTTCTAAATCTTAGGGGTGATGCAGCTTATGAATTTCTTGAAAATTTGTCTGAGAGCTCTCAACAGTGGGATTTTACTTCTCATAGGGACAAACAACCTTCTACTTCTAAGAGAGGGGGAGTATATGAAGTGAAAGAGGATTCAAATGTGAGAGTAAAGTTAGATAATCTTACTCGAAAGGTTGAGGCATTAGTTTTAAGTAAAACTATGGAGTCAGCCAATCAAGTTCAAAGTGAGGCGTGTTCTCTTTGCAGTAGTCATGTGCATACAACACAAACATGTCCTTCCATTATTGGATATTCTGACAACTATATTGAACAAGCGAACGCACTCAATAATTATGGAAAATCATTTGCTAGTCCTTTTTCGGAAACGTATAACCAAAATTGGCGAAATCATCCAAACTTTTCATGGCGTCAGAACCAACCTACTGCAAATATAGGTGGGCAACCTTTTCATCCACAAAATCAATCTCCCCCAGGTTTTCGTCCTCCTACACAATCATACCCTCCTCAATCTCAACCTTTTTATGCTCCAACTCCCGTGTCTCAACCGAACTTCCAATCTGTTGCACCACAGCAACAATCATCCTTGGAGGACACCCTTAAAGCAATCATGGCTACAATTGAAAAAAATGATGCTAAAATTGAAAATTCAACTCACTTGCACACTCAAGCCATTGCTAAACTTGAAAATCAAATGGGTCAATTAGCTAGTCAACTTGCAGAGAGAGAGAAAGGGAAGTTTCCAAGTCAAACTCTAGTGAATCCAAAAGGGCAGTTTTCTATAGGCACCACCTCTACTCCTTCAAACGAGCAACACCACGTTCAATCAATCATTACCCTTAGATCCGGGAAAGAAGTTGATAATAAAGTTAGTATGCCAACAGAGGAATTAGTTGAAGCTGAAAAAGAAGAAAATCATGTTGATCCTACTAAAGTTCAAGAGTCTATTTCTTCACCTCTTGTAATAGAGCCACCTGTTAGGAACTTTGTCCCTAAAGCTCCTTATCCTCATAGACTAGTAGCTCCTAAGAAAGGCGCACAATTTGGAGACATTCTAGAAGTGTTTAAGCAAGTACAAATCAATATTCCATTTTTAGATGCCATTCAACAAGTGCCCTCGTACGCTAAATTTTTGAAAGATCTAGTCAGTATAAAAAGGAAGACAAATGTTCCAAAGAAGGCGTTTTTAACTGAACAGGTTAGCTCCATTATCCAATGCAAAATTCCAATAAAATACAAAGACCCTAGTTGTCCAACAATTTCTTGCGTTATAGGTAACCATCATATCAATCAGGCTTTGTTAGATTTGGGGGCGAGTGTCAATTTATTACCTTACTCAGTGTACTCACAATTAGGGTTAGGAGAGTTAAAACCCACTCAAGTAACACTCCAATTAGCTGATAGATCTATCAAAATTCCTCGAGGAGTCATTGAGGATGTTCTAATTAAGGTTGACAAATTCTATTTTCCTGTGGACTTCATAGTCCTTGACACTCAGCCTGTCCAAAACTCTAATGGGCAAATTCCTGTTATTTTAGGGCGTCCCTTCTTGGCCACATCTAATGCTTTAATCAATTGTAGAAATGGTGTAATGAAATTATCATTTGGTAATATGACTGTCGAGCTAAATATTTTTAATACAAGCAAGCAACCACTAGATGAAGATGAGGTTAGTGCAGTTTGTATGATAGACACTTTGGTTGAAAATACTTTTGTTCAGTCAAGTTATGAGGATCCCTTAGAAGCTTGACTAGCACATTTTGGGTTTGAATTTGACATAGATGAATCAATTGAGCAGGTTAATGCATTATTAGACAATGCCCCGTTAATGAGCATCGATGAATGGCAACCAAAAGTGAACCCTCTTTCATTGTCTACATCACCAGCACTTCCATCTATAGTGGAGCCACCTAAGTTAGAACTCAAACCTTTGCCAAACACTCTCAAATACAAATTCCTTGGCCTTTGTGAGTCCTTACCAGTAATCATAGCTTCTGATTTAGATGATACAAAAGAACAAAAATTGTTGAATGTCCTAAAAGAGCACAAGGAAGCAATAGGGTGGTCCATAAATGATATCAAAGGAGTTAGTCCTTCATTGGTCATGCATAGAATCCATTTAGAGGAAAATGCTAAAACTTCACGTGAGCCACAAAGGCGTCTAAATCCTGCCATGCAAGAAGTAGTTAGAGCGGAAATTCTTAAGCTTTTAGATGCTGGCGTTATTTATCCAATATCTGATAGCAGTTGGGTGAGTCCTGTTCAAGTTGTTCCTAAGAAATCGGGTGTGACGGTAGTAAAAAATGAAGATAATGAATTAGTTCCCACTTGTGTTCAAACAGGATGGCGTGTTTGCATAGACTATCGAAAATTAAATTTCTTGACACGAAAAGATCATTTTCCTTTGCCGTTTATTGACCAAATGCTAGAAAGGTTAGCGGGACATGAGTATTATTGCTTTCTCGATGGTTATTCTGGTTATAATCAAATTCCCATTGCACTGGAAGACCAAGAAAAGACTACGTTCACATGCACTTATGGTACTTTTGCCTACCGCCGCATGCCATGTGGACTATGCAATGCACCAGCCACCTTTCAGCGATGCATGGTTAGTATTTTTTCTGACATGGTAGAACGCTTTTTGGAAGTGTTTATGGATGATTTTTTAGTTTTTGGATCTTCTTTTGATGAATGCTTACACCATTTGACCCTAGTGTTAGTGCGATGTAGAGAAAAAAGTCTTGTGCTTAATTGGGAAAAATGTCACTTTATGGTTAAGCAAGGAATTGTATTAGGGCATATCATCTCGCATAAAGGGATTGAAGTGGATAAAGCTAAAATTAATTTGATATCTAACCTTCCACCCCCACGTACTGTAAAAGAGATTAGATCATTTTTGGGTCATGCGGGCTTTTATAGGAGGTTCATTAAAGACTTTAGTAAAATTGCCAAACCTCTATGTAATTTATTGGCCAAAGATGCCCCATTTGTGTTCAACGAGAAGTGCCTTCTTGCTTTTGAGAGATTAAAAAGTGAGTTGACCTCCGCCCCTATAATTCGACCACCCGATTGGAACGTCCCTTTTGAAATTATGTGTGATGCCTCTGATTACGCGGTAGGCGCTGTTTTAGGACAACGTGTCGATAAGCTCCCTCATGTAATTTATTATGCTAGTAAGACGTTAAATGATGCACAATTAAACTATTCCACTACAGAAAAGGAGTTACTAGCAGTTGTTTTTGCACTTGATAAGTTTAGAGCTTATTTATTGGGTTCTAAGGTCGTAGTCTATTCGGATCATGCTGCATTGAAGTATCTGTTGTCTAAAAAAGATGCTAAATCTAGATTAATTCGATGGATTTTGTTACTGCAAGAATTTGATATTGAGATTCGAGATAAAAAAGGCTCTGAGAATGTGGTAGCTGACCATCTGTCTAGATTAATTGTAGAGTTCACCGAGGATTCACTGCCCATCTCTGAAACTTTTCCTGATGAACAATTGATGCATGTGTCTCAATTATCTTCACCGTGGTTTGCAGATATTGTAAATTATCTTGTAACTGAAGAGATACCTTTGCATTGGCCCAAACATGATAAATCTAAATTTTTATCCAAGGTTAAGTACTTCTTCTGGGATGATCCATACTTGTTTAAATATTGCCCTGACCAGATTATTAGAAGGTGTATTCTTGAAAGTGACCAACGAAGTGTCATTTCTTTTTGTCATGATTATGCATGTGGAGGCCATTTTAGTGCTAAAAAGACGGCTGCAAAAATTTTGCAGTGTGGATTTTATTGGCCTTCTATTTTTCAAGATTCGCATGCATACTGTATAGCTTGTGAGCGTTGTCAAAAGTTAGGTCGTATTACAAGGAGAAATATGATGCCTCTTAACCCAATTCTGATTGTAGAGATATTCGATGTATGGGGCATTGATTTTATGGGTCCATTCCCTAATTCTTTTGGTAATTTATATATCCTTGTCGCTGTTGATTATGTTTCTAAGTGGGTTGAAGCCATTGCATGTAAAACTAATGATCACAAAGTGGTGGTCCAATTTTTGAGCGATAATGTGTTTGCTCGTTTTGGGACACCACGTGCTATTATTAGTGATGGCGGTAAGCATTTTTGCAATCGAGTATTTGAGCATTTAATGAAAAAATATATCATAACGCATAAAGTTGCAACTGCTTATCACCCCCAGACCAATGGTCAAGTTGAGATATCTAATAGGGAGATTAAAAATATACTTGAAAAAACAGTGAACCCTAATCGGAAAGATTGGTCTTTACGCCTTAATGACGCATTATGGGCTTACCGTACGGCATTTAAAACTCCCATTGGAATGTCTCCTTACCGACTTGTCTATGGCAAGGCATGTCACTTACCTGTAGAACTAGAACACAAGGCATATTGGGCTACCAAAAAACTCAATTTTGATCTTGACAAGGCAGGTGTTCGCAGAAAGTTTCAACTTCTTGAGCTAGAGGAAATTCGGGATGATGCTTACGACTGTGCCAAATCGTACAAGGACCGTATGAAAAGGGTCCATGATCAAAATATTTTAAGAAAATCTTTCATTTCTGGTCAAAAAGTCCTTCTTTATAATTCTCGTTTGCATTTATTCCCAGGCAAACTTCATTCTCGATGGTCCGGCCCTTTTATCGTTCGTACTAGCTATCCGCATGGGGCAGTTGAAATTGAGAATCCTAAAGATGGTTTCGTGTCCAAAGTGAACGGGCAGCGGTTGAAACCGTTTATAGAATTGATAAGTCCGGAAGTAGAGGAAATCCTTTTGGAGGATCCTGTTTATCAAGATTGACCATTTAGTCTGCGCAACTTTAGTCATCTTTGTATGCTACTGTATAGTACTCGATTATAGTAATATTTTATCTTCTCTTATTATTATGTTTTATTATTCAACTTTTTTAGGCTAAAAAAAGCGTTTTGACTTAATTTATTTACTTCTGGTTAGTGCTTTCTTTTCTTTTCTTGTGTTCCCATAATTTCTTTTGCAGGAGTCACATAGTTCAGTCTTATCGCGCTTATCAGGTGTATCCTATCCTTTCTCACTTTTATGTTACAATCTATTTTATAAGCGCTTGCATTCATGACATTGAGGACACTGTCACATTTAGGTTTGGGGGAGGGTTCACTTATTATTTATGTCTGTTTAATGCATAGATTCTGTAGTCAACCATTTTTTTTATAAAAAGAAAAAAAAGAAAAAAAAGAGTAAAAAAAATTATTTTGGATACTTGATTATGATTTCCGACACGACTATTGGTTCTTGATTAGTGCTAGTTTGTTTATTGCCCAAGTTGGAGTCTTGATATGAATTCATTGATAGAGTTAAGCTTGTGAACATAGGCATTGATGAGAGGCACCTACCTGGTTCGTATCACCTATGTTTGGATAGCGATTAATTGCTTGTATACATGCCTTTCACTACAAGAAAAATTACATTGGGTGACGAATGAAAATCGTCACAAATTGCATGTTTTTCATCACAAATAATATAGGTGACGAAAAAAAATTTGTCAACTAAGGCTCCGTTCAGTTGCCAGGAAAGTACGGGAAATGATGGGAAAATCAACTTTCCCATGGTTTTTGTAGTGTTCAGTTGGCAGGAAAGTAGTGGGAAACATGTTTTTAAGTTTTCCTGCAGGAATTACTTTCCTGCAAAAGTGATCCTGCAAAAAACACAGGATTTTGCGTCGCGGGAAAAGGAAAATGAGTGAACACTCTCAAAATTTTCCCGAAAGTTTCTTTTTCCTGACAAATAAACAACTAAACCTTAATTATTCTTGCAAAATTCTTTTGTCAAATGAACACTCACAGGAAAATAATTTTCTTTTTCTTTTACTTCACCTCACTTCACTTTTTCTGGGAACCAATTTCCCACACAATTTTCTCGACAACTGAACGGAGCCTAAAGGTTGTCGAGGATTCCTACCTGGTGACGAAATCTATTTTTCGTCACCTATAGTGCCTTTTGATGACGAAATATTTCGTCAACAAAAAGTGAATAATTGGTGACAAAATTTTTTTCCTCATTTATTGTGTTGTTTGACAACGAAAATTTTCGTCACCAATATAAGAAATCGGTGACGAAATTTTTTATTGCAAAAGACGTTTTCATATGGGAAAAAAATCTTCTTTCTTGCTCCTACTGGATTTTGAACTCAAGTCCCTTGAGTTTTTTGCATAAGCCCTGACCAACTGCACTACACACATTTTTCAGTAAATATTTGAAATATCTAATATATAACATATATGTTTAGCATGAAAATATATTTTGAATGCAATTTTGAACCTTTAAACATTAAAATTAGCAATTTTGATAAACATGAAAGTCGTAGGCAATTGAGTTATTGTTCAAACCCAATTTGAATTATCTCAATCGGAGTTTTTAGTAAAGAGTTATGTCTGAAATATATTTAGTGACAAAGCGCAATTCATAAATTTCGTCACGGAAGGTACCCATTTAATGACGAAATATATTTTTCATCACTAAAAGCGTTAAAATAGTGACAAAATTATTTTTCGTCACCAAAGTTAAACATTTTGTGACGAAAAAAATATTTCGTTACTAAATTGGTCTCATTTGGCGACAAAATATATATTTTGTTACCAAATGATTATCTTTGGTGACGAAAAATAATTTCGTCACCTTTTTTAAGCTTTCAATGACGAAAAATGTATTTCGTCACCAAATCGGTACCCTTTGGTGACGAAAATATTTTTTTCATCGCTAAACAAGTATAATTGGTAACGAAATTTTTTTGTCGCGGAAGTTGTTAAAATAGTGACGAATTTATTTTTTCGTGGCCAAATATACTCATTTAGTGACGAAATTAAATTTCGTCGCCACTTTTTCGTCACCAATTTTCATTTTTCTTGTAGTGTTTGCACAAGCACTATCACACTTAGATTTGAAATTGACCTCGAGTGCCGTACATATATTCTTGATGCCTCAGTATGAGTCAGATGTCTTATTAAAATGCATAATGTCCTTTCCCCAAAAAGAAGAAAAAAAAAAAGAAAGAACAAAAAAATAAAAAAATGAATAAAAAGCATGCTTTTTCGGGCTTTTCACTTAGTAACCGGGCCTCTTGCCTCAGTAAGCAGTGAGTGTTCGCGTTAAACAGTGGAGAGTTCCGCGACTGTCATGTGTGGTTAGCTTGGGTTCGCAGCCTTTTTGACTTGAGTGATTAAGTCTGTTGGGGTGTTATCTACATCTAGTGCCCTAAAGCCGTTTGGTTTGGGTGTCACTGGCCTAAAACTCGTTACAAATGTCAATTAGAAAGCTTAAGGGACCAAGACATTGCACGACCACAAGAAAAAAAATATATACCTGAAAAAAGAAAAAGAAAAAATATGAATAAAGGGGAGGGGCTATAATTTGATATAAGCATTTTGATGAGTTTTGAGGCATTAAAGGTGTGTGTATTGTTTTCGAGATTAATGAACATCTTTGTGCGACTTTTCACTTTACACGCATGCCTTGTGATTTCTTTCTATCCAGATATATGTGGGAGGAACAGTTTTTGTGCTAATTCGGATTAGAATGTTCACTTCTTTAACTTTGTTAATGGATGAAATCTCTTGCCTCTAAATTGTGTTATTCTCACGCTATTACTTTGAGAGGCCATAGACTGTGTTTTGGAATTCTAATCGAGTGTCAAACTTCTTAAGAATTTTGTGGGTATATTCTCGGCAAACTCTCACGAGACTATAACTCGTCCACTAGGGCAACCTAGGGGTTTAAAGGCTTATTGCTTATGCTAAATGCAATCGGACTCCTCCGAAAAAGGATTAGTTAGTAATTTTTGTGTCTTTTATTTATCTTATTTCTTTTGCTCGAGGACTAGCAAAATGTAGATTTGGGGGTATTTGATGAGCATAAAATGTAGTACTTAAAAGACGCCCATACTTGCATTGTTATTCTTGACTTTATAATTATTTATGTGGTATTATCATTTATTTATGTTTTGTAGGTATTTTGGGATATATCACGCAAAAACATTTCTTCCGAGACTTATGCGATGAAGTCTGATTCAAGTGGGCTCAACCCAATTTAAATTAGAAGATTCACAAGAGCAAAACCCAAAATCAAGCTCACGGAATTTTCCTACGATGGAATTGATTTAAGAAGATTTGGATTGCAAGGATTTTTGGTAATTTTCTGCATATGGCCTTGCACAGCTAATTGGGTGACAAGAGCTATTGGCTTTTACTCAAACTCCTAAGGCAAGAATTGTTTAAGAAAAGGAATATTATATAATTGGTATTTACCGATTTAAAGAAAGATTGATGGAAGGGGAATTACATTTATAAAGGGAAGTCTCGGCCTTATTAATAGCAAGCAAAAGGAGGGTTGGAGTAGAACACTTTGTGAGGAACAGAAGCACCACGCAGCAGCGGCACCATCACGGCATTTCTCGAGCAGCAGCAACGAAGAAAGAAGGCTAGGAAAACTCTTTACATTTTTCGTAAGTTTATTATGGAGTTCTTTTATTATATGTTTATGTGTTTTGATTCCATGAGCGGCTAAACTTTTCAACTAGGGTTGAGGATGAAGCCCTATTAATGACTATTGTTTATACGTTCATGAGATTTGATTTTACCCGATTATTTGGTTTGATTTTGATTAAATTGTTCTTACTCCAAATCAACTGTTAGGGATAAATTTTGGATATGAGTTCAATCATGTTTTTCTCATGATTTGGAATTGTCTTTAGAATTGAAAGCTGGTTTTTCATCGTTAACTATAAAACTAGATATTTATTGTGATTTGTTAAAAGCGGATACAATCAATGATTTGGTTTTATACTTGCGAGCGGAGAGGAACAAACATTAGACTTTTTGATGAATTTTCACAATGATATTTTCCATGGTAACAGAATTAGCTTTCAGATTATCATGAAGAAATTTTGGGTAAAGTCAATGATCATGAATATATAATGATACAAGTTAATGGGTGTGGATTTCGAAACCTTAGTATTTTTTCCATTGATTAAAAAGAAACTTCAATTTCCTCGTCTTTGATAATTTAGTTCATTGTTCTTACTTTTCATTTTTAGTTTAAAAATCAATCACAACTTTTGTCAACTAGGTTAGGGTTTAATCGGTTTAAGTTATTTATTTTTCGTAGAAGAATCATAAGTCCCTGTGGGTTCGACCTCGCTCTTGCATTACTATATTTCGGTACGATTCGTGCGCTTGCGAGTACATTAAAATTTCACATCATAGAGCACACATAACCTCTGATAAATGCCTAATCTTGCGTTCGGCAACTCTATTTTGTTGTGGAGTTCGAGCGCAAGAAGATTGATGAATTATACCATGGTCATCAAAAAACTTAGAAAGAGAATTATGAAAATATTCACTTGCATTGTCAGAACGAAATATACGAATGCAAGTATCAAACTGAATTTTGATTTCCATATAAAATGACTTCAAGATAGAAGACAACTCTGACCGCTCTTTCATGAGATAAAGATACGTAACACGAGAATAATCATCGACAAAAAATAACATAATATTGAAAGCCAAAAACATTAGGAACACGCATTGGACCCCAAATATCAGAATGAACCAAGTGAAAAGGACGGTTACGCGACTCTCAACCCTAAGATAAAAAGACACTCTATGATGTTTACTAAACTCACAGACTTCACAGGGCAAAGCATCAACACAGCTACATGAAGGTACCAACCATTTAAGATTCTGAAGGGATGGATGACCAAGTCAACAATGATGTTGATAGGTTAACACAAAAGACTGAAAGGCAACAGAGCTAGGGTGAATATTGTCGGTAAAGTAATACAAACCACCACGCTCAGTACCACCACCAATTTTTCGCACCGTCTTGAGATCCTGAAACACACAACTATCATGAAGAAATGTGACAGAGCAATTTAAAGATTTAGTAAGTTTACTAACAGACATAAGATTTAATGGAAAACGAGGAACGTACAATACTGAATCCAAAGTCAAAGAAGAAGTAATAGAAATCGAACCCAAACTAGTAATATCAGTGGTAGAACCATCGACTAAGGTAACACGAGATAGTTTATCAATAGATTGATGGCCAGAAAGAATAGTAGAATTACCAGCGATATGATCAGATGCACCAGAATCAATAACCCAAGGAACAGAAAAATGAGAAGTTGCAATACAAGCACTAAAAGAACCTGTCTGAGATAGCGTAACAATGGAGGAATTTGTCTGAAGTGATACAAGGCGTTGGTACTCCTCCATAGAAATAGTCACCATAGCAGTGGAGCGTGCAGCCTGCCTAATATCCTTGGGAGAAGTAACCCGATGAGCCTGAGGAAAACCATGTCGGTCATAGCAATGATTCACCATGTGATTAGTTACCCCACAATAAGTACAAAGTCTAGAACTATGGCCTCGACTATGGCCACCTCCCCTTGACATGCGACCTATAGGACTAAATCCACAATGACCAAAATCATGACCACCAAAAACGCGGTCAAAACGACCACTGTGCCCATAATCACGGCCGCGACCAAGGTCACGGCTAAATGAAGAACCAAAATCACCAGAATCAACGGAAGTAAAATCAGAACCAGATTTCATTGCAAACATATCACCGTACAATGAGAGGCAACTAGTCAACTACCGATAGATCAACCAACCAAATACTCCACCAACAAACGACCAATAAACAAGAGATAAGGAACTGATTGACCGGCTAACGACCAAGGGTACAACCACGCATGCATCCAACAAAACCAAAGTAGCCACCGAACAACATATCCCAATATCGAGCTACAACCAAGAGCTTATATGCCAACATAGACCAAATAACTCAACACAATCCAACAATCGCAATTAGACTTCAACATACCCAAACTACCATCTATTGGAGAAGATAAACTGTAAATTGACCAAAAAATTCAAAATTACCAGAACAATCAGTGCATAAGAGTAACGGAACAGTACCCAACAATGATGAACAATAAAGGCGATGAATAGTGCGCATTGAACAGTAACGATGATGAATAGTGCGCAATGAACAGTAATCGGTGAACAGTATAATGATGAACAGTAATCAATGAACAGTACCCGATGATGAACAGTAATCTGTGAACTAGGATTAGGGTTAGGGTTAAGGCAGATGCTAGGATAGGATTGTGATTTTAGGGATTATGTACAGAGGCTAGGGTTTAGGCTAGGATTGTAGGAATTATGTACAAAGGCTAGGGTTGTGATAGTTTAGGATTAAGGTTAAGATCCCACTTTGATACCATATTGTGAGAGAAAGAATGAAAAGTGTATAGGGTGTTAACTAACCCTAACACATATGAGCTTTGTTTATGTTATGTGGCGACTAGTTACATAACATAAGCAACCAATGTGGGACTAAGTCTAACTCTATTCTAACGGTTTGAACATGGAACTTAAGTGCTATTCGAATCATTCATACAATCTTGTTTTGTACGTTAGTCGTTAAACCACCATTATTATGACTAAGGCCCATTTCGAGCGAACTGAAATCCCTGAATGGACCGAACTCATCCCAAATTGAACTGAACCAAAGTCATCCTGAACCAAACTAGTCAGGGTCGGACCTGGAACGATTCACCCCAAACCAAATTGGTCTTCGAAAATTTCACCCCGAATCAACCAAATCCGAACCAAAATCACCCCTACCCATGGTCCATCACTTTCAACTACCAAGAGATGTGAGACAAATACCTTCTTAAGCTCATCAAGCTCGTCTCATGTGGGACCTGCCCAAAGCACCTCAAGCTCCTCACTTGTCAGGCCCACCCGAGCACGTCTCCTTGTGGGACCCGCTCCACACTTCCGGTTGGTGTAAACTCTAATTCCACATGTAACAACTTGCGCCAGCTGACTTGTTAACCCTTAGCTTTAATCACGTGACTCAAAAGATTAATTTTGAATTATACAGTACCTATACCTTCACTTCCAATTCTTTTCCGATGTGGGACTCTATATTTTATATAGGACTCGTATATGAGATTTATTGTTGGTGTGAACCTGATAAATTGATATCCAATATACTGTAATTAGAATTACAGTCCTTTATGCATTTACTGTATTTGTGTAAATATAGATTGTCAAATGATTTTTTTTTTTATGCGTTTACTGTTTTTTTTTTTTGGTGTAAATATAGAATGCCAAATGATTTACTGTATTTGACACTCAATTTTTTTATGATGACACATAAATGGTTAAACCCCACACATATGTACGTACTTTATGATTGATCTTACAATTAGTTTGATTATTTACGTAGACATTGATTAAATGCACACGATAAATTATTCTAACATTTAGAAGCTTCTAGAAGTACCCTTGCGAGTTAACGACCTGCAATTTGGATCATGGAAGTCAAATCCTTTGACTTCTTCGCAGATAACAATAGAAGGAAATGAATGGTTCAAACAATTAATAATATGACAATCGATTATTGTAGAAAAATTGCCCAAATCGCCACTTACCCACTTCTTCTTTTCTTTTTTGTTGAAAAAACTTAACCCACTTCATAAATTAGTAATAGCGAAGAAAGCTTCTACCGTTTACTTGGAAAAGAAGCTTCTATGAGGAAATTTTCAATCCACAAGTTCATATATACATGCACCAGCCCCTGATAGGTAAAATATATATGCACTCTCTCTCTCTCTCTCTCTCTCTCTCTCTCTCTCTCTCTCTCTCGATGGCCTCAGCTAATTTGATCATGACTTTTCTAGCTATCGTTCTGGTAGCACTGGTTCCTGGGAGTGTTGTTAAAGGAGACAGTGGTATCCCACCTATTCTATCTCCTTACTTTGGTACGTATTCTCTCTCTCTCTCTCTCTCTCTCTCTCTCTCTCTCTCTCTCACACACACACACACACACACAACATGCATGCATCATGGCCAGAACCAGAGTGTTGTCAGTTTTATAGGTATAGAGCGTAATTTGATGAATTATTATGTGTATTTTTGTTGAATTATAGTTTTTTTTTAATGAATTAAATTATTATGTTTGTTTGATAAATTATTACGTGGTGGACAGATAACATATGCAATGAAGTGGAATGTGGAAAAGGAACGTGCCAAACAGCTATTGGGTCCCCATTCAACTTCAAATGTGAATGCGAATCCAACTGGAAACGCACCCTCCTTGACGACGAATCTGATTTACAGTTTCTTCCTTGCGTCGTCCCAGATTGTAAGATCAACTTCATAATCATTCCTCTTTTTTTCCCTTTCGTTCTCCTAGCTGCCATCTGCGTTTTTTCATGGTCGATCTTCTGTTATATGACGATCAAGGTTTTAAATTACAGTATTGAAAATTGTAACAGTCATGTATCAGCCAATATTGAACTATGTATATATATCGGCTGATATATTAGTATGTAACACTATCGGCGGTCCGAAATCTCATTACGTATTAATTGACTGATAGAATATATAATAGGATTTATTTAAAACCCTGATGACGATGGTTCATTAAGATATATAATTTTTGAAATAGAAAATACTGCATTTTCATGCATAATTTTCACAAATTTTTCACAAGAAGTTAAAAATGTAGTAATTGAAAATTTTAAATTAGTACAAAAGAATTTGAAAAACCTTGTTCAAATCTGCTTTATTTTTTATTTACATAATAGCATGACTTTCGTAATGAGATATAATCACTATGGAATGGGAGGACACGTTTCATTAACTAGAATAAATACTTATTTTTTGAATTAAAAGTGATATATTGTGAGAGAATGACTTATCTTGTAAAGTGGAAAAAAAAAAGAACTTAGCAGAACGGGGCCTGATACTGTTTTTTTTCCAAAATATGGGTCAATGCTTGTAACAAACAACTTTTCTTAATAGACTTAATTTAGTAATTTATTGTCTTAATTTGCTGCAGGTTCTGTTGACTATTCGTGCATGCCCGCCGCTCCTCCAGCCCCGGCCGTCCCATATAATCTGTCTATCTTTGATCGTAATCACTCTTATATCCTCACATTATTTTTATTAATTCTTTCATCCCCAAATTTTAATTTATTGTGAAAAGTAAGGTAAATTGTGAAAGAAAATAAAATACTTAATTTTGTGTACACCTTTTCAAATTAATTCTTGCACCATATATTAAAAATCTCAATTAGTTCTGTGAATTTGTGCAAAGTTTGAAACATTATACATGAAAGTTCACTTTTATTCAAAATCTTACAAATTTTCGTATTGGAGTAAAATTGTGGGATGGGTACTGAGTGTATCGTTTATCATACATGTTTGTTATGATATCGCTTTTTCTTTTATATGAGTTTTGGGGAAAGCCAAAATAAACTCTATTTGGCACACTATTATTCAAAAGCTAAAATGTTTCTAATAACATTTTCTTCAGGAGAAAACATATAGACATCAAAAGAAAAGGGAATGGTAGGACAACTGCAAGAGTTTTCAAACTTTCCTTTACTTTTTTCAATGATTTTAAACCACCAAATTTTTTAAACATGAAACATTAACAAAAGAAAACCAAACACAATTTCAAATTTCAATCTATATATATTACACCTTGTGATGTAATCTATATCACATGTAGTGATATGATTTTGTGGGGTTTTTGTAGCTTGTTATTGGATCTACTGTGGAGAAGGCACATGCACAAAGAATTTGACATATACTCATACCTGCCAATGCAAAACCGGTTATTATAATCTTCTCAACGTCTCCGCATTCCCCTGCTACAGCGATTGTAAGAGTCAATAAACTTATGCTTGGAGCATTTTTCCTAAATTAAAAAAATAGTTTTCTTTGTTTAAAATATTTGTTAGATATGATGATAACAGATCTAAAACAGTATAAAATTCTGACAAACGTTTAAAAAATCTCTAAAGACAAAAAAAGGTTTGAAATTTGCAATTTTACCACCTTTTTGTTCATTTTTCTAAAAAAATTTCAAGTTTTGTCGACATCAGTTTATTTTTTATTGTTGTCCTCAAGACGGATGATCAATTAATACTAAAAATTTTAACAAAAGGTCAAGAGTTCACTATACATCAAAGTACCAATTGTCTTTAAGAATAATTAGGAAAAACTTTTCCCATTAAAGACAGTTTGTATTATAGGTCTTTAGCAAAAAATTTCTTTGCTTTTGATCATATTTCTTTACCTTTCAGATTTTACTTGTCCAAATAGATGATTAATCAAAAACAATAGATGAGAATCTAACGAAAATTCATTTGCTTTTGATCATATTTCTTTACCTTTCAGATTTTATTTGTCAAAATAGATGATTAATCAAAAACAATAGACGAGAATCTAACGAAAATTCAGAAAGGACGACTAAGAAAAGTGGCAAAATTTTGCAAATAAATTGTCCCTGATTGGCTTTTAATTTTCCTAATGAAATTTATTGATAGTTTGACGTGGCTTTCCATATTTTGTTTTCTTTTAGGCGCCATTGGATCCGACTGTGGAAAGCTTGGAATCAAGGTTTCAAATTCAACGTCTTCAGACGATAATAACCGAGGTGAGATAACCATTCTAGATGATTCTTTTAATCGCAATGCATGGTATACATATATTGAGACCACAAATCTCGTATGTGCACGCTATTAATTAATTTCACGATAGGCTATTTGAAATTATTTGGTTGACATATGTTTGATACTAAACTGTTGAAAAATGGTACCTAGGCATACATGTTTATAACGACCATCTAACGCGTGCATGTGATGTGACCACATATAGTGATATTAACTCATGAAAACAATGTCCCATAGGCCGACTATATATAAACACGTTAGGCTATGCTAATTATTTGTTTTGAACTAGCGCATGCTTGTGTCTAAAGACACGGCTCGAAAAATTCGATATTCGATATGATTTCGAGTGTCCTAAGTTAAGTGAGCAAATTGCCCCCCAAGGCCTGGTGCAACTTTATATTGAGTTTGTAATAGCTGAATTGTTCAAACCAATTACTCATCAATTAAAAAGTATTTGTGAATCCTAATCATCAATTATCCATAATAAACACAATTTTCAGCAATTAACACTACGTCCAGGCATAGGATTTTATGTTGCTCATCCTTACCTTAATGAATTGTCCTCCTTACTATTGACTAGCCTCACAAACAAATCTGAATCATCCCAATTTTTTTTTTTTCAATAAGCTTCACCCTTTATGACATTCACGATCCACGACATATCAACCAAACCAAAACACTGAAAAATGAGTTAGCTTTTTTAATTGGGTTTATAACTGACTGGGTAAGCCAATAAATAAACTAATAATCACAATTATCTTTTTCCCCAAACCGAGCCTAAATTGGTCTTGGTGGCAAATAAGTCCTAAATATACTTTGAAATGCATAGCCGATCCTGATTAGTTAAAATTTGTGTTGTGGCCGCTTTAAGCCTCCAAAAAATTTTGAATTTAGGGAAACTCTCCTACTTTTTTACCCCTTATAAATAATCCAACAAAAGGATCAAGTTTTTGTTTTTACTTTAAACCCCTCAAAAGTGGGGGTGGACAAGGTTGAAACGTTTCTCGCAAAAACCAATATCTCAAAGCGGGTTAAGTCAACCATGATGCCTCTTGGTCAAAATCAAAGACTTTCCAGTACATCCGTGCCCAGAAGCTGGTTTTGATTGGTTTAGAAGAAGATATGTTATGAAAGGAACATATGTGTTCTGATGTGAAAGTGTTGGTATATTATTTCCTTTTCTCCATTGAAATTTGAGGAGTCAAAATTGATCAGCTTCTAGAAAAATGAAAAGAACTATCACAAACCTCAACGTGTTGGTCAAATGATCTTGGTCTGAGATTTAGGTGTTTGCTACTTTGCTCCATCTCAAGATTTCCGGTTCGATTTTTCTTGCAAACTACTTTTGGGATCACCTTGCCCCCACATGTAAGCGTGTAAAACAGCTGTGTGAGGGACTGTACAGATTAGTCCGAGATGCGTACAAGCTGGCCCGAGACACCCACCAAAAAACAAAAAAAAAAACTATCACCACCTATTCTATTTTGTTATTTTGTGTTATGTTCTACATGATATTACACCAAGTGTGTTTACTAGAAGCTCATTGCTTAACTCTTTCTCCTGTGTGGCCGATTTTCGATAGAGTTTATTTTTCCTTTTTTTTTTTTGGTGCACTTTGCAAAATACTACCAAAAGTGTGTGTGTGTATATATATATATATATAGAAGCTAGGTTAGAAAAGAAAATTAAAAAAACTTCAACCTCTCTCTCACTAAGATTTCTACATCTGCTAGTAAGGCATAAGTCGTCTGGGTAAATTTTATTAGGCCTAACAGGATTTTCTCGATCCTTACTACCTTGGGTAAGGATCGAGTACCAAGCTTGTTGTAATATAGCCAAGCGACGTAGAAATGCCAGACTGTAGACATTATTCTTAGAACTAGAACTTATGTGCCTCTGATTTTGGATGCTCCACTCTCATGATGGTCTAAATATACTGAAAGCAAATATGACAATGATGGGTTGCAATTTAAAAGATAATTGGATCAATTTTAACATAAGAAAAATTTACAGCTGATCGAAGTGTTTTTTCAAGAATCGATCATTTATAGTGTAGAAGCCAATAATCTCGTCATGGTGGAGATTTTATGCAATTCGGCTCTATTTAATTTGGCGTCAAATAACTTTAGCCTGAGCCATCTAAACCGGAACTCAGCACAGTTTAGAAAAACTTGAGCTTTTATTGTGACTAGCCCATGCTCAATCCATTTGAGCCCAGGCTCAATCTGATTTGGAGATATTTTTCCTAACGTGTTTTGACACCGTCATCGAATTTAGTTCCTCTCGAGTTAGTGCTGTAATTCATTTTCCTTTTCTTTCTTCCCACAAATTAATTTAGCATTGGAAACTATAAAATTCGGATTTGAAGAGAAAATTCGCAAATCTGATATACTTCTGTCTGGTCCTTGGTTTTTGCAGCTACCTCATTTCTGCCGGGAAAGTTCAATTGGATGCTTATAGTATCCCTCATGTCCATTGCCATGGCTCTTTGGAAGTAGAATTTTCAAGAAGTATACCCATGAATTTTATTCCACCCCGCCGGATCGATTTACACTTTATTCCTTGTAGGTCATTGTTACTGTCAATAAATTTTTAGATTTGTCCCTAAAAAGTAGGAAAAAAAAGGTGTATGGCTGTATGAATCAATAAGGCGGCTAGACAGGAGTCGTGTGCTGTGTCTAATACTAAAACAATAAATAAGGCAGGTATATATATCATCTGTTTCTTGGTTGTATTTTTTTAAAAAAAAATTCTGATTGACAAATTTTTTGTCATTTATTTGTATGTTCTTTTCGTCTATTTTATTTGACTTTTTAATTAAATTGAAGTTTTTTCCATGTAGAAGATTTTTATTCTTGCATCAATTCGAAGATCACGATTACTTCTACAAATTGGTACCAAAAAGTTCAAAAATTATATTGCTCGAAAGTACTTTGTTTATTGATCCAAAAAATAATAATTTCATTTTGTGTAAAAATTACAACCTACATGGGACAAAGTTACTTTTGAATTTTCTCCTCAACTTCATGGTTCTTTTTCTTTTTTCTCGACAAACGAAACATTTTATAAATCTCAAAAAGGGATACATCGAGGGGAAAAGAAAACCTAAGAAATCATCCAACCAACAATCGGACAAAACACCTCAATAGTAAATTACAATTTCAATATTTGAATACCTTAAGAAACCCTTAAAATCCTCCACTGTATAGACTTTGATGTCGAATTTAGCCTTCTAATTAATACTCTTAGGCCCTATTCCACGGGAAATAAGTACTTACTATTTAAATTAAATGTGATGTATTGTAATATAATGACATGTCTTGTAAAAAATAAAATAAGTATTTAAAAAATAAAAACATTAGCTGAATGTGGCCTAAAGTGTATTATCATATTTTAACTTGCTGCCGTTGTACAAAGTGTACTTGCATGTAATTTAACAAGCACCATTCTCCAACGCAAAAATAGGTGTAGATTTCCATGATAAATCATAAATTATATGATTATTATTGTGAAGAAAAGAACCCCACATTTCTTTCTTTATCATAAGTGATGGTAATCATCATGCATCTAGCAAAATATTTACAAGGAATGCTATTGAAATTGCACTGTTGTACACTTGAACATTATAAGGACTTGAATATCATGAAGGTAAGTACAAATACTTCTTTTAAACAAGTACACACCCTAATCTGAGTTTTTAGATTAATTTACTTTCGATTTTTGATTCTCTACTAATGAAACGGATCAAGAACACTCTAGAAATGTCGAGTGGTTGAGTTTTGAGTGTTCGATACCCTCTTAAGCCTAGCCAATTCAAGCCAGAATCCTACTTGCTCGCATTGGTTCACAACCATTGCGCACTGGTCCATGTGCCATCTGTTGGTTAACGGTTAGCTTTGACTATTGACTAGGGCAGGGGCAGACTGGACTAGCGTGCGCTAGTCAAGCCTTTTCCCATCACCTTTTCTCAGCCTATATTTGCCATGATCAAATCACTTTTAGGGCACTTTGGAACCTTCTATTCATTTGAACAATACTCTGCGGGCAAGGGGATGTTCCCTTTTCTCAAACCTCTCCCATCACCCTTTCCCCTCTCATTTAATGAGAGGGAAGACTTAGAGTCCAACGCAATCAGCCATTAATTGGCTGCTTGGACTCCTCCTACACCCTCCTTGCCCTATATATACACCCCTCACACACTTCAAAAAGGATACAACTTTGGCTATCATTTTGAAGTTATTGGCAAACCCCCTAGTTCAAGCAATACACCACTTGTTCTTTACCAACACACAACCACCATTCAAACACCATCCAATCAATCCTTCAAACTCAAGCTCAACCACCTTTTAAACCTAGAAATCAAAAGGTATAAACACTTATTGTGTTCTGTTCTGATCCCTAAAGGGGGCTGGCAAGGCCAAGACTTGTAATCAACACCAGTTCTGGCCCTAAAACTAGCATGGTTTCAAAAATCGTATTACAAGGGACCAGTGTGCGCCGGTGCATAACTCGCGCGCACCATTTCATGGCTGCGCGCGCAGATCTTGCGTGGGGACTGGAATCCTGTTATTTTGTGCTTTTAATTGTATGTATATCACTGCAAGCATGTTAAAAACTAGACTATTATTTTTTCCATGTTAAAACTGCTAGCTGTCTTTCAATATTCATATATGTTTCAATGGAATACCTCTGGAGTTTTTCTGGACATGTCCTAGAACCTAGGATATGCAAAACCAAACACTAGTAAGATGGCTCAAACTTGCGCGCGGCAGTGGTCTACCCGCGCGTGCTGGTTCATCTCTAACCAATGGCTGGCCTTTGCATGCGTAACTTGGCTTATGCCATTGTTTTATCCCCACACTATTTATGGGTTGTGTCATGCCCTCGATTTTCAACATATTTAAGTAATACATTTTAAATAAAGAACATCGCATATCCTACATATTACCCAAAAGAATTCCCATCTGTCTTAAATTACAATTTAAATTCCCACGATCAAAGATTTACAACTGTGGCACTTCGGTCCCAAATATACATAAATGCAAGTACGATCCTGTTTAGAATGTTACAAATGTTTAGTTAAAACGATTGAGATAATAAGTTACAATTACATCTCTGATAAAATAAAGTTAATACAAAGATGCTAAGTAACTACTTGAGATTAACTTCCAAAAAAAAAGGTCTTTCATTCCCAAGCACACATAGCATGCGAGCTATTGTCCAGCATTTTGTCCTAAAAAGAAAGATTAGGTTGAGCTACACTAGCCCAGTAGGAAAACCTTTACCAGTTCTATATGTAAACATGATGAAATGTGCAAGTGAAACGAAGGCAAGACGTACAGCTCAAACGATGGAAAACAAGTGATTTAAGGGTATTCCCAATGTTCATCGTGATCATTCTATCACATGCCTATAGCTTAAGATATCACCAAGTTCACTCAACGTCAAACAACTCAAATAACCTCGATACAACCCACTATCGCCAAATCACCTCCATCGGTATTTCCACCCCTTGCGTTACCGTATAACATCATGAGGATTACCGTGTTACCACCCCTTGCATCACAGTGATCCCTAACAACTCGGGTCACCGTATTACCACCCCTTGCGTTACGGGACTGTCTAAGTCTTCGTATTACCACACTTTGCGTTACGAGACTTCCTAAATCAACTCCAGACATCAACAACTTTTTTCCTTACTCGATATACAAGCTATAACCTTCCCGAGACCACAATCATACATGAAATGTGTTACAAGATGTCGATTATATCACATATATACCACAAACGTTCATAATTAATCAATCAATCACAAATTGCATCTTATTGACATTTAATCAAGTAAACTATCATTTAATCGTCACCAACGGAGGGCCAACGGTTCAAGAATAACATCCACTAATCATAGAAAGTCAATTAGATAAGCAAAAGATGAGTTAGAAGGTATCCAAAAGGGGTTTAGAAGCGATTGGGGGTTGAAACGATCGAAGGAACACAAAACAGCATCAAAGCTGTCCAGAACAACAAGGGGTATTGATACCCCCAAGTCAGGTATCAATACCTGGCAGGCTAGAAGTCCAGAGATGGATGAGGTATTGATACCCCATTTTTGGGTATCAATACCGCGTTGTTTCAAGGTGATTTTCTACAGTTTGACAGACATTCAAAGCACCAAAGGGGGATGATCCAAGCACGATTTCTACATCATTTCAACATATTTACACATAAAAGAGGTAAAAAAATCCCTGCCTCGAGACGATAACAAAGAGCTCCGAGATTCGAACGAGCCCTAGTTTTCTTGGACTTCAAATCTTCGATTCGGGCTTGACCCAAGGATTTCCAAGCTCTAGGCATGATCGAAAGGTCGGAGGGAGGTTTATTCTTGAAGGTTTTGCAAGATTGAGTGAGGTTTTTGAGTGAGAAGAGGAGAGAGATAGATGAGCCGTTGGAGAGAGAGAGAAAGGGACGGTAGAGAGAGAGGGGGAATGGAGAAAAAATGCTCTCTTACATACATACACCCCTATTTATACTCAAATATCCTTAAATCACACACTTAATCCCTCAACACTCTATTCTTTCACTTCAATCCCCAAATCAATTAATCACCCATTAAACCACTTTTTCTCATTATTCCCAATTTTTGACATTTATATGATCTTTAAATATTTTCTGAAAAAATACGGGTCTCTACATCCTATCCTCCTTAAAGAAATTTCGTCCCGAAAATTGATTAACTAAATCATTCCAATCATACAATGCTAAGACATGTGCATTACGAATCGGTCAAATAGACACGATGAGCTTACAACCATTATGATCCAAGAGAACACAACAAGCGTACAACTAAGTAATCTTCACTCCTTAACAGTAATCAAATTCATAGTCTTTGAACAAACTTCATACTTCAAATCTTAATCTTGGTCTCAAACCAACGAATCTCTCTCTAGAATCAAGTTAGAAAGTGAAAAAGATAATTAAACTCATACTCTTATCGCTCAAGGAGAAACACCCAAAGCACTTCAACCATCCAATTTCCCAATGTATATATATAAGTATAAGTTTTCATTTTTGGCCGATTCTCCTGAACTTCATGCACAAAACCGTTAGAATCCTTCAACTCCGATACCAAAATCCATCGCACAAATTTTGAACTTTACAATTCGTACATTAACTCTCAAGCAACTATTTGTTGCTGATTACCAAGTCTTCAACTTCTCCTAATAAGCCTAAGGACATGAACCCTATAAACTGAAAATCCTGTATCAACCCAAGTTTATGCTCGAAACCTACATCGTAAAATCACAAACGCTATTGGCAGTCGAACTTGTCAATACCTTTAGTTGAAACAACAAACTGAACTCAATGACCAAACAAGCACAAGAACCAACAAATATATATATATATATATATATATGTACACACACACACACAGCTTAACCATCCATGGCTATGACTCATAACATCTATCGTTGAGCCCCTTCAAAGATCTCATCTCTAGTGTAACATGCTTCCTTATTCATTAGTTCTAGCCTCAAATATGATTCTGTAGAGACAACTACCAATTATTCAATCAAATATCGTCACACAATCCTCAATAAAACTTTTGCAATTTAAGCATCACAAGCACAAATTGAGAGTGACTTCAAATCTCACAAACAAAATGGAACCAGATCCACAATTTAAGAATAAGAAATTACTCAAAAACAGGAATCCGCGAAGATCCTATTACAAAGAAACGAATAATCGCACCAAATACCACTGCAAGCTACAACATCCCTCTTGATCGAATTCTCAACTGTGTAACATTCATGTCAATTAAGTTCACCATCAAGATTTTTACTTTCAGCTAGTTTGTTAATACTTTGGATCACATTATCCTCAAATAGAATCTGATTAAGCACTTATTCACCAAATCTCAGCACATACAATCAATCTCCCACATGCACTACTTATTTTATACACTTAAGCACTCAATGTTCACATTCTAAAACCATTTCCTTCCCTTACTTAGCTAGTTCGGCCCTTAAACTATCATTTCTTGTCACAAAACTTCAGTTCCCAGCCATAAGGGTTTAATTCCAACACCTACGGGATGACTTATGTTTCTAAGCCACATTTCCAGCAAGCACCATTAATTCTAGCGCATGATCGTTAACTCTACGTATTTAAAATACATCTATAGTTATAAAAATTTAGGTTCTGCCCATGCATTAGCATTTAACAATCAATCACAATAGCTTCATAGGTTGTTTTAGCATAATAACTGCATTTGAACAACAAAAACTGCATTTGAACAATTACTTTCAACACATAAAAAGTTAATTAGGAACTTCTGGCCACCAATTTCAACTATTCTACCTCAGGTGTTGAAATCTAACTCGTTATTCAATTCTAGGATACCAAAATCTAGTTTTCTCAAATCCTAAGAACAATCCCAAATCTATCACACAATACTTGTGTTGATTACTATACCAAACTCGCAAGAATTCTCAATCATCATATAGGTTTTTAGCTAAACAATCAAGTCCTTCCCTCCTCCTCATGACATAGTTCATCTTAACCACGTCAGGGCCTAGGTTTCACATATATTCAATCTATTGTTGCAAATACAAATACAAATTCCTTGCAGGATACGGTATCTAAATTTTTTTTGCGTGATTCATAAACACCACAATGAAGTCATCAAGTAACACACTTTTCATGACCCCTTAAGACACGTTGCAAGGGCCATGTTGAAAGACAATATTAAAAGAAACAATAATAACAACTACAATAATAAAGACTCCTCCAACCGCTAATTCCTATTACTTCTCCTTCAGTTCATCACCATCCTTGACTACTAGTGCCAAAAGTCAAAATATTCTAAACTAGGCAGTTTATCTTTATTCTCCATAACTGGTTCTGCAACCAACTCATCTTCAAAATTTGAAAAGCAACATAATCCCACTCGCCTTTAGGTAATACACGCCCACCGTCACGATAATTTACAAAAGAAATTTGTATATCTCCAAACAATCATTCTCTAAGCTCGAAACCAACTTAATTACAGTCTATATCTACCAAATTTGTAAAAAAAAACTCTTGTGTTGCAAGCTAATTCGGAAAACTGTAATTTATGATTTCAACATTTGTCACAAAACTGGTTCCCTCATGTAAGTAGTAACAACTCTAATGCTTCATAAGTGTTCTCTTCTAAACCTTTACGATAATAATTTGACACTTTCTGATGTTTTGAACCTGACTCATGCATTCTAATTGACCCAAATCCTTTACTCGTAGTCAAAGTTACCCACTCTAATAGTCACTATGACTCAACTCATTGGGGAACTCTATCTCTTATTGCCATAGCAACCTCCCTTATACTTCTTTAAACTGCAAACTCCCACAATAAATAATAACTCTCCACCAATTAAACTCTCTTGTCTTTCTACATGACATAAGGAAAAGCAACATCTCATTTCTCGAACACAAATCATATAAAGATGTTATAGGACCATTTCACATTCATTTACCTGCATTTTAAGGTCCATATAGTTATCACACATTGTTTTCATATCAATAAACGAGTCATCTAACACTATAACTTGACCACACTTACCCAAATAACTTAAGAAAAAGAGATGCATTTGGATGCCCCAAGACTACCCATGGCGTTCAACTGACAACAATACTACAGTCCTAATTGCCTATATAAAAAGGGTTAACAAGTAGGATTTAAGGTGCTCCTGGCCACTCTCTAGATGTAGTCACTCAAAACAACAATCCAGACAATTAATACTTCTCCTCTCTTTTTTTGATAACCCCATGTCTCCTCGCATTTTATCCTACAAACTCTGGTACACTCATCGACTTCACAAGATTCCCAACTTGGACCCAGATCGCTTGTCTTATCACTACAACAACTCACTTTACGCCTAGGTCTAGATTTAATAGCGCACCATACCTAGGGTGAAGCAAGTAAGATCATATAAGCATATACCCCACATTGCGTGAAGGACGTAAGCATGTAAGGGTTAGGCAATCGGGCACACAAGCACTTCACTTACAAAAGACAAGCGTCAGTCAAACATTCAACATGACATACAATAAAGACCGAGTCCTCTCTCCCTTCAGTGTTCAAGACAAAAGATGTTCAAGGGGTCTTCGTTATCACAAAAGTCATTTACTCCACTACATATATATATATATATATATATATATATATATATCGTAAAGATAAACAGGCAATGTGATCTTAGAAACATCTCTTAATTTCCCATGATCCACCAATCTATCCACTAATTTTGGTTTAGATCCTAATAAGTACTAGACCTCTCCAACACTGACACTCCCTTCAAAATCAAACACCTACTTAAGCAAAACCTTTAGAGTAACTGATCCAAAAGAGAAAATAGTTGAATTTTTTTAACTCAGATACGCAATACTTTACACCCTGTCATGATATTGTGTCAAACTTTAGAAAGTAACTATCGACAACTCCTTTTCCTTTTCACTAAGACAGGATAACACACATCTTTTTAAAAAAAAATAGATACATTCACAATGAACTCACTAGATAGCATGTGGTCATTAAGCATGCATACTCGTTATAATATTACTCTTTGTTCTTTTGCATCTTGAATTTTACATATCGAAGTATTCCCATATACGAAAGTATGAAATCAACGAGCAAGTACAATTTTTGACTATGACATCATATAACCCATCTATATTCAATTTTGTAGAAAAAGTAAACCTTTCCATTGATTATTCTATTTAAAGAGCATATCCTCTAAATGTTCGATCATGAAGTCACAATGGCCAGTCGCACTTCAGGTTGAATATTCGGAATTAGATCCTCAAAATCTTGGAGAAAAAAAAAAATTTCACACATATTATATATATCCACCTTTAGTAATCAAACATCTCTTAACATAAACATATTAGACACACTGTGGATTCAAACTCTATCACTCAAGATAACACAAACAAACACCTAGTGTATTTAGCATATGACAAAGGCAAACACATAGAATACTCACAAAAACATAACGATCACCAAGTCTAATCACCTAACATCAACCACATTAAGACCTAACTTTCTACAAACATGCATACTCGCAGAACAAGTAATTTTAAGCCATCACAAGAATTAAACAAAGGGAGCAATCAACGGCAACCAAAGCACCTACAAGGTCAAGCCTCTAACTCCTAACACGAGTCAACAACAACACGTCGCTCTATTCAAATGTAAATACGATGTCACTTAGTATAATGAACGTCGATCACACAAGCGCATATGATTTATGTAGAAAGTCATAATATTTTGAACCCATGAGACTAAACGTCTCCCCACGGTCTCAAAGTATTCAATCCTAGATGTTCTGATACCAATTTGTCACGCCCTCGATTTTCAACATATTTAAGTAAAACATTTTAAATAAAGAACCTTGCATATCCTACATATTACCTAAAAGAATTCCCATCTGTCTTAAATTACAATTTAAATTCCCACGATCAAAGATTTACAACTGTGGCACTTCGGCCCCAAATATACATAAATGCAAGTACGATCCTGTTTAGAATGTTACAAATGTTTAGTTAAAACGATTGAGATAATAAGTTACAATTACATCTCTGATAAAATAAAGTTAATACAAAGATGCTAAGTAACTACTTGAGATTAATTTCCAAAAAAAAAGGTCTTTCATTCCCAAGCACACATAGCATGCGAGCTATTGTCCAGCATTTTGTCCTAAAAAGAAAGATTAGGTTGAGCTACACTAGCCCAGTAGGAAAACCTTTACCAGTTCTATATGTAAACATGATGAAATGTGCAAGTGAAACGAAGGCAAGACGTACAACTCAAACGATGGAAAACAAGTGATTTAAGGGTACTCCCAACGTTCATCATGATCATTCTATCACATGCCTATAGCTTAATATGTCACCAAGTTCACTCAACGTCAAACAACTCAAATAACCTCGATACAACCCACTATCGCCAATCACCTCCATCGGTATTTCCACCCCTTGCGTTACCGTATAACATCATGAGGATTACCGTGTTACCACCCCTTGCGTCACAGTGATCTCTAACAACTCGGGTCACCGTATTACCACCCCTTGCGTTACGGGACTGTCTAAGTCTTCGTATTACCACACCTTGCGTTACGAGACTTCCTAAATCAACTCCAGACATCAACAACTTTTTTCCTTACTCGATATACAAGCTATAACCTTCCCGAGACCACAATCATACATGAAATGTGTTACAAGATGTCGATTATATCACATATATACCACAAACGTTCATAATTAATCAATCAATCACAAATTGCATCTTATTGACATTTAATCAAGTAAACTATCATTTAATCGTCACCAACGGAGGGCCAACGGTTCAAGAATAACATCCACTAATCATAGAAAGTCAATTAGATAAGCAAAAGATGAGTTAGAAGGTATCCAAAAGGGGTTTAGAAGCGATTGGGGTTGAAACGATCGAAGGAACACAAAACAGCATCAAAGCTGTCCAGAACAACAAGGGGTATTGATACCCCCAAGTCAGGTATCAATACCTGGCAGGCTGGAAGTCCAGAGATGGATGGGGTATTGATGCCCCATTTTTGGGTATCAATACCGCGTTGTTTTAAGGTGATTTTCTACAGTTTGACAGACATTCAAAGCACCAAAGGGGGATGATCCAAGCACGATTTCTACATCATTTCAACATATTTACACATAAAATAGATAAAGAAATCCCTACCTCGAGATGATAATAAAGATCTCCGAGATTCGAACGAGCCCTAGTTTTCTTGGACTTCAAATCTTCGATTCGGGCTTGACCTAAGGATTTCCAAGCTCTAGGCACGATCGAAAGGTCAGAGGGAGGTTTATTCTTGAAGGTTTTGCAAGATTGAATGAGGTTTTTGAGTGAGAAGAGGAGAAAGATAGATGAGCCGGTGGGGAGAGAGAGAGAGAAAGGGACGGTGGAGAGAGAGGGGGAATGGAGAAAAAATGCTCTCCTACATACATACACCCCTATTTATACTCAAATATCCTTAAATCACACACTTAATCCCTCAACACTCTATTCTTTCACTTCAATCTCTAAATCAATTAATCACCCATTAGACCTATTTTTCTCATTATTCCCAATTTTCGACATTTATATGATCTTTAAATATTTTCTGAAAAAAATACGGGTCTCTACAGGATGTTTATTCATTTGTTTGGCTTTCGAGCCCATTCAATTGTCTGTAACTATATATTTAACTGCTAGGTTTATTTTGGGTGTGCACTGGTCCTTTTAGAGCTCAGAGGGTTAAAAGTAAGAGCTGTGGGCTTAAACCTATTCACGTGCATGGGTTATGGATTGATGCGTGCATGTTGGGTCAGCATGCAGTGACTTGATCAGTGCATGCTCGTTTCTTCCACGGCATGTCGCTCCAAAATAGTGGCCTCCAATCTGTTTAAATTCCCACAGGAGTTTGCTTTTATTCTATTCTATTTATTTCAATAAAGTGAGCATGTCATCTATCACATCTTGCAAACATGTTACAGTTTTAATCCCTTTAAATTGTTCCCTTGCCTTAACTGACTAAAAATGCTTAATGAAATAGAATCGCAAAAACGTTTTACAAATGCCCAAGTAGAGACCGATCTTTGGATTGAGCGAGAGAGGTGCATTAAAAACATTCTCCTCTCGTAACTTGGCTCTCAAATCTAAGATATTCTGGTGACGACGGACCGAAAACAAGCCTTTTTCGAATTAAAATACAGAGTAACGTTTTAAGTTTGGTTCCTTGGGTGGTAGACCTTTAAACCTAAGTGGCAACTCTGAATTGAGCGTTTCGTCACGCTCTTTTAAAAGAGGGCTCACCCATCTATCTCGCAATTTTTGGGGTGTGTGCCCACAAAATTCATGTCGAAAAACAACATTGATTGCATGTTATGCCCTTTTGCAAAATGCGCATATAAATTGTGTTCATAGTGCAAAGAAGCGATACATTTATAACACGAAATTATGTGGTACCTTATTCACTTTGCTACGTAGGTCATTGATTTTAAAAGAATACTAGGTGATCGGCATGTGCTAGCACGAGGTGTCTCATGCATAGTATTGGTAGGAGGCGTTGCATGCATGTTTGGAGTATTGGCACTATTACAGTAGAATTTGTTTTGGAAGTAGTCTTCATATATTTACAATACTTAGAAGTCATAGGTAAGTTAATTACATGAAAGAGAGTTTAAGTAGAGTTTTAAGGCAAACGACATGAACCAAAAGATTTGCCTTTAGTTTTAGGAAAGCCTCAGAGCTAGAATAGTAGAGATGGCTGCAAATCATGCACACCAAAAGATTTGCTGCAACATCTACTATTTTAGGAGATACGACAAAAGGTTTCATTTATAGAGCTATTCCTTTTTCTGCTTGTTCTTCAAAGGCTCAACAGCTCCATCTTCTTCCATGGTGTCATCATTTATTGGTGATTTTGCTGTGCAGGCTACTTTTTTCTTACGCTTCTTTGGGGTGTTCGGTCCTAGATTCTGGCTTGATGCTTCCCCAAGTGCTTGTTGATCAGAAGTTGAGTTGAAGACACTTCAACAAATCGGGTTCTATCGACGCAAAAAAGTTGTCGACAAAGAGTTTTGCCGACGTAAGACCTTGCATCAGCACGTCATCGGTGGTTCTATGTCGGCAATAGTTTCTGCCTATGCAAACTGCTTGTGTCGGCAAAAAGTACTGGATTTGGAAACACAAGTTGGTGTCAGCAAAAGTGCATTTAATCTAGGATAATATAGCACCTTTGGTGACAGACTATGTGTTGGCAAAAGAATTTTAAATAAAGAGGATATAATTTTTATTAAATCTGTAACGCCCCGAATTTTGGAAACGTTAAATAGACATTTTCATTGAAAATCTAAATAGAGTCTGGCTCAATATTACATCATAATTCTCACAAGAGTATTTTCATTCAACAAAAGGAGGGGAAACTAGGGTTCCTATCTACTGCTCCGCCTGCTCCTCCATCCTAGCCAGCTCCTCAGCTCCGAAAGTCTCCAAGGTGTAGAGTTTTTCCTATTCATTTACAAAGTCTGACACGTTATACTAGCGTTGCCACCAATATAATATGTCAGGGTCACCAAAGGTAATACCATGAGCTACGAAAGCTTAACAGAACAATCTCATACCCGCTAACCCATAACTTATACATAATAGGGCATAGAATCAGTGAGATCCACATAGTACATGCATATTTTAACAAAACAATTAACAATAACACATTCACATTCACTATTCAAATAACGTTGGTATCTGTGATTTCTGAGTTTCTCCTACGCAATATCTCGTAAACCGTGTCTCCATTTTCCACTTTTCATTTTCCCAAATTGTGGGCAGCGTGCCCTTTTTAGGAATTTTCGGATTCCAAAACGCAAGGCAAGGGCCCAGATCGAGGGAGCGCTTTTTTAGCTGGACGTCAAGCGCTTGCGAAAATACAGAGTCGCCACTCGGGTTTGAAGGTCCGACACCCAAGGAACCGTATTTCGAAGCACTTGTCGCGCTGTTTGATTTGAAAAAGTTAAGGAACCAGTCCGTCATAACCATATCTGGGTTCGGGAGCCAGGTTACGAGAGGGGAAGGGTTTTATGGCACCCCTCTCGCCCAATCCGGAGATCGGTCTCTACTTAGGCTTTTGCGAAAATGTTATTTTTGTGATTCTGTTTGATTTAATCAATTCTTAGCCAATTAGGGCGGGGAAACAGTTAATCGGGGATTTAAAAATGTAACAATTTGCAGGATGTGATAAGATATGGCATGGATGAGCAATTAGTGCGAAGACAAGTGAATGGAATGAAATTCAAAACATCGACCACATATCAAGATAGCGCTGTGTATGTTTCTGGCGCAAACGAATAGCCAGCTTGCATGCATGGGTTCACACGCATGCAAGAGAACCGCCGCGCGACAGAACCAAACCCTCGCGCGAGTATTGACACCTTACCAATGTTTTAACTTTCACCCCCTTCTGGGCTCTGGAAGGACCAGTGCTCACCCAGGTGCAAACCAAGCAGTTTATGGACACTTGAAAGTAAACAATATTACAACCAACAGATGGAAATATTATGAAAATGCAACCCCTAAACAGTGGGGGTGTATAAACAGAGGCCAAGGCCAGGTTGCTCATGCAAAGGCAATTCCTGAGGGACACAGAACCATCGCGCGACATAATGAGACAAACGCGCGATGTTTCGGACTGGACTTCCAGGAATTGCTTTGCATGCTCAGGGCTCTGAGACATGTTCAGGAGCATCCCAAGAGCATTCCAAACAAAGTGGTGTTATAAACTAAGCCAAACGATTATTCTTAACATGCAAAACAGTGAACTAGTATCTTTTTTAAAAGACTTAAAAGAGACGTCAAACATAGCAATAAACTTGAAAACCAGTATCCCTTCCCCACGTGATCCATTCTCACGCAGACAGAAATGTCGCGCGAGTGTACCAAACCATCGCACGAGGGTCTACCAGTTAACGATTCTTGAAACCTTGCTGGCCTTAAGGCCAGAACTGGTATTGATTACCAGCCTTGACCCTGCCAGCCCCCCTCAGGGGTTCAAACAGCGAGCAGAAAGATATTATACCTTTGCTTGAGTGTCTTGGAGATAGCTTGAGTGATGAGATGGTGAGACTTAGAGGGTGATTATGTGGGAGTGAATGGTGTGAGGTGCTTGTACTTGAGCTTTTTTTCTTCTTTCTTAGGGAGAGAGATTTTTGTAACCCCTTCAAAGAAGCATGGGGGGAAATATTTATAGGAGAAGGGGGGGGTTAGTGGATGGCTAACCAAGGCTTTGTAACCAGCCAGCAATGCTGGTTACAAATGCTTGGTGGAGGAGTGGGTGGCAAAGGTGATGGGAGAATGGGGGGTGAGGTGGTGCAAGGGGAGCCCCCCCCCTCACCAGAACGCTGTTCAACCGAGAAAACGGGGTCCTATGGGCCTGTAGCCCCCTGACCACCACGCAATCTGAGTGAAAATGACAGGTGTTGACCATCGCGCGATGAAGTGAGACCATCGCGCGAGGGTCCAGCCAACCCTGCAATGGTCAATGGTCAAAACTTTGACTTTGACCACCACCTGGCAGATGAACCATCGCGCGAGTGTTTGGGATTGTCGCGCAACATTCAGACCAAGGCCCAGGTTCTGATTTAAAGTTTTAAGGGCTAAGAATGGGTTCCTCACATGCCAATCTCAAGCCATTCCAAGTTCTCGAGACTGTTTTCAACCTGACTCATCATCGGGGAAACAAGAAACCGAGAAACAAAGTAAAACAATCGGGAATTCAGATTGGGGTGTCTACACAAATCAACATTTTCAAAATCGTTTTTACACACTCAACCTCGATTCTGCAGCTTTGGGTTCCCATTGGCACACAATTGGTATTGGTACCTCTCCGCAGTAATTAAGCCACACACCCTACCTTGGTTCCGCCGCTCCGGATTCCCGAGTATCCGCACAATGGTTCCGCCGCTCCGGGTTCCCATTGGCACACAATTGGCATTGGCACCTCTCCGCGGTAACCAAGTCACACACTCTACCTCGGTTTCGCCGCTCCAGGTTCTCGAGTATCCGCACAATGGTTCCGCCGCTCTGGGTTCCCATTGGCACACATACACACACACCACGCAATGGGCTACCACGTCCGGCCTCATTTGTGATTTCAAAATATTTCTTTTTTTTCAAAACACATCTCATCATTAACCACACCCTAGGTGCCATGTTTCTACTTTCTCAATTTCTGTGTCTCGTTTTCATACGACGACTCCACGGTAAGACTTTTCACATACGTAATCATAAATCATTCATTGTAATCTTAAAACTAAACTAGCAAGATCATCAAACTCTACATTAATCATCATGCTCAAACCATAACTTAAAGCATAACGCCACATGTACGGACGCCTTTAGAGTGAAAATCACTTATACTTTACAACAAGACAAGTAATACAAACAATTCATGATACATGCTCATAACCATCCTAAAGATCAAAATACGAATGCTTCTATCAACGATAAAGTCTTATCTTTCAGAAACCATTCTTTCTTCCTTTGTGGGAAATTCAATACGACATATGTTTACTAGAGTAAAAGTCAATTATTCCAACATATGGTTTAATATTATACGTTGAGTTTAGTGGACAAAGGGACTTTACCTTACTTCTTGGCGGTTGGTCGATTTTGCGAATCGGCGGCGTAACGGCTTCGAAGTGCTTCAAAAGGAAAAGAGATGGGTTTTCTCTTCCTAGAAACAACTTTGCTAACTAAACTAGGCTACTTTAAAGATCTAGGGGTGGTTTTTGGAGGTGGTTTGGTGGTAGCTCTCAAGAACTTAAAGAAACTTAAAGAAACTTGGACTTTGGAACTAAGAAAGCTTAGAAATTCTAGAGAGAAGTGAGAGCAAAGAGTGAAGGTGTGAGAATGACTTGTAATGAGCTTGCTATTTATAGGCCAAAGCTCTCTCTCTCCTCTCCCTCACCCGAATATCTCTCTTTCTCTTTCTCTCTCTCTCTCTCTCTCTCTCTCTCTCTCTCTCTCTCTCTCTCTCTCTCTCATATCTTTGATTTTTTTCTTCCTTTTGTCATGTCAAGGCATGGCTTGGTGGGTAGGTTGAAAGGTAGTGTATAAGTAACCATCAATGGAAGACTAGATTTTGCACTTTGGGTAGATTTTAGGAAGATTTGATGAAGGAATGAAGAGATGGTTCAAGATTTGGTCTAGTAAGTTATATATAAAAAGACAATGGTAGATAGATTTGACTTAAAGAAATGCATAAGTAAATCATATCAAGGTACTCTCCCAATCTTCCCCATATCTCTCCATATCTTTCACTAGTACAAGGTATATATATATATATCGAGTCCCCTTCTTATGAGGGATCCCCTACTTAGCTTAAGTGCGGACCTCATAGATCCCAATCGAATTTCAATGATCTGAGCCGCTCAATGTGATCAGAACGTGATTTTAAGGGTTGTAGCCAGAAATCGTCAAAAAAAAATGGTCGGGAAGGGCTTCATCCGAACAGTTTTTTATTGAACGGTTCAAACAAAAATTGCTCAAATCAAGCCCTTTCCGGTCATTTTTTTTGCCGATTTCTCGCGGGTACTCTCAAAATCACGTTCTAATCACATTGAGCGGCTCAGATCATCGAAATTCAATCGGAAAATGAAAGAAATGAGGAGGTTCGCACTTAAGGAGCCTATTTAAGGTCCTCACAGGAAGCTCACTGGATATATATCACTATGCATATATAAGTATATTTAAGTACATAGGAAATATGTCTAAATATTTTATTGGCATGACTATCTTTTTATTACCCAGGGGATAAAACTTTCCCTAGTAGTTATTAACCAATGGTTAAGACTTTTCTAGAAAGTCTATATGTCCTTTAGACATATATAGGCATGCCTAAAATAATCTATGAGGTATATATATCTACATATAAGTATCTAGAAAAATCTAGGGAAGATATGGTTAAGATTACTAGAAATAAAATAAGCTAAGAAGTACTCATATCTATATATAACCATATATGTGTACCTAAAAATCTTTGTACAATATCTTTGGAGGTCAATGGCAAGTCTAGGTTTTCTATTATCCATGGGGTAAAAATTCTCCTAATATTTATTATCCAATGGGCAAAGGTTAGGAGTATGGTCTAGGATTCCTTAGAAATATAATAATGGCTATGAGGTACATATACCTATATATAAATATATAGGTGTACTTAGCAAATCTAGGAAAGATAACTTTATAAGGTACATGTACTTATATATATAAGGTTATTTGTGTACCTAGGAAATCTAGTAAAATACCTTATAAGGTACATATATCTAGTCGGATTTTCAAGTATCAAGGTTTCCTAATAAAATAGTCCAATAGGCACATGCTCCACTTAGAATACTATATTTGTGTACCTAGTGAATCTATGGTAATAAATTTATATGGTACATATCCATATCTTTAAGTATACAAGCACATGAGAAATCTAGGAATTGACTTATTTAATTTATCCTAGTACTTGTTGGTAAACTAACCTTATTACAAAAGGGGTAAAGTTTTCCCTAGCATTTATTGACCAATGATTAAAGAGGTGAGATAATATATACTTGAATAATACCTAGAAATGATTATAAGTCCTTTAAGCATGCTTATAATAGTCTATGAAGTACATAGGACTATATATAATCTTATACATGTACTTAAACAATCTAGGATGGTACCTTTGGTGGAAAATCTAGGTTTTCTATTGTCCAATAGATAAAAGTTTTTCTAACTTTTATTATCCAATGAGTAAAGGTTAAAAGGTTCCTCTAGGGTTAGGAGAAAGAAACTAGATGAGTTGGTAGTTAGGTTCTTCCAAATAATGGGTTAATTCTACTTGCCAAGTAGGATTTCTAGCCAATAAATATAATTTTAAAGGACTAAAATCTAATTATGACGGATTATTAGAATTAAAAGGAAATTTTAAAAGAAACCAAGTAATAAAAATTCAAATATTTAACGAAATTTTTATTTACCAAAAATCATGGTCGTTACAAAATCTATTTTTTCCCTATAACCCGATATCATGCATTTATCCATTCAAAATTATCAGTAACTTGTAAATACATTCATTCCAACCAAACTCATTCAGAAGTTCATCAAGATCAATAGATAGGCCATTCTAATACCTTAAATATATCCAATCCAAAAACCAATTTGGTCAGCCAAAGGATTATCCTTTACTTATCCAAACATCCAAAATACAACCAAAAGATTACTCCACCTGCCATGTATCCAAAAACTAGTTTACTCCACCTGCCATGTCTCCACAAATTTACTCCACCAGGCATGTATCGAAAAACTAATCTAGATGTCTATGCATCCAAACATTTTCAACAGTAATAACCAACCATAGTTGCATCAAACGAAATATCCAAAAACCATTCAAAACATCTAAAATCGGCACGTTCGACCTCCATTTAAGTCGAAATTCCATCTTCTTGTCCAATCGAAGTGTCTTCTCCATTTTCATTACTTGAAATCAACCCCGGAATGGTAGCTGATACGCACACAAGATTGTAAGATCTTGGGTGCTCAAATCCTTTGATTTGTAACGGTTCTATGCTCATTTGATCGCTAAAGTCAAATTTTGCACGTAAGGTGTTTTGTTGAGCCTTTCAGGTAAAACGAGCGAATAAGGCGGTGTTGCGTGCCAAAGGATGTTCGGGTAGTACATTGGGTAGTACATTGGTGTCCATCTACTCGAGGCCATAGAAGTGCTTCCGCCAAATCCTTGGACCTTGAGACAAAGTCTTATATGAAGCTCAACCAGTTCAGCAAGCTAGATCTTCATTTCTGCAGAATGTTCTCGATCACTAGAGTAATGTTATCAATAACATTGCCCCATTCCTGTTCTACCAAGCATTCTTGACCCTGAGTTATCGATTACTTTTTTCAAATAATCGATACCTTTTCACCATTTTGGTCCAGAATTTGTCCAGAAGCAAGGAGAGCGATAACTTTTGATCAATGTTATCGATAACATTGTTTCCTTGGGTGCCTATTAAAGTAATGTTATTGATAACAATCTCAATGTCATCGATAACTTTTTGTCCGTGCAGATATTTTTCTTACTTTTTCAAACTTTTCACTTATGGAGACTTTCTTTTTATGGGTTACTTTTTGGGGTTTTTCCTGACTTTTGAGGAGAGAGAAAGTCTTTTGTGTATAAATAGGGCTACCTCTCTCCCTCTTTTATCACCTAGGTCTTTACACTTTTAGTTTTTACCCCATTAATATTTTTGGAGCTTTCTTAAGTTATTTCCCAAGAACACATTAAGGTATTTACGTTACATTAATTTCTCGTGTATTAAAGTTGTTCGTATGCTTTGGATCCTTTATAAAATCAAGTTTATTTCCGGTTCTATTGGTAAAAATGGTTGTCAAGTCTGGCATGCTTTCTAGTCTTCTTAATATGCATGAGTAGTTGATTAGGCTTGGCCACTGAGTGATTAACGTCATGTGACTTATGTTAATCTTACCTTTCTCAACTAAATACTTGAGGTTCGGTAGGGAAAATGAGCGTGGTTCACTTTTTAAGTAACAAAACTTGTCGATGTTAACCTCCGATGGCCATATGCTTGCACATATGGTTCTGTGAGCTATGTCTAGCCTCGTGTTTGCCAAGAGAATAAAAGAGCTCGCTTGTTTTCCATACTTAATTTCTAGTCTTTAATGGTTTCATAGCAAAATCTTCCGGTTGATAGCCTATGCCATGCAATTCAACCGTGCTTTCGTTGAGAATGGTTAGTTGGCCTAAGTTACGGGCGTTATGAACTCCAACGCCTTGCCGCTTGTTTAATCTAGTTAAAACTCTTTTCTAGTCTTTTTCATTAGAGCATTTTTCACCTTTCAAAGCAAAACCAAAAGTTGGCCGTCTAAACGCCGCAAACCCTTTCATCTAAAAATCCTAGCAAGCTATAAAGACCATCTCTGTGGGAACGATTCCGGACTTCCGGATATTATGCTGACAATGACCTAGCCCTACGCTCGGGGTAATTCAACCTATTTCGATGGTTAGGTTGGGACGAAGCATATTTTGGCGCCGTTGCCGGGGATCTTTCTTATATAGCTTATTGGGAGGTTCGACAAACCATTGTAAGTATTCCATTTAATTTCCCTTTGTGCATTGCATACTAATTCTAGTGGATACCTCTAACTGATCATACTATCAATTTGAGGTGTAACGAAGCTAGTGTTGGTATCTACTACCTTTTGTTTTCTTTTCTTGTACATGTATATGGAGGCGGCGGCATAGCCCCTCCAATCTGTTTTTCTTATTGCAGAGCGGTTCCATAGTTCTTAATCATTAAAAGTAGAGGTTCATGCTTGTGGTTTATCGTAGTCCTCGCTCAAACCGACTGCATCGCTCTAGCTCGCCACCTCGCGTAAGAAACAAAAATCTCTGAGCTTACTCTCCACCAAGTAGATACTCTCAACCGTATTCTCCATCGAGAACATCAATGGCACATGAGGAAGCTGCTCCGGTTAGGATTCTTCAAGACTATTTGAATCCGGAACGGGTCACTCAATTGTCACCGATAGTTTTTCCATGGCCCACCACTGTTGCAAACACATTTGTGTTCAAATCAGACTATCATCATTGCATTCCATTCTTCCATGGTATAGAGCGGAGGATCCATACCAACATATTCGGGAATTTGAGGAAGTTCTCCAATCGTTCGTTAGCGGGGAGGTGCTTCTCAACCAAGCAAGATTAAGGCTTTTTCCTTTCACTTTGAAGGATAAGGCTAAGACATGGTTTCACTCTTTGAAACCTCAATCTTTGAACACATGGGGGGAAGTGCAAGATGTTTTTCATAAGAAATTCTTCCCAGCAAGCCGAACAAAGCTCTTGATGGATCAAATCCAAGGTTTCAAGCAACATGAGGGAGAAGCTTTCCACCAGTATTGGGAGCGTTATAAGGATTTGCTTTCTGCGGTTCCTCACCACAACTTTGCCTTGTATCAACTGATTCACTACTTCCATATGGGCTGCACGCAACAAAGCAAGCAACTGCTCGACACCATGTGCTCCGGAGGATTCATGAATAAATCACCCGATGATGGTTGGGATTACTTAGATGAGTTGGCCAAGAAGTCTTTGACTTGGAATTATGAGGATGCTGGTGATAGAGCTATGGCTAGCCAAGGTCCTGGTGGCTCCGGAAAGTTCTCCATAAATGAGCACAATGCTATCGAAACACGGATGGAGCAACTAGCACAAAAGTTGGAGAAGTTGGAGTTGAAAGGGGTAAAGGAAGCTAAGGCAGTGCGAGCAGTAGAGGAGATGTGTGCTATATGTGAAACATTGGGCCATTCCACCAACAATTGCTTGTCTATTCCCACTCTCAGGCAACATTACAGTAACCTCAACCTCCCGTTCAAAGAAGTTAGTGCGGTGAACCAACGATTCGAATCTTTTCCCCAAAACTTCAACCAAAGTCAACGACAACATCCGGGATTCCGTTGGAACAATCAGATTGAAGGCAGACCATCTCAAGCACCTCCCGGTTCTCAAATGCAACCATGGCAGCCCGCTCAAGGCCAAGGGCAGCCTCATTTTCCACAAGGACCGCCAGGTTTCGCACCGTCCGGCCCGTTTCAAGGATCTAACCAATATCAGCCCCCGCCAAGGCGATCTTTGGAGGATACTCTCCAATCCTTCATGCAAGGTCAATCGAATTACAATGAAAATAACACCCAGATGATAGGGGAGTTGAAGAACCAAATGGGAAAGATAACCACATCTATGGGGCTTCTCCAACAAGAAAGGGGCAAGTTTCCAACACAGCCACAAGCTAATCCACAAGGTCAACTTCTCATTGGTAGTTCCTCGGGACCCCCGCCTGAGCAAGCTCAAGCGATCATCACTTTAAGGAGTGGCAAGGCGGTTGACAATCTAGTTGTCAATCCACCGGCTACACCTATTCTCGAGCCATCATCGACATCAACAGGTTCTACTTCAACGGAGGAATGTATCGAGCAAGCTGTTGAGGAAGACGGGGAATCTCCCGTGCAAGGTTCAAAGGAAGCTGAGCTCACTTCAAGCCCACAGGATTCTCCCGTTCTGGCACCCTATCCTTCCCGATTGAAAAAAAACTGATTTCTCCATCCAAGGAAGCTGATATACTTGACGTGTTCAAAAAGGTCAATGTGAACATTCCGTTGATGGATGCTATTAAGCAAATTCCTTCTTATGCCAAGTTCTTGAAAGATCTTTGCACTCAGAAGCACAAGCTTAATGTGCACAAGAAGGTGCTCCTCACCGAGCAAGTTAGCCAAATTTTCCAAACAGATCTTGCACCTAAATACAAAGACCCCAGATGTCCTACAATTGCAATTACTATAGGGGGAAAGAGAGTGGAGCAAGCTCTCTTGGATTTGGGAGCGAGTGTGAATTTGCTACCGTACTCGGTATACCAAGAACTCGGGCTGGGGGAGATGAAACCTACGCGAGTTACTCTATAATTGGCGGATATGAGTGTCCAAATTCCTCGTGGTATGGTGGAAGATGTATTGGTCTAAGTTGATCAATTTGTATACCCAGTAGACTTTGTTGTCTTGGATACTTGTCCGTCATCTTCATCACCATTGTCTACTCCCGTTATCCTTGGGCGGCCGTTTCTAGCAACCTCAGATGCCGTAATCAATTATCGGAATGGACTATTGAACATGTCTTTTGGTAACATGAAGATGGAGGTAAATATGTTCAACGTTGGAGTTCAAATGGGTGACGATGACGATTGCCAAAATGTCCATCTTGTGGATACATTGGTTCAAGAGCATGTAGATGAATTCTTGTTTAAAGACTCTTTGGAGGTGGCTCTTACCTCCGAAGAAACCGCTTTTCTTGAATCCGACGAGATGGAGTCCCTCTTTCCTTACTTAACGAAGAAGATGGCGATGAGAAAATTTGTGGAGTTGCACCGTGGTTCCCAAAGTTTGAAGAGTTACCCCTCTTGAGCGAAAAATAGTTTCGTCTAGTGTTAAGCCGCCTACTCTTGAGTTGAAAGCACTACCGGACACTTTGAAATATGCGTTCCTTGGTGAGAGCAATACCTCTCCGGTGGTAATATCGTCTTCCTTTGAGAAACTCCAAGAAGAGAAATTGTTGGTAGTTTTGCAGAGGCATACGAGGGCAATAGGTTGGACTATTGCGGATATTCAAGGCATCGCTCCTTCTCTATGCTCTCATCACATTTACTTGGAGGAGGATGTCAAACCGTCGCGCCAACCTCAACGCCGGCTCAATCCAATTATGAAAGATGTTGTCAGGGCGGAGATTCTTAAATTGCTTGACGTTGGGATTATCTATCCCATCGCCGATTCTAAATGGGTGAGCCCCATTCAAGTTGTACCTAAAAAGGCGGTGGTGGCCGTGGTGCCGAATGACAAAGGTGAGCTCGTTCCGACCCGTGTCACTACCGGGTGGCGAGTGTGCATAGACTATCGCAAGTTGAATGCAAGCACATGCAAGGATCACTTTCCTCTCCCCTTCATTGATCAAATTTTGGAGAGAGTAGCCGATCATACCTTTTACTGCTTCCTTGATGGTTATTCAGGCTATAACCAAATAGAAGTGGCCTTGTCCGACCAAGAGAAAACGACGTTCACATGCCCATTCGGGACCTTTGCTTATAGACGCATGTCATTCGGCTTGTGTAATGCTCCCGGCACCTTTTCAAGATGTATGATGGGAATTTTCAGCGATATGGTCGAGAAAATTGTTGAAGTCTTCATGGATGACTTCTCCGTGTTTGGCGACTCTTTTGAGTCATGTCTTGCCAACTTGGAGAAGGTCTTAACAAGATGCGAGGAGAAAAATTTGGTTCTCAATTGGGAGAAGTGCCATTTTATGGTCACTCAAGGGATTGTGCTTGGGCATATCGTATCGGCCAAGGGTATCGAGGTAGACAAAGCCAAGATTGACCTTATTTCCAATCTCCCTACTCCGAAGTGCATTAAAGACATTCGCTCCTTCCTTGGCCATTACGGTTTCTATCGGCGCTTCATCAAGGACTTTAGCGCAATCTCAAGACCGCTTTGCCACCTTTTATCCAAAGATGTTCCCTTTGAATGGACTACTGCATGTGAGCTGGCGTTCACTAAGCTTAAAGCTAGTCTCACCACGCCGCCCATTGTTCAAATGCCCGATTGGAATCTTCCATTTGAATTGATGTGCGATGCAAGTGATTATGCCGTCGGGGCCGTTCTTGGCCAAAGGAAGGACAAGCATCCGTGGGTGATTTGTTATGCAAGAAAGACACTGAATGATGCTCAAATGAACTACTCCACTACGGAGAAGGAACTTCTTGCCATAGTGTTTGCCTTGGATAAATTCCGTTCTTACTTAGTTGGTGCCCCAATCACAATTTACACTGACCACTCGGCACTGAAATACTTGTTCACTAAGCAACATGCAAAGGCCCGTTTGATTCGGTGGATCCTTCTTTTGCAAGAATTTGACATCACCATCAAAGATAAGAAAGGGGTAAAACACATGGTGGCCGATCATTTGTCACGCTTGGATTTTGAAGACCGTACTTCTCACATACCCATTGGAGACACTTTTCCTGATGAGCAACTCTTCAGTGTATCCCAAGCCCCGTGGTTTGCTGACATTGTCAATTACTTGGTTACGGGTTTGATTCCAACCCATTGGTCCTCTCATGAGCGCCGATGATTCCTTGCCGAAGTGAAACACTTTTCTTATGATGATCCATATTTGTTCAAGTACTGTCCCGACCAGATCATCCGCCGGTGCGTTCCTAATTCTGACCAACGTGGAATCCTACAATTTTGCCATACCGAAGCATGTGGAGGGCATTTTTCTGCAAGGAAGAGCACCACCAAGATCCAACAATGTGGTTTTTATTGGCCAACTTTGAACCAAGACGCTTATGCCTTCTGCAAATCGTGTGACCGTTGCCAACAGTTGGGCACTGTGACCCAGAGGAATGAAATGCCCCAAGCCAAGTTTCTTATTGTAGAGGTATTTGACTGTTGGGGTATCGACTTTATGGGGCCGTTTCCAATGTCTTTTGGCAACTTGTATATTCTCTTGGCGGTGGATTATGTGTCAAGGTGGGTTGAGGCCATTGCAACTCGTACCAATGATCACAAAGTAGTGCTTGAGTTTCTTAAGGAGCATATCCTGTCTCGGTTTGGGGTCCCTCGTGCCATTATTAGCGACCAAGGTTCTCATTTTTGCAACCAGCCATTCGCCGCCTTGATGATGAAATATGGTATAACGCACAAGGTCTCCCTCACATATCACCCTCAAACCAACGGTCAAGCCAAGCTCGCCAACCGTGAGGTAAAACGTATTCTTGAGAAAACGGTAAATCCCAATTGGAAGGATTGGTCTTTAAGATTGACTGATGCTCTTTGGGCGTATCGTACCGTATACAAGACCGTTTTGGGCACTTCACCCTATCGGCTTGTATATGGTAAGGCATGCCACCTTCCGGTGGAATTAGAGCATAAAGCATATTGGGCAATTAAGCAATTAAATTATCGTCTGCCCGACGCCGGAGTTCACCGTAAACTCCAATTGAATAAGCTTGAGGAAATCCGTAGAGATGCATATGATAACACTAACGTTTACAAGTCTAAGGTAAATGATTTTCATGATAAGCACATTCAACGGAAAATTTTGAAGTTGGCCAAAAAGTCCTTTTGTATAATTCAAAACTTCATCTTTTTCCGGGCAAGTTGCATTCCCGTTGGATTGGCCCGTACATTGTGCATCACATTTTTCCGCATGGGGCCATTGAAGTTGTTAATCCCGTGAATGGGAATATTTTTAAGGTCAATGGGCAAAGGCTTAAGCCATTTTTGGAAAACTTTCCGGTGGCGGAAATTGAGAAAGAATTGGTCGCACCGGTGTATCCGGTTGACCTTATTGTTTGATTTGGCTGTTTTATTTATGTTTGCACGGGGAGCGAAAGCGTAACCATTGAACTTAACTGTTTGTCGGACCCGGCCCCCAGGTAGGGGGTACCCTCCATTGACTTGGGTATATGTAGCTTCGCACGCCGCTACTGAAAAAAGGATCGTGTGCCCAGCTCCGGTTAGTAAGGGCAATGTTTCGTTTGTTGTACATATTTGCATGCTTGTTTAGTTTTGGGATTTTCACACCACGAGATTTCACTAATGCATCATTGTATCAGGCTTTTGTTAGTCCTTCTTTGTTGTAGTTCGCCGTTAATGATCCATGCTCACCAGATATGTCCCTATCGGGGGCAATTTAGGTCTTTGGGTAGGGCTTGATATTCCCGTGCTTTGGCACAAGGCTCTTTCTTGCCTCACTTTGTTTCGATCATAGGGAACGCTAGGCTTAATTGCTTGGCAAGGTCAAGCGATGAATTTTACTTCGAGCATGATGTAACAAGTTTCGACGGTCTAGTATAGCCACCCGTGTCTTGTCTACTTGGTACGACACAGGGAGAAAAGTATGACTCGTGCAATTGCGTGAAAATCGGGTGGTGTTCTCTGTTTGTTCTCCTGTGTTTACCTGTTGTTGGCGCCCGGATAACACGAGCCGGGCAGTTCTGATGTCATTTGTTCCTTAGTAGGTAGTTCGAGCTTCAGTCTTTTACAGGGTGTACATGCTACCACACCAGCCTTGGTGGTTTGGATCTAACGTCGGAGTGATTGAGGCATTCAGGAGCCCTAAGCATGGGTGCAATTACGCGTCGCGATTGTTAGTCCAATAAAGCTTTGGCCATGATCCTGTGTGACTAGCTATGGTTCCGTTGGAAGAGCCGAAAGAGTTGACCTTGGAAGCAGTTCAGATGACGAAAGGAGGCAGTGATGCAAAAGCCTCCAACTTGGTCGAGGTATAAGGGGGTTGACATTCCCCCGTAGGTACGATTTTTGTTCCTTTTTCCCTATTGTTGTTCTCCATACTATGAGGGCATAGCATATTTCAAGTTGGGGGGAGGGACATAAATCGGATATTTATGTTTTATGCTTTTTGTTTAAATTTTTCATTTTCTTAGTAGTGCAATCCTTCCGTTATTATAAAGTTAGTGGATTGAGATAGCTTGGCACATGCTCATTAAGTGGTATTTAGCAAGAGTTCGTTTTATGCAAATTTTGTATTTTGCAACTTGCATGAATGGACTAGCGTGGAATTCACGATATCTAAGTATGTTTTGATCAAGTTTTGTCCATATCCCATCCTCATTCCTTACATTCTTAGTTTAGGTAAATAATCTCATGTCATGCCTAAGTGTGCTTTGATGTCTTTATTGAATCGTTAAGGAATACATGGCGTACTTAGGAGGTGATACAAGGCATTCTTTGCGTGATTATACCACTTATTTGTCCCCTCGTCCTATCTTGTATCCCAGTCCGTGTCCTCCTTTTTTTTGTTCATTAACCTAGGAAACCGGATGCTTGGAGGGCTGTTGGAGGTTGTGTTCAATGTTAAGAAGCTGATTTGGAGAATATGGGATGTGTCTGGTGGTTGGAAGTGGAAAACATGCGAAGAGCTGCTGTTTACCCAGAAAATGCCTTTAGTTATCGATAACAGTTACTGAGTTATCGATAACTCTGAGTTCAGTGGGTTCCCAAGATCATTGTTATCGATAACTACATTAGAGTTATCGATACCTGTGTGTTACGGGCGGTTTTAAATTTGAAAGGGCACGAATAAAACACATTGATACATACCCACTCTCTCTCTCTACACGGCCATAACCGTTCCTATTCCCACCCTTTGCAATCCCAAACTCTCACACCTCTCCCAATATCACCCATTTCCTCCATAAATTCACCTAATCCTCTCATCCCCTTTCATATTCAACATGATTTCTCCATTTAATCAAGGGCTTTGAAGAATTTACAAGTTTTGCCGGTTCCGAATCTTCCAGACCAAGGTAAAATTCGAAATATACTTTTCTCTTCCTCTCATTTTCTTTCAATTCTTCCCATCTTATACCTCCATCCATTTTCAATTTGAACCAGTTCACCATACAACTTAACCCCCAGTTTGAAATCACCCATGACTCTTATCCTGGATTTTTGAATTTTCGGTTGCATTGGGTACTGGTAAGGCACTGTTTTGTTACCCCTATTGTACTGAATCTTGGATACTAAAGTTGTGTTGTACAGATCCGAAACTCTGTTTATTTTGGGGGCTGTCTGTTTCTATGGCAAGAACAAAGCCGGTGAGCGCAAGTGCTAAGGGCAAAAATGTTGCTTTCGCATCTTGCCATGAGAGTTCGGATGACATTGTGGAAGAGAGTGAACATGATTCGATGGAGGAGGATACTAGTGAGGAAGACTCTGCTCCTTTGGAGAGCCGAACGGGCAAGCATGAGAAACGTCGCAAGAGTAGGATGCCGGAGGAGATGGAGGCGGATGCTAAATTAGATTGGGTGGAGTCAATACAGGGCAGTCGATTTCTGCTCCGCCCGAGCCATCTCTATGGTCAGTTCCTAATCCTAAGGCATCAAAGGAGAGTATCTGGAGGAAGCTTTGCTGCCAGAACATAGCCATTTGGAATTGCATTTAGAAAGAGAAGAAAGAGAAGAGAAAGTTGGCAAGAGAAGTTGGGGAACTCAAGCACGAGCTACGTTGGCACACTCAGTGCATTGAAAGTACAACGGATGAGAAGTATGAGGCACCACCTAGGGCTGCGGAAGTTGAGAGTGAGGAGGAGGTGTTGTTTGGACCGGGCGTTGATCCCGACGGGCAGTAAGGAGGTTGTTAAGCGTCGATGATCGTAGTAGTTGGTTGAAATCCCTCTATTTGGTCGGGGTGCTTGGTGGTTGACAGCCCACCTTTCTATCTTTTTATTGTCTTAAGTAGTTGAACTTTTATTTAGGAGTTGTTAAGTTTTTGTTTAGGCCATGTTGTGGCTTTGACTTGGTGGTTTGAGTTGGTGGCGGCGAAAGGGGTAGTTGAACCATGCTAGTATATGGCCACCACCCCATTTTGCTAACCGTTCTTTCTTTAAACCAAGGTCATTATATGCTTTTAAGTCCTTAGTTGATCCGTAGTACGCCTTTATTCCGTCTTGATTCGTTTTGTGACATTGTGCATAGTTAGTTCATAGCATGCTTTCTTTCGGTACTTTAGCTTTTGGCATTATGATTGTGAAAATTCTATTCAAGGTGCTCTTCTCGTAAAAGACAGAGTATTTTTGTTCCCCCTTTGCCCTTTTTCGAGCACTATTCTTTGGGATGTGGTTCGTAGCATATAATTGCATTCGTGATAGCCGTGTCCTCTCTTTCGAATTTGGATACGGTCTTTTGTAATTTGCTCTGAACATGCTCGGTGCTAGTAATTTACTTTGGTTTTCAGCTATTAGTTGCAAGTTTGAATAAAATTTGTTTTTGGAACTCTTGCTACGTTGTTTAGTTGGGGAGCATGTGCCTTAGCTATTTTGTTGGAAGGATTGTTAGTTTTGTTACTGTTTCGTTCGTATTGCTCGGGACGTAGCAATGCTCAAGTTGGGGGGTGTGATACGCACACAAGATTGTAAGATCTTGGGTGCTCAAATCCTTCGATTTGTAACGGTTCTATGCTCATTTGATCGCTAAAGTCAAATTTTGCATGTAAGGTGTTTTGTTGAGCCTTTCAGGTAAAAGGAGCGAATAAGGCGGTGTTGCGTGCCAAAGGATGTTCGGGTAGTACATTGGTGTCCATCTACTCGAGGCCATAGAAGTGCTTCCGCCAAATCCTTGAACCTTGAGACAAAGTCTTATATGAAGCTCAACCAGTTCAGCAAGCTAGATCTTCATTTCTGCAGAATGTTGTCGATCACTAGAGTAATGTTATCAATAACATTGCCCCATTCCTGTTCTACAAAGCATTCTTGACCCTGAGTTATCGATTACTCTTTTCAAGTAGTCGATACCTTTTCACCATTTTGGTCCAGAATTTGTCCAGAAGCAAGGAGAGCGATAACTTTTGATCGATGTTATCAATAACATTGTTTCCTTGGGTGCCTATTAAAGTAATGTTATCGATAACAATCTCAATGTTATCGATAACCTTTTGTCTATGCAGATATTTTTCTTACTTTTTCAGACTTTCCACTTATGGAAACTTTCTTTTTATGGGTTACTTTTTGAGATTTTTCCTGACTTTTGAGGAGAGAGAAAGCCTTTTGTGTATAAATAGGGCTACCTATCTCCCTCTTTTATCACCTAGGTCTTTACACTTTTAGTTTTTACCCCATTAATATTTTTGGAGCTTTCTTAAGTTATTTCCCAAGAACACATTAAGGTATTTGCGTTACGTTAATTTCTCATGTATTAAAGTTGTTCGTATGCTTTGGATCCTTTATAAAATCAAGTTTATTTCCGGTTCTATTGGTAAAAATGGTTGTCAAGTCTGGCATGCTTTCTAGTCTTCTTAATATGCATGAGTAGTTGATTAGGCTTGGCCACGGAGTGATTAACGTCATGTGACTTATGTTAATCTTACCTTTCTCAACTAAATACTTGAGGTTCGGTAGGAAAAATGAGCGTGGTTCACTTTTTAAGTAACAAAACTTGTCGATGTTAACCTCCGGTGGCCATATGCTTGCACATATGGTTCCGTGAGCTATGTCTCGCCTCGTGTTTGCCAAGAGAATAAAAGAGCTCGCTTGTTTTCCATACTTAATTTCTAGTCTTTAATGGTTTCATAGCAAAATCTTCCGGTTGATAGCCTATGTCGTGCAATTCAACCGTGCTTTCGTTGAGAATGGTTAGTTGGCCTAAGTTATGGGCGTTATGAACTCCAACGCCTTGCTGCTTGTTGAATCTAGTTAAAACTCTTTTCTAGTCTTTTTCATAAGAGCATTTTTCACCTTTCAAAGCAAAACCAAAAGTTGGTCGTCTAAACGCCGCAAACCCTTTCATCTAAAAATCCTAGCAAACTATGAAGACCATCTATGTGGGAACGATTCCGGGCTTTCGGATATTATGCTGACAATGACCTAGCCCTACGCTCGGGGTAATTCAACCTATTTCGACGGTTAGGTTGGGACGAAGCAGTAGCTGGATCAACTCCATTCTTCGTAGCCATGAAAAGCATCATGGTTTCAAATTTTTTAGCATAATCAGCTAGGAGTTTTGCTTGATCAGCCACGATTTCTTTAAAAGCAACTACCTCTGAATTTGGGACTACTTGAGACTGTATAGCACATGTGCTATTGCGAATTCCATATATATCCCTTCAAGTAGCTCGATCTCTCCCCAAGCACATCAATGGAAACTTGTACCTCAGATTGGGGATTTGTGACATCGAGTTGCGACTGCTCGGCTATCTTTTTAGCAATCTCAGCCTATGCCAATTTGAATTAGTTAGCATATTACATGTATATGTAGAAATTTACATTTGGCAATCTGTTTCTAATCAGTAGTCTACCAACAAAGAAAATATGATTGAAGCAAAATCAAGACCATATCATGAATTCCTATGCTGATCTTCAAAGGTTTGACAATAAGCATATCAAGACATATCATTTCCAGTGATTTTGCTTATGCAGCAAACAAAGTAGTACAAATTTTTTGGCAATTCACCGATCATTTGTCAACTCCTCTCTAAATATAAACATATACCCATGATCATATAACATTGCTCTTAGTTTGAAATAATGCAAATTGCCAAGTGAGATAACAAGAATTAACCCTGCAGTGGCACTATTTTCTAAGAACATGTAAGGTCTTTTATTAGCTATTGACTTAGGCCATTATCGGCATATATAAGAACCTGCATTTGCAATCAAATAAAGGGGAAGATAACTTAAATCAAATATCGATGACGTAGCCTTGTTTATCCGTACTTAAATCATTCGCAAACAGAACAGATACGAAACACAATAAACTGAGCAGATGTAGTAGAATTTAGTAAAGTTCATACTTACATGAACTTCCTAAGCCTTGTCGTTTATCCATGCTTCCTCTCCATGTCGATGATGTATGTGTGTGTCCTTGAACCTTTCTGGAAAAGACTGTTCTCTGTTTTCTTTTTTTACCTATTATTTAATTTGCATTTCTCCTTAACATTAGAATAAACAAGTTTATAATTTAAAAAAAAAAAAAGATAACTACAAAGTCATAGTTACAAACTTGGATGCTCATGCTACAAATGAATGGGAGCCACTAGTATGGTTATATTTCAACGATTTTCGTGCATTTTTCCCTCTCTTAGACTTCTTCTGTGAAAAACCATAAAACAGACTTGTCGAGTACCTCCCAACCAAAGAACAAGCCAATAGGATCTTACATGTTTTGCTGCTTCCATATCTTTCTACTAATTTATGCATCTATAGTAATGTCTATTATATACTAAAAAAGGACAAAGATTACCTTAAAAGCTTTTTTCTGCCATACTTTCTTAATCATGAATTTTCAGTCCTCTGGATTACAGAGATAGAATGGATGGTTTTGGGGGTCAGACACCTCGTTCTTGATCACTTTGTAGTGATTGTGTAACCTGCACTTCCAGACTCTATACAAAGCTTACACTTAACGTCGATGATGTGTCTAAGAACCATATCGTTCTTATAGTCACCGAGTCAAAATGTTTGCTGTAAGGAAACGACCAAGTTTAATATAAGTTGGTAGGTGAGTGAATTAAATGGATAATGTGTTAAAAGAGTACCAAAAAATGCAAATTACCCCAACACGCAGAATAATGGATTCTTTGATCCCAAAATCAATATCTATCGACCCAATGTCTTGAACTGGAGCATGAGATCGAATACTCTCCCCGGTAGCATAAGCCACGGAAGAAGCATAATCTCCAACAATTGCCATTGCTTCGCAATCTATTTCAATGGGAATGGGATGATGAGTACCCGGATGACCAAGCTTTTTCCTTTCCTTATCCACATTTATCCCTCGTGTAAGACCTCGTACATGCTTCTTACTTGGGATTAAGGTGGACCCAATTAAAGACCATAATGCAATTTTAACTTAGTTTTAAAAAAAAAGTTCCACCATACACAGACAAAATTACAACTTGTAAATCAAATTAACGGCAAGTCAAGATCATATAGTAGAGTTTCAGCATCTATATGTGAAGTGTCATTGCTAAAATAAACTCCAGCATTTCCAAATTGCATGCATATGAGAGAGGGAATAAAATAGACGGACACAATTTCAGCTTATAAGTATTCAATTTCACAAATAAAAATTGACATGATATATAATTTCTCATCCGTGCTACCTCTGACATTAGGCAGGCTAGAATGCTAGTTGGTCTCATCGGTAGGTGAGGTGGGGAGCTCAAAAGGTTGGGCAACCATCATAGACATGCCTTCAGCATGATTAACTGTAGATTCAGTTGGCAGAGATGAGGTCGTTCAATTGGGGCTGCCACCCTCTTTTTGAATTCTTTGTGATTTTCTCAAAGCTTGAGTAGTTGAAGTGCCTCTCTTTTTTCCTGGATCCATAACTTTTGCCTAAAATTTAGAAACAAAAGAATTAAAAAGTATTGCAACTATAATACAATATATGCATTCCCAAAACAAATAAAAAGGATTGCAACTATAAGAGCAATCATATGCAAATATCACCCTTTTAGCTTAAGACCTAGAAGACGCATCATTGTCAATGCAGGAACTTAGAATTTCTCCACCTTCGGGTGGTATATAATTAGGATTAGCACCATGGCCCACCTTGTTGTTCCCCTCTTTAGTACTTTTACCACTTGCTTTCCGTTTTGAACCAAACAATGACATTGCCATGCTCTTCAACGTAGCAGGATCTGTCTCAACAGCCTCTAATTCTTTTCAGTAATGTTTAATTGTTTCTTGCCTTTCCTTTTCAATTTCTGTCATCATATAGAAATCCAATAACTATTGTTAGAATCCAGAAATTCATCAACAAGATACCACCACTTCTATTAAAAAAAGGTCAAAATTCACTAACTACTGTTATATTTAGCAATTCACTAACAAGATAACACCATCTCTGTCAAAAAAACAGATTAGGTAAACACAGATAATGCATACCACATTTCCAAAAGAGAGAATCCAAAAGCATATTTTTACATTCTAAAAGAAAATTTTTCCAACACAAAGGTCACCTCTACTTTAATAAAAGCTAGAACTCGAAACAAGAAAGGGGAAAGTATTCGTAGAGAGCAATTAGCAATAACATGGTACCTTCTTCACAAAAGATTGGCCAAAGTTGTTTACTAGTTTTCTTCAATTTCAGCCAATCTGCAAGGAAAAATCATTTTTAAATACTACGTTGAAGAAAATCTGCCAGGAGTACTTGATTGAAAGTTGCATCATTCTAGCTCTTACTAATTGGATTTCACTAGATATAACAAAGGCATGCAAGGAGAGCTATTACTAAAATAGAAGAATGGGTACAAAATCTGTGTGATCTGCATATATTAGTATTCCCAAGCTTAGAGTTAAAACCCCCTTTTGACCTATTCATATTCTGGATATCAGTACCAATACCACACTACCATACATCCTAACATTATTAACATTTTAAAAAATTGCAGCAGCCAACCCAACCCACATATGCCACACCATGCCCCATCATTACTTGTTCCCTAATAGTAGTAAAATGACCAACACAGAACCCCATAAATATGTACAGCCCCCGGCCCATACACAAGCCATAACAACATGTCATCGCATTTATATTGTAAAATAAACACACTACACTACAAGGATTCTTAGGAGACTTCCAATACTCATAATCAGAACAATGCAAAGAACGCGATCTATCCAAAAGACTCAATGCAATTTCATAGGCTCAAAATAGCAAAATCAATACCAAAATCACATCATTATGGCCAAGTTTTCAAAATCTTCAACAATCTAAAATAGTTTGCATGTTCTAGACATAAACAACATACCATAAACCTTAAATCAGACAAAAACGGAAACTTAGGGTTTCAAAATTAGGCTAGTTCAAAAAATAATAATAATAGAACATTTGAAAACTAATCTAAATTAGAGAAACCAAGGGTTTGAAAAAGATAAGAAATAATATTAGTTGATACAAGGGGGTCTTCCTTTTTTGGTAAACTGTGAACATTTATAAAGCTCAAACAAGGATTACGACGGGCCTTAGCCAAAATAAGGAGAAAACACAACCTATCAGCACAAAGCTATACACAAAGGGGTCTTCTCTGCGTAGAGAGAATCAGGAGAGAGAGAAAGAAAGAGAGAGAGTACTGAAGTTCCTGTCAAAGGTCTAAATCTAATTCAACGCACTAGACCCATGCGTGGCGACAAAAGGCCATGCCAATGAATCCAACCCGTCGTGTCAGCTCTTAATCAAGCCGCACATCGACGACCACACGCCGCCGTGTAAAGCCCCAACATTTTGCCCCAATTATTCATCAAAAAAGGAAATTGAAAATTGAAAAATAGATGATCTTCATAGAGAGAATTAAGAAGAAGAATCGATAAATAGATGATCTTCGTAGAGAGAATTAAGAAGGGGAGAGAGAGAGAGAGACCTGGTAACGAGAGCTAGAGATCGAATGGTTGCATTATCTGTAACGTCATAGTGAATTATGAAAGAGAAAGGATAAGAAGCATTCCCCTTTATCTTTCTTTTTTATCTGAAATAAAATAAAAAAATAATTATCATCCATTGATACTACGTCGTTTTAGAGCCAAAAAGGAAAAAATGTAGCATGAAACATAGCGCCAAATAGATTTGGTATTTCAATTATTTTGGAGAATTAGGGCCAAAATAATTAAGCACCCTCGTATCGTGCAGTACGGACAAATTCTAAACTTAATCAACCAATTACATTTTAATAATGGTCGATCTGAACCTTTCTCGTCTTATTGATTCCATCATTATTACTAAAATTGAGGATCATCGAATATCAGTGACTGCCTGATCGAACAACATTTGGTGCATCCCGAGACATTAGACTACTAGATTGCAATACTCAACCCCAACATGAGTCTTTTTTTTTGAGGATCATTGAATATAGGCGACTGCCTGATCAAACAACATTCATACAAATAATGAAATTAATCGGGTATCGCTACACACTTTGATTGGATAGAAAAACTCATTATGTTAATCAAATTATGTCTCGATAAAGAAGCTTTTTAAACCCGATTGAGACAAATTTTTACGAGAATGATATAAACAACACGAAAAACAAAATCAACGGTCTGAATCGTTGTAATTATGTCACCGTCGAATGACTACAGTACATTCAAATACAATATAAGATTTAGTATGTTAACAATTACATTGAATGTATAGAATTTAAAGATCATTACCAACTCAATTTTTACAGCGGCCGATTTGAACCGTTAGCATTTCACATCTCACTGATTTCATCGTTGTCACCAAAATTTAAGATCATCGGATATCAGCAACCGCCTGATCGGATAACATTTGATTCGTCCTGAGGCATTAAAGTATTAGATTGCAAGACCTGGCCCATACTAGAGCCTTTATTTTGCGATATGAACTGTCTATGTTTTACAAATGATGGAGTTCATCAATCTTACCAAGAATGAAGTTGATCAGGTATCGCTACACATTTGATCGGACAATAATTATCATCCTAAAATCAAATTGTGTACCAATGCAAGGAGCTTTCTAAACCCGATTGAGTCAAATTTTTACCATAATGATTTAATCAATAAGCACAAAAAATCAACGGTCTTCATTGTTGAAATAGTTTTGTCTTATTGAGATCCGCTAAATAATCGTATCAAAGATTATAAAAAATTGTATGACATATAATAAAATTAGATATTGTGAAGACTTTTGGCGATGCAGTAATGTTGTCGCTAAACATTTCCGCTTAGCGCCAAATGAAAAGTTAAGCGCAGGAAATATCCCGCCAATAAAGACTTTTGCCGACATCAAAATGTGTCACCGAATTTGCCCTTCAGCGATACAACTTGCATCGCCGAATGTAAAGACTTTTGCCGACATCAAAGTTTGTCACCGATACATACCCAACAGCGACGCACTTTTTGTTGTGTCACCAATCTTTATCGCCGAATGTGAAAACTATTGGCGACATCAAAGTGTGTCGCCAATATATACCCAACGGCAACGCATTTGTTGTTATGTTGCCAATCCTTGTTGCCAAAAGGCAAATTTGTTATGGTGAGATAGAATGCACACTGAATACACATTGTGTAATTGCTCCATAGGTGTACATGGATGCCCTTAGCATGATAGCACATTTTTGGAGGGTCGATAGCTTCTGGATCATTTAAATAGATAGATTACCCTGTGTGGTGTTTTTATGTTAGTTGTTTGTACTATATTTAATTCAAGCATGCTCATGTAATTAAGGGAAGGTTATTATATAATATACATCGGTTGTATTGTTGATCATTTATGCTGCAGTGATGTTGTAAAGCTCTTTTGCTTTTTTTGAAAATATAATTGCAGGGATGAATCCAGTTGCATTTGTGATTTCCACATTAAATTTGATCATGGGATAGAAAAGTTAATGCAAGCATCATTTGCTAAGTATTTTCTTTGAATGTGTACTGCATGGGCATGATAAATTTGTGAAAGGTAAAATTGCACAGCATTTGTAGAGCATAATGGGGAGTAGCAAAAAGTTTTTTCATTCATTTGTTGGACAATAGTATTACAAAAATGTGAAAGACATGGCAATAAGTGAATTGGTGCAATTGGTTATGTTTCTTACCTGGCAATGGCGAGACTTTTTTGTCACAATAGTTACACCAGAAGCTGCCATCACCATATGCATAAGTAGCTCTATTGCAGTTTGAGCAAGACAAGTAATTAAAATTTTTGGTTGAAGGCAACTACTTTGATGGTGCCTTGTACGCTTGGATATTCAAGCTGGTATGAGTAGTGCAATCAGACAAACAATCAGACTATAGCTATGTTTAAGAATGGATGTGGTGGTATATTGTAGCAAATGTGAATTATGCTATTGTTAGAAGCCAATTAACTCAGTAACTGATGTTGATAAGTCAACAATTACAATGATGTCATCAGCAGTTGGTTTTTTGTGAAGAGCTCTTTGCAGATTTGCCGGTGTCGGTGGTGGAAGATTGCTGATTTTTTTTCAGCATTTGCCATGCACCTTGAGGGGTTTGGAGAAATAGCAAAATAAGTAGGAAGATAATTTTATTGAATTTATTTTGTTTGGATATATATAGTTATCACCATTTACGGAGTTCGATTGCTTCTGGAAAGGATGGATTGAATATGAAAGCAAATGGACCGTGTGTTGCTAAGCTTCCACTTGTGTTTCGTGGTTGGATTTTAACTGTCAAAGTGCAAAACTAAGCATAAAATATAAATAATGGTTAGTTTTGTCAAAAAGGGAACACTACTGAATAAGATAACCTCTTTGTATTTATATGGACAAGGTGATATGTTTCAAAAGATGAAGTGGATAAAAAATTGGCATCTGGGATATTAGCTTGAGCAGGACGTATATGATTGAAAAATGTAAAATGAGAGAAACTAGCGATCTGTGTTATTAAATAAGTAATTACTTGAAATGACATACTATTAAATGAAAGCCAAAAATGTGATTGGAGCACAAAGAAGACTGAATTTACCATAGTATGTTGATAGCTTCAAGCGCATAACTATTGCAACAGGAAATAGGCCTTGCATTTTGCGGAATTCTTTAGCTTCATATTCTCTAAACTGATCCCATAGGGAAATTATAGTCGGTACCATGATGTTTCAGTTTGTTTAGAATTATGTTAACCCATTGTTGATAATGAATGCATAAAATAGGCGTTGTTTCGTGAGTTTTACCTTGTATCTATGGCTCGTAGATCAACTATGTGTGAGGACTTTGGCTTCCTCCATGGACCAACGTGCAGCACAACGAACAAGACATCTGCATATTCATTGGATCAGTCATACTTTAGCACGCGTGTTTTAGCAAGTTTTGTGTAATAATCATAGACATTACCTATTTTCACATCAGTCCCTTGAACAACATGTACATCACTCAGCGGAGTGAAATTGAACTGAAGTGATCTTTGGGAGAAGCCATCAATCTTAATTTTTTCGATTGGTGATTTTGCACTGATGACCAACTGGTGCATTTTGTTCAAGAAATGAAATTGTTCCTTGATTCTTGTTACAATTGCATTGGTTATAGCATATGTATGGTAGAGTTTCAATGTTTTGGCAAGGATCTCGATGTTGTCCCCATAAATCATGCTTTGCATATTGTTTCCCTACAAGTTATTTTATTCTGTCACACCCTCGATTTTCAACATAAATATAAAGAGATTTCATAAATAAAACCTCATGTTAATCCGTACAATACCCCAAAATAGTTCAACATATCTATTTCCACAATTACACTTTGTCCTCCATTAATTTACAAAAGTTTGCACCTTGGCTCCGAGGCTCAAATCATCATACATATTGACTATCAAAGAGAGTTAAGAACTTACAATATTCCCAAATCAAATATTTACAAATATAGTTACAAATACATCTTTCAAAAATAATCTACAAAGATGACTTAGTAACTCCTCTTTGTTAGTTTTCAAAACAATATCCACATCCAAGCACTTCAAACATGAAGCTACTATCTTGGGTTAGTACCTAAAAAATAATGTAAGGTTTAAGCTACACTGGCACAGTAGAAACTTCTAATCTAACAATGTATGCATATGAAATGTAGGGATGATCACATAATGATCAAAGACATAGGAATTTGAAGAATGGATGGTAACAATGACCAATAACTCAACACTCCAATTTCCAAACCCACCAAATACTTAATGAGAAGCCTTTAAAAGTACCATGTGTCCAAACGTGTCTCGTACATGTGTCTTGAGCCGTAGCTCCTGCTGGGCCAGTTAAAGGACCCCGATATCCTCTGTCAGGCACCTTACCCATAGGGTGGTCCTAAATATCCAATACGAGCATATAGCTCTTGTCGGGCCAATTAAAGGACCCCGATGTCCTCTGCCAGGCACTCACCCGTCGTTGAGTCCTGAATGTTTTCGTCGTGTTCGTAAAGTCCCAAAATCATGTATTCATCATATTCGTACCATTCAAATCCAACTTTGATATATAAAATGATTTTCGTGATATCATGTCCAAATGAGCATTTAAGTCATGGATACATTCAAGAAAGTCATTAAAATACGAGTAACTAAGTTAAGAGTCGTTTGGGAGGTGTTTGGGTAGGTTGAAAGTGATTGTAAACCAAAACGGTGAAAAATGAAGCAAAACAGTGAAAACTAGAGATAAGCAACATGTATCGATACCCAGGAAAATGGTATTGATACCATTTGACCCAAAAGCATTCCAGACGCAAGGGTATCGATAATAAGGACAAATGATATCGATAACAAGTGATTTTCTGGATTGTGGAACACAAAGGTATCAATAATAATGCAAATGGTATCGATAACAATTCACTTCGAGCAGGTTTTCTGCAAATTTTCATGGGTTCAACAACAATAACAACCACAATAATATCAACAACCAACAACACGAATCAAGGCAAGGAAAACAAGTCATAAATATATATTGAAAGTTAAAACTCCCTACCTCAAAGATTGAAGAACAAACTCAAAGATTTTCCAAGCCCTAGCCCCAAATCTTGAAACCGAATGGAATATGCCTCCACTAAGCTCAAACCAGCAAAATACGAGCCACAATACGCGAAGGAATGAAGGTTTGAAGGTGGGTTTAAGTGGGTTTTGAGGTGGTTTGGGTGAAATTATGAGATAGAGAAAGAAAGAGACGTTCGAGAGAGGGAGAGAATAGGAGTGTAGGAATGAGGGGTGTGAGTGTGTTTCTCACACTCCTCCCTTATATACTCACACAAATGCATATTACCCATTCACCCAAATCTTTAAAACTCTTACACATTGAACCCCTCAAACAATTATCCAATAATATTCACAATTATCATTTATGAAACAATATAAATTTATTAAACAAAAATACGGATCTTTACATATTCGATCAATTTTATTTTATTTTTAAGCGGAGATTTATGGGACCTAAAGGTTTTCTGCACATATGGTAATTTGCATTACCTATGCATCTTGCAAGAGCAGCCTTTGATAGCTTGATGATGAGCTGCTCATTGACTTTGGCAAGCCTTTTTTTTTTTTATCATAATGTGCACTGTGAAGTTCTTGGTTTAAGGACCAACTTGATCAAGTGTCAAAATATTCGGAGGCATTGTTCTTGCAAAATAATAGTAACAATATAAGCTTGAACTTGTATTGAATATTGAATAGTTATTTGACAGGAATGTATGTGAAAGGATACATAATTACCTATTGTGCAAAAATGCTTATTTATGTACAAGATGCTAACTATTTTTAACTATCTAACTGTGCTATTATGTACATTGAGCCTTGGCTAGAAGTTCTTTGTATACAATATTGAGAGTACAAAATGAGGTTAATGGGTCAGCCTGTGATGATTCTAGCAGTACTTTAATTTTGGCTGCTGTTGTGGCACACGATAACGCAACATAAAGTTGACCACACAAGAAAACTGGTTGTGGCAGGTACACACTAACAGTGTGTAAGGTCTGTCCCTGTGCTATGCTTATGGTCATGGCAAAACACACTCGGATAGAAAATTATTTACGGGTGAAATTAACTGGATAGTATTCATTCTTGTTTGGTTTTAAGAGAATTCTTGGTATAAAAACTTTGGCCCCCTTCTTTTCTCCCACTGCAATTTCAGCATAAAATGATGTTCCTTTGAAATTCTCTACAAATCAATCTTGTGCCATTGCACAGTTCCTTTGAAAGGTTAATGTTGTGGAACAAGTGTATCGGGCTATTTTTTTTCAAGACCAAACGATGTGGTGGCATCCCTGTGGGCATTATGGAATTGAGAAAATCCATGTATGTTCCTTGTTCTAATGGATTATCTATCATATCAAAACTAAGGTATGTTGCTTCTTCTCCTGGAAATTTGGTTATCATGGCTTCATTTTTTTCATCAATTCCTTGGTTCTTTGGCGTCAAAATTGCCGACTCAGTAATAGAAAGAGGATTTTCTGCATAGATTTCAATTGAGGGAAATACAAATCGTATTAGATCATCTAGCGATGGTACGGTTGCAGTTGGCTGAATGACAAAAGATGATGGTAATCTGATCTGTCCTTCATGATTTGTTGGTTCCAAGCCATCTCCAATGCGAAGAATATAATCACAAAATGCAGGATCTGCCTTTGCATGCATATTTTCCTTGAGCTTGATTTTTGTAAGAGATGGCCAAATGTAAGACCTGATCAAACTTGCATTCATGGAATTCTCTTTTGTTCCTTTTGGTATAACAGGGAGCACTTGACGGAAATCTCCTCCCAAAACAACAACTTTACCACCAAAAATAACTTTTTTCTCTGTTAGGTCTTGTAGCAATCAATCCAACGCTTTAATTGTCTCATTTTTTTGCCATTGGAGCCTCATCCCATATAATTAGGATTACTACCTTGAGAAGTGTTGTAATACTAGATTATTTTCTAATATTGCAATAAATTTTTCCTTCACCATCTATAAAAATTTTGAATCTTGAATGGGTTGTTCTGCCATTTGGAAGGATTGATGCAGCAATTCCAGAACTTGCAGCAGCTAGAGCAATTTTTCCCTACGAACGAATTGTTTCAAGAATAGTGCGATAGAGAAAGGTTTTGCCTGTGCCACCGGGTCCATCAATGAAAAAGCTCAGGGTTATGGAATTAAAGACAACATGAAGTATTTGATCATATGTAGTCTTTTTCTCTTGATTTAATAATGTAACAACTGCAATATCTGCTTTTGACACAGGCATATTGAGTTCGTCTTGTATTTCGCTGCAGATGTGCTCTCTTTCCTCCTAGTGTTTGACCAAGTCAGACAACTGAAAATGTGCCAAATTTTTTCCACTTGATTCGAGCATTGAATTGATTGCATGAAGCTATTTTTGATGCGTTGTGTCCTTTGTCATATGCTAAATTGAGAGATAGTCTTCTTCAAACTTTAAGAAAAGTTGTTTGGAATTTACAGGAGAGCAATAAACAAGTATTGTGCAGAATAACTATCTAAATGATGTTGGCATTCTATATATACATGCTTCTTCCATACACTTTTCATTACTATCATCGTCTTCTTAAAGGCCAAGCGCAATTGCAGCTTCTCTGTATGAACTAGTTAATGTTCCATCGACAATCTTTAAATAATCAAATGGTGTTGGTGCTGGAACATGAGCTAGAAGTAATCTGAGGCAATCTTTTTCTCCTTCATTTGGATTTGCTCCTACAATTCTCCCAATGACTTCATCTCGCTGTCGAACCTTCCATACTCTTGATTGGCCAATCCATACAAATTCTCTTGGGAAATCTTCGTAGAGTAATTTTGCAGCTTTGGCATGATCATCATGAGCATTCATCCAGAAAAATTGGGTTAGCATGGTTCTCAAATAGAAATCACTATCCGCAATTCCTTGAAGATTTGTTTCGTCTTTGAAATTGATTGTTTGGCGACCTTCTCATGGAGTTGTAGAGTTAACACTCATGGGATGAATATCATTCGAAGGGAATCTATAAATTCTCCACATAGCTTTAGGTAGGGATACCCATCTTGCAGACTGGAATTGTTTGATCTCATCAATGACCAGATTTTGAGTGACGACAATTAACTTGCAGATAATTTTGTCATGGCCCTTGTAAATATACTCATATAAGTATTTAACTGCTTTGATTGTTGAACAAACTTCAACATTAATATGGCAATCAAAGCGTGCCAAAAGATATGGATTATATGAAACAACCCATCTATTATACAACATTTGTCCTCTAACAAGAACTTGCTCGCCATTCTGCCATCGCCTATATATTGGATATCCATCTTCAGTAACAATTGCTTGCACAGAATAATCTCTGGAATAATGATTCTTGCATGAACCATTTCCTATACAAGCATTATTTGCATTCAAATCACCACATGGACCATGCATCATGTGCTTATGAACCATTGCATAAAGATGTGGCTGTTCATGTTTGTCAAGCAATTCTGCAGATATGAATGCGTCAAATTTGTCAACAGTATTTAATTTATATCCTCTTTTCAAGATGATTAGCATGTACATGTGTGGCAAGCCTCTTTTTTGAAATTCAATAACACAAGTATATGCTGCAATTGGGTCAAATAATTCTTGCTGTATTACCTCTTTTTTGTAGTTGCTCAAATTTGCTTCTAAAAACTCTTGTCAACAAATCTAGCCGATATGAGCTTCCTCATGAGATTTCAGCTCTTTTTTTTTATTTCTAGCCAATTTAGATTGCACGTCATAGTGAGGAACAGGTCAGGCTTCCCATACTTTTTAACAAGCATTATTGTGTCTAAATATCTCTTTTGCATGTCTCGTGCATGGCCCACTTATAAAAGTTCTTGGGAGAATTATTATTTTTCCCACTTTTAAGCCTTCTATTTCGCCTTGGCCAATGTTGTCCACTATTCCTTGGTATAAGTCTGCTCGGATTTCTTCTTGTTTGGTTCGGAAATAATCGAGCCTTGAAGTTTCTATTTTGACATACATGTCAGTGACAAATTGCTGTAACAAATGCCCTAATCACAATAGTATTGAGTCTGTTGATGGTCTGATTTGCAATTGATATGCATAGAATTCACGAGCAGAGACCATATTGTCATCATCATTAGTGACTTGGTGCACTGGAAAAAAATAAGCAAATAAGATATTGCATAGCAAAATAAGTCTTTTGTGTGATTGGAAATTTTGTTAAAATGGAGTTTTCTTTGTTACTTGCTGCTTCTATCGCAATTAGTTCGTCAGTTGTAAAAGCACCACTTGGTAGAACTGTTGGTTGTGAAGGGACAACATGCCTCGAGGTATTGCTGTTTTGTTTTCTTTATGCCTCGATGCCAACCAGATTCACCTTGAGGAAATGGTAATGGACACTGTAATGGGTCATAACAACCATAGTAGTATTGAATTATGTGGCTATGCTCATCATGATTGCGAACTATGATTTCTCTTTCTGCAACTTGATCATCATCTTCATTTTCATTCCAAATTGCAATAACTTGGAAACAACAGGTGCGTCAGTTGTTAGATCTTGTAGTTTTGGATTGGCTTTAAGCTTAATCTGACAATTTTGCAGATCTACTACCCCTATTAGACTCTGAAAGAACCTTGAATATGGATTACCATAGAGCATAACAAACAATGCTTCTATCATTGATGTCCGGAGTTTATCCTTTGAACCCTTCCTATGATCAACCTCATGCTTCATATCATAAAAAAGTATATCTGAAAGATTGATGGCACCTTTCTAGAAGGGTGAATACCGTTGACATAATCGTATATCTGACCTTGAGCTCGAAAAGTATAAATTCCATTAAAGCATTTTGCAAACTAAGGATCAAGGTGAACACCAAAGGAGGTGAAGGCAAATGCATCATTATAAGGTTTAATGTACTTCAAGAAGTGAATTGACTCACGAGTTAGTCTTGAGTACAACTGCTGGAATTCATCGAGTATTGTAATCGGGTACAAATCCACTTCTCCCTTGCAGCAATAAAATCAGGCTGTTTCATATGGGATTTTTTTTGCACCACAATGTAGGCATAAGGGCTATTCAAGTAGTCTGTACGGTTCAGTTTGTACGAGATGGTGTTGTAGACTTGGTTGAGGCATCAATAAACTATCTGTCATACCTATAGAATATATTTGTTATGATAGATATAAAGCAAGAGTCCAATATTCTATTGTCTATTATGCTAGTAAGAGTTTTAAGGAATACCTATGGGAATGTCATATAGCACACAAAATTCATCACGAGCATCATTTGATTGTTGCTCCAATAAATTTATATAGTAATATGATAATTAGCAAGTTCAAGCTGAAGCATGACAAATTGGAAAGTGTAGAAATAATCTAGCTCTTGCTTTTCATTCTTCACCTCTTTGGGCAACCTGGATAGAAGCTGAGTCATTGCCAGTGGACTGGCCAGATATATTTATTCTGAGACAACTTTCAGGAGCCAAATTTGAATTCACGAAATTTGTACTTATCTCTCCATCTTGAACATAAACAGGAACAAGAGCATCGATCTGCTATTTTTTCTAACCGTAGAGCTCTTCTCATTGCATTGATTCAGTCTTTTTCTTCTTGTGACGATTCAGAGTATAGTACCCTTGAATGTTTTCTCTCTGACATCTCCTAGCTTTAATCAGTAGTTTTTTGATATGATTGGAACATGTTTCCTTAACATTCTATAAGTATTGCAAGTTTTATTTATATAAGAGAGCCAAAGATATAGAGAGTTAAACCAAAAGGTTGGAGCACTAAATATGCTAAGACTTATTCACATAATTTGCAAATGAGCCTACAACAATAATGATTTTAACAGATGTTCTATTTGTATTTAATTGGATCATGAACTATTTTGATGCAGCATGAACCATTTTGAGGATTCTTGAGGCAAATAGCTAGGGAATAAAGAGTAGTAATATAACTTGAAAAGAAGGAGAGAAAGAAGCCAAACCTCCACACGTGAAGAACAAGAAGAGAAGAAAATGTTGTATCACTAGGAGCAGCAGAGCGATTTTTCCAGAACCAATGGTGAGAAGGATGAGTTAAAAACTGGGAACTTGTAGTCTAATAGGGGTGTATTCTTGGTGTCCAAGAGAAGTACATTGATAAAGACATTAAATCAACTTTTTAATAATTGGTGACCTGTGTTTGCAGAAAACTGCTCATCTGAATGTCAGTTTGCTTTCTTTTTGGCGTGGATATGGGAAGCTAATATGTAGGAGGCACAAAGATTGCATACAACTTTGTATTATTTGCAATATATCTGTTTTTTCAAAAATATTTGTAAAATAGTTAGTAAGTGCTTATCTATAATATTATAAATTGTTGCATTTAATTTTGTTTCTATATGTATTGTTTAATTCTTTTTTACTGCTCTATTAGCATTGTAAGGTAAATCAAAAGATTTATCAGCATAAGAATAGGTTCTTTCATTTCATTTTAGAAAAATTATTAAGTTGGCAACAAGTTCGTAGACTGTAGTCCTTATTCTATTAAGTGATATGCAAATGTTTGGGCATACAAACTTTGCACATCAAATTTATGCAGCACGAACACTTTAGAAGGGCGTCATGTCTATGTATTGCACATGGGATGTGGGGACACAGCGGGCACACGTGGGGACATGTATTGGACAAGTCACGTGACATGTCCAATAATGTTTATTATTTTTTTTGTGACGTGTTTATGTTCATTTTTTCTTACATCTTTTTTCATATATTTTTTATATATATGTACTTATATTTATGTTTTATTTAGTTATACACGTGGCGTGTTATCTGTAGAGACCCGTAAATTTCTTTATTTTAATTTTAATATTTTATGAAGGGATAAGTGATGGTTTAGTGTGGAAATTGTGGCTGTGGGTTAATGTGCAAGAATATGGAAAATGTGGGTGTTAGTGTAATATAGTGCATGTGTGTATATGTGTGTGTGCCAGGAGAGAAAATTCATTTCTCTCCTCCCTCTCCATCTCTCGGCTCTTTCTCCTCTCCCGGCCCTCTTCATCTCTCTCACTCTCTCACCCAAAAACTCGCCTCTAAACTCAAAACCCAAAACTACTAACCTCAACTCCATTTTCTACTTGTGTAATCGGGCTCGTATCGCGTTGGATAGAGCTCGGTTCGGTGTATTTAGCTCGGTTGGGATTCCGGAAGCTAGGGCTTGCTTAATCTCTTTGGTTTCGGCTTGGATACTCGAGGTAGGGAATTCTACCTCTCTTTATATGTTTTATGAGTGATTTGGTGCATGAATCGTGCTTGTAATGGCGTGTTTAAGTTTGGATTGAAAATTCGTAGTTGCTGTCAGAATTGTCTGTTCTTCCTGGATTTCTACCGGTAGGCCCGTCCTTTCTACCGGTAGAACGTTGTTACTTTACCAGAAAATCGATTCCCTACCGGTAGGAGCCTTTTTCCTACCGGTAGAACAATTGAGAAATTCCTTCGCAACCAGCTCAAACGTACAGCAGCAGCTCAAAAGCTGCTCAACGTATCGAACTTCTACCGGTAGTCGAACTTCTACCGGTAGGAATTCCTTACCTACCGGTAGGTCAAGCACAAATTTGAATGTTGACCTTTCTGTTTCCAAGTTCTACCGATAGGACTTGCTTGCCTACCGGTAGGTTGCGTGAATTGGAGTTTCTACCGGTAGGACTTGTTCACCTATCGGTAGGTCTAGGTTCTACCGGAATGTTGGCCTTTCTGTCTTCAAGTCCTATTCTACCGGTAGGACTTGTTCACCTACCGGTAGGTCTAGGTTCTACTGGAATGTTGGCCTTTCTGACTTGCCTGCCTACCGGTAGGACTTGCCTGCCTACCGGTAGGACTTGCCTGCCTACCGGTAGGAGACTAGGAGTTTGAGCTGCTTTCTTGAGCTGCTGTAGTATCTTTCAGCTGCTTTCCTATATCCTTCAACTCGTGTGTCGAAGCTTTTCATCGACTCTATTGGGTTCGTTTACGCATCATTTCTAGTGTTTGGAGAATAATACATATTTCATACCTAAAAACGTGCCCGATGGACTTGAATGAACTTAATGGGTTAATTATCTCGGAAACTAAGATCGACGGATTGACGTTAATGGATTACGGATAAAATGTGATATGTTACCGCCTAAAGTAAATCAAAAACCACAGTGAGTAGTTGATGCATGGGTCATGGGTTTAACTTGAAGTAAAAGGTTAGTAGATTGCTTAAAGGGGAATTAATGACGGTTTCAGAACAAGTGAATGATAAGATGACATAAACGGTAGCTATTCAATGAAACGAGAAACATGTAATGTAAGGGTTGATTTCTATTGAACCTGAAGTTGGGAACCAAATGTGTGATTTGGATATACGGGGTCCTAAGAACCCGGAATGAGAATCGGACATACGGGGTCCAGAGAACCCGGAATGAGAATTGGATGTACGGGGTCATGATCACCCGGAATGTAAATTGGGTATACGGGATCCTCATGCCCGGAATGTCTTTTGATTGATATCGCGATGTGACGATGTGAGGGATTTCTTGTATGCCCATCAAGGATCCATAGGGAACTTATGAGATACTAAGCAGTTGTAACGTAACCATATGAGGTGGATGTGTGAAGATCGAAAGATGAGTAAAAAAAAAATGAATTCGAAGGACAAAGATAGGTTAACTGACAAGAGTGAAGTGTTCGTTTACGTTCTAAATTTCTAATATAGTACTTGTGTCTCATCCATGCTCCCTTTGTTATTCGAAAGTCTATGTTTCATCAACATCTTTCATCTCATTTGCATATAGAGTTTGCGTAGACTTTTCTACTGGGCTAGTGTAGCTCAAGCCTTATATTATTTTCAGGTGCTAACCCGGAACCATAGCTTGCATTGCTTGGCGTGCTTGGAGTGTGGACATTATTTTTGAAAGTTAACCGAAGGAGTTACCTATTCATCTTTGTAAATTTATTTTGAAAGATGTATTTGTAACTAAAATTGTAATTCTTTTGACTCGGAATATTGTAACCACTAATTCTTTTTCGAACTTCGCTACTTATGATAATTTGGGGCCGTCGAGCCAATGTTGTAATATTTTGGAACATTATGGACTTGGAAGCTTAATTGAGGGAAAGGGAACACAGTGATCTTTTGGGTACCGTACGGATATTTGTGAGTATTTTTATTATGAAAATCATTTATAATTATGTTAAAATTCGAGGACGTGACATTATCCACCGTGTCTGTATCTCCACTTTTTTAGAATTGTCATGTCATGTGTTTGTGTCCGTATCTGTATCCATATTTGTATTCGTGTTCATGCTACACGGCATCAAACTATGCTTAAAATGTTGGAATCGAAGAATGTAATCTAGAAACTGTAAGATATAATTTGGTGAAAAGAAGATAGAAACTATAAAAATTTATTACTATGTTTATTCTTGAATATTTGCGTTGCACAAGAATGAAAATGTTATTAAGCACAAATTCATGTCGCTGTCAATTTTTTCCTCATTAACAAGCTTGAAGAAGTCATTCTCCTCCATTAATTCGTGGAACAAACTTATCTTTTTTGTGCAAATAACAATTTATATAGAAGGTTAGATTTGTCGCCAAACAATTATTTATGCATAGAGACAATATTTAATTGAGATGGAAGGAATAATATCTAAAAAGGAAGTAGAAAATTTTTTTTTTTAATTTCTAACTTGGGTGACTTTAGTATATGTTAATACAATCATGATTATAGTGCAGTACCATATGGGCTTATACCCACTTATAGAGATTTGGAATATAATCTAATAAAATATATGGCATTAGTGTTTGGTTTCACATATGGCCATCGAATTATGTTAGATTCCTACCAAATTTAGAGATGCTAACTGTGTGTGTATGTCGGGGGGGGGTGTGTGTTTTCTAATCTTTTTAGGGAGATATTTTCTCTAATCTTTTTAATTATGTATTGACCTATAGGATAATACGAGTATATACACTTTTCTTTTCAATTGATTACCTTTTCGTTTTCCCTTTTAAGTTGATTTCATTCGTTTAAAAAGGGTTGATAAGAACCAAAAATCATCAAATTAAAATGAAAACGCATCTTATAGAAAATGTATTATTTTTAAACATGCTTTGATGTTGCATTAAATTAAGTGCGTCATTATTATTTTATGTAGATGACTAAATGAACTTTGTTTAAGCATATTTGAAAATAATACTTCTAGGAGTCCCCAGCTTGGTTGGTAGGGCGGCCAACAATAGAGAAGCATGTTACCTCATGCTTAAGGCACAAGTGCTTTTAGGCACGGACAATCACTAGTAACTAATAAGAAAAAGAGTTTAATGGGCAATGTGCAAAAAATACATTTTTTTTTTTTGCTTAATGGGTTCTAATTATGCCTTCAGCAACATTGAAATTGATTTGTTAGTTTGGAGAACAGAAGAAGAATAAACCATTGAACAAAGTGCACATACTAGCTGGAATGAACAGAACGAGCAAAGCTTTGGTTGTAGTTATAAATATTATCACACAATTGACTGTGCACAAATAAAACATTTCTAGACACGCCCGATTACAAATTACAATCTATTATTAATTATCAGTACACATCACCAACAGGGAGACCAATTTCCTAGTTTTTTCCTATTCACCTAGTCTAAAGATTAGTTTTGGTTACCCTATAGTACATATGTTCAAAAGTTTAATTTACATATTGTTAGATAAGTTGATCAAAACTAGCACCATCATCTTATACATATTAGCTGGTATGTCATCACAAAAAGATATGCTGCAAAAGTCTACCTATTCTATGCATTTTTCTGTCACTACCAGTCGCACTAAAACCCAGAAACAACATAAGCACATCTTCAAAACCATTCAAAATTTCTCTCCCAATTCTCTATTCCATCAATCACAATAACTCTGATCTAATAGTTCCCCAGCACTGCGACGAGGATGAAATCTGTCCACTTTAGGTGTAATGGTTCAATGAACTCATAGAAGATAGGATAACTGACAGACATGTTGTTACAAAGGATAGTCTAGATTCGGTTTCCCATTCTAATTTAACCTCATCAAGGTTTAGCTTCTAAACCATTGGATGCAGCCTTCGGACAAATTCCTGCATAGAAATAGATGAAAGCTTATATTATTAGTGAAAAACAAACAGAACATAATTAGTTGAGCATTGTGCAATTATCAAGTAATTGGAGAGCATAATAATTGCTATTAACCCAGACCTCACCGTTAAAGATCGTTGTTCTACACGTGTATCCAAATTTCATCAAAGTAGACTCATGGTCAAAGATACACAGCAAGCATGCAGTATGCAAATCATCCGAACAAAATTAGCAAAGAGAGGAAGCATTTTTGTATAGGAGAAATCCTGGCTATAATTATGGAATTAAACATTACTAAATAGTTTTGTTACCTTGTGAAGGATGTAGGTTTTCCCAATATAAATTTAGTTCCTCTAACCAATCATACGTAATCTCATTATCATCTTCATAAAAAAATTATCGTGTTGAAAATACACCTCCGCTCACATGCAAGACAAAATTACTTTGTATCCATTTCCAAGTCGATGGATTGCACAAAACTCGCTCCACCCATACTGCATAACATTGTCAACGACACGAATTGGCCATGATCTTGAGCCATGCATTAAGACTACCCAAATTATCATGTTGTGACCTTGCACATAATGTGTACATTCTCGTGGCAATGGCTATGTAATAAACATAATATAACACAAATTTAAGGCATAATTTCCTAAAGCAATGGGCATTGAACTGGTAAACATAAAATGCTAAGTTAAATAATCAAACCATTAAACCAGTCAATTGGTGATCTATAATAACTGCCATATACCAGCTGCAACCCACACCTAACAAAAGAAGCATGCGTCAATGAAAATTTCCAATGATTCATATAATCATGGTGAAACATATTTTGTTGATCTACAAATAAAATGAAGTAACATAAAGCAGGTATATGTAGATTTTAATAGATAAAGAGATGACAAACAAAATACCTACAGTGCTGCTGTGCACAAAGGAATTGTGCACAACAGCATCAAACCAAACTGCCAAAGCAATTTTTGAAGTCCATTGCTGTAAGGACCAAATTTCGTAGTCTTAATTGTATTGGCAATTTCGTACGACAAAACACATATTTTATATCGAGTTATAATTTTATTATTTTTAATAAGCTATTGAGTCTGTATAGGATTAGAGTGGAAGGAATCATTATTATTTGTAATCGAAAGGGAGCGTATTAGATAAAAGGAGGTCGGCTGCAGCAGATGAATTTTGGCAAAGACGGATCGATCTCTCCATCAATCTCGTTATCATCGACATCATCTGTTTTCCGTAAAAAAAAATAGGTGGGCCCAATCAAGAGGTCTAATTTAGGGCTACTCGCGGTCCAGTTCGGTATTCCTAGGAATTTGAGGACCGAACTGCTAGTCACGGTTTTTATAAAATGAAATCCGTGTTCGGATCAAAAGTCCTACCGTCCGGTTCCAATCCAATCCATGACTCAATCGGTTACGATTTTGTCCACGGATTATAGCAAAAATAAAGCTCAAAGATATATCCCACACTAAAAGAGAAGAAGGTTACACTCAGAATTAAGTTTTAAACCACCAGAAAGTACTTGTTACATAAACTACCAAATGCCTACTTCAGAAATCAGATTCAAAAGAGTCTAAACACTAGCAGATTGTATCATTACTATGCATAACATAAAAAAAAATTAGAAAAGAAATGAACTACTGAAACTAAACTAGGGTTATTCGTAACTTATACAAAAAAGGTACTATTTACCCCCTATATTTTATGTACATTTACACTATATCTCATAATTAAGATAAAATACTAAAATTGGCAGGAAAAAGTTTTAACATTACTAACAATTAATTATATAAATACACATATATATTTATACATAAATTTTTAATTATTATTTATATAAAATAAATATTTCACAGTCCGGTTCGGTTAATCCACGATTTTGTAATAAAAATCCGTAGATCGAACTGCGAGTCGCGATTTTCTAATTTTTCAATCCGTGTCCGGACCATTAATCCAGGATAAAATCTAAAAGGTACGGATTGATTCAGTCTGGACCAGTTTCACGGTTCACCGAATTTTTTGAGCAGCCGTAGTCTAGTTATAGACTTGTTATTTTCCTCATAGGTTTGACTCCAGCTATATAGTAAAATGAAAAGGGGCAGCCAAAGAATGCCTCTCCAAGCCATATACTACGTACATATGTGGCGGCAGTAGAAAGAAAGAATGGGAGGCAACTGATTTTCGAGAGCTATTTTTTAAGGGAGACTTTCATTAGGTTTTTGGATGGCTTGTGGACTCAAAGCCGTTGGCGATCAAGATCACAGGGTGCGGTATACGTGTGACTCGGCAGGTGGTACTTAGAATGTTGTGAGGAATTACTTCGTTTGGATAGGTAGATCTGTAACTGCACAATGATTATAGTGACTTGATTCCTTCCCGTGGTTTTACCCATTCAGGGGTTTTCCATGTATATCTTTGTGTTTGTGCGATTGATTGTTTGCGTTGCTTTTGCTAATCTTTTACTTAGTGATTCGCATTCATAGTATTAGGATTTTTTAAGAATTATTAAGGAATCCAATTTTTTAAAATGCAAATTAGCATGCAGTCCAAACCATTAGCCATAGTTATGAATGAATTTGTGGTATGGTCTGTAAATCACATTCTCATTTTCTCATGGATATGATATTGCAGCAACCATTTTTTCGCCCTCAGTAGCAAGGAGGAAATACATGGGCTGAACACCATGCATATAGGTTGGATGCCTCTCAAGCGTCCAACGAACAAATGGGTATTGAATCACCATAGCGGTACACCCTACAACCTAAACAGATATTTTATTTATAGTGAACTTGTAACAAAACCAATAAAGTGGGGAAAAGGATACAAGCAAGCTCTAACCAGAAAAGGATATAACAATCAGTCCAGAATCACCCAGAATCATGCTTAAAACCAGGCAAACTAAAGTTGGTGATAAGAACAAACCAATTTATTTCACTATGAAGCAAGAAAAGACCATAGCTATACAACCATAAGGATAAACAATCATGGGACACTGGAAAAGTCATAACAAAATTACTCTTGCGCAAAGAAAACTATATCCATCACAAAAGCAATGTTAAATGATAGATCCTAGTTTTTATTATTAAGTGGAACAATTTAATGTGCTGCAGGTGAACAGTGCAAAAAGAAAAGGTGAAACCAACGACGAAAAAAATTCATGCAAAAGGAAAAGGTAAAACCAACAAAGAAAAAAATTCATAGACGATCATTTAGTGTTAGAAGATAAGTTTGCTATATAAATGATTTAAAAATAGCTAAATAACTTATTCCACCAACCAACAAGGGAAAACCACGCTTGCATAATTACTTGACCAACATCTGCACGGCATGGACAACAACTGTAATGACACACGAAACCTGTACACAATAGCCCATACAAATGCATAATAGAAATATTATTATCACCCCCCCCCCCCCCCCCCCCAAAAAAAAAAAAAAAAAACTGCACGCACTATCCTGGAAACATCCAGGAGCACCTAAGAAGGCCATAAGAAAACTATACTTCGGTAATTAGTCCGCCAACATCTGAACGCCAAATTCGACCAGGGAATACGCATTTTTATGTGTTCACAGGAAGACCTGACAATGGGCCAGAAGCATAAATGTGTGAAAACTGGGAAAAATTTACGCAAGCAACAATTGGAACCATACACAAGCTGCACACAATAGGTTCACACAAATGACACTATACTATTAACAAACCCCCCCCCCCCCCCCCCCCCCCCCAACCCAACCCAACCCAACCCAAAACTCATACGCACTATTTTGAAAACCGTCCATGAATGCTTAAAAAAGACCATAATAAGAAACCCACACCTTCATACTTAGTCCGGCTACATGCACACGACAAATCAGACGAGAAAATTAATCACAAACGGGAGGCTGAACTACTATTACCCATAAAAAAGCACACGCATTACCTCAGAAAACGTCATCGATGTATAAATTTGTTCACGCCATCTGCGCAACACAAAAGGAGAACACAAAGTGGACAGAGGAAAAATGGTGTGAACCTTAAAGGGAAAGAATCTGACCTCGCATGACCACTCTGGGCTACCAATGCCACTGGAATACTCGATGATTGCCTTGCTCCCTCAAGAAATCCACGAACGCTTTTCTCTCTGACTATCTAGAAACATCCGTCTCTACCCGAGACAAGATATAAGTACAAAGAGAGCACGACGTCAGCAAGCTGTAATGTAAGGGCGAAAGACGAAATTACCCCCAAGAGCGAAACAAGCAGTAGCCCAATTGAGGGGCATAATTGGCAAAAATTAGCCACAAATTGGCAAGCCTCTCAATTTGGCTGCAACGTTTTTAGTTTTTAAAGCCTTAGATTAGACAATACGAGTTCATGTCTTTGGCCAAAAGCAAGAAACTATTCACTTGTATCCTTCATGCACCATAAGAATTTGGTGGAAGAAACTGATAATCCCGGTTAGATGAGTGATATGGGATAAAGTCTAACACTGCCCCTCATGTGTAGCCTAGATGCATGTGTAGATACGAATTGAGGAGACGTGGAGATTCGACTCGGGTGACACAGACTCGACCATAGGAGGTGAGGCCACCCAAGACCCAGCTTTGATACCATATTAAACTCTTGAAGGGCTCTAACCTAAAACCAATTGGCAATGAGTGATGTAGCCTTTAGAATATATTAACCAAGTTTGGATAACTTAGATGAGTGATGTGGAAGAAAGTCTGACAATGTTATAGCATCCAATTCAAAATCAATTGATAATGAAAAGAGACCGCACGGGCTCATATACTAATTTTTGAGGATAATTAATCGATGTGGGACAAATTTCAATACTCGCACATGCGCATGTGCGACCCCCAACTCACACATGAATAGGTCAACAAAGGATCCGAATATGTGAACCACAGCGAAACAAAGTGTAACAATGGTAAAAACAAATAGAAAAAGCCTTCGAAAATCTATCTCTAATACCAAAATGGATAGAGTTGTCATCATCCACTTTGAGATTCTTAACCCTTTATATCATTCGTGGACCTCTATAACATCGTCGAGTGGGTCAAACATCGGATAGGAGGCGATATGCACCGTGAATTGATCTATACGAGTGTGAATTTTAGGTTTCCGTTTTCACCCACAAAAAATACTAAAAACTTGACACATTTCATCATTTCGTTTTCATTAACAATTTTTTTTTATCATTTTACCGTATTGTTTCCACTAACTAAAAAGTTTTTACCAATAACTTTTTCACTCACATACCTATCAACAATTTATTCATTACCGAAAACAAATTAACATTTCTTAACAACTTATTCACTCTTATTCATCTTTCAAAAAAAAAATTCACTCTTATTCACTATCAAAAACACTTAACAACTTTCTAACCACAAAAAAAAAAAAAAAAAATTTATAAATTTGTCACTACTAAAAGCACCTCTAATATATTAGATGTGATTGTATTGGAGGGCTGAAAAAACGATTGGCAATGGCTGGTACGTTATATTCAAAGTTTTGGTTAATAGGTGCCAGGGAGTGTGTACTTGTGGCTGCCCAATATAGTTTACAGACACGAAATGGGTACAAACACGAAGTAGGTTTGGATCAAAAAGAAAGAGAGAATCCAGGGAAGATATTATAGAACACACGGATACTTGTATTAGCTGACTTGCCCTTTTACAACAGAGAATGGACCTCCTTTTATAGGCATCAAAGGGTCCCTTGCTTACATCATAGAACAGTGTGTACGTAAAACTATAATTGGTTTACATTGTTACAAGTTACTATTACTAGTCCACATACGTAGACTTTTCTATCTATTATCTGCAACACTTAATACTCCTGACAAACTACTTTTACATTTATGGACAATTCAACAGTATACACAAATTATATTAAACAGTACACTAATAGTATACCCCAACTATTCACCCTTTCTGGAAAAGAGGATAACACGTCCATACTTTATATTACACCACACAAAAGAGACAGCTGGTATGAGCACATGGTTGTTGTTCTAGATCATCTGAACTACTTTCTTCATCTCTGTCAACCAAGTGATACTGGGTCAAAAGATAGCGAATATTTTGGCGCCATTCTTCCGGATATGTATCATTGAATTTCCAGTTTGCAGTTTCATAATGGAGGAGAGATGAGGGAACTTCTGCAGGTGTCAATCCATTGAGTGAACACAGTGTTTAAGTCATGACCAGATAATTTCCATTGTGAGTCTGAATGTCCTGAGACTCCTGATATGCAGAGAGGAATATAGTGTGATACTCCTTTCTCCGTGTGATAGACCCATCAGAATTAGGAAGACATCTATTGTTGCGAGTTGTCCAAAAAGCAAATTGGAGATCTTCGTCTGCACTGGTGGGGATTTGTCTAATCTTCTGTTGCCAGTAAGGTATATTTCCAAAGAGCATGAGAAATTTCAAAAGGAAATCTTCTAGAGGTTGAACTTGATTGAACGCCGCATGAGCCAGATAAATCAATATTGTTGATTTATTAAAACAGACACTTATAGTATACACATTGACTAAATACCATAAGAAGAGATAGGTTTCTTTTTTAAAATAAAAGGCATTATGGTAAGACACTTCAAACTAGGTGAGAAAGGGATAGACAGGATGGAAAGGTAGGCCTTTTATGGGACCTTCATCAAGACCATACTTGAAAATACAGAGATGTTGAAGGTTTTGACACATTTGAACAGACCTAGAAAGAAGGATTAACTCTAAAATATGACACTGAAGGTGGACAGAAAAATTGATTGGATGGAAACAGGAAATCATGGGAAAACAGCCTGGAACAAAGGATTGTGGTTTTGTTTTTGAAAACTGGTTAATTTCTTTTTTGAGCCTTGACAGAAAATCAGGAAGGACATTTGTTTTTCCTTTTATGTGAACAGCATCAAAACTCCAATTGGAAAACCAATTTGGCCATCTGAGTAACTGTGCCTTTGGAAGGTGCTTCTGTTTGAATTTGAGCATGCTAGGGAAACTCATCATATCAATCTCAATTAGGAAATGATAACCGATTAGATAAAATTCAAACTTTTCAATGCTCCTTTTAATTGCCAGAATTTCTTTGTAGGTAGAGTGGTAATGAAGTTCTAATGGAGAGAAAGCGCCACTCTTGTATCCACAAATTTTGCGCTTTTCTTCTGAATTTTCTTCCAAAAGAACTGTTCTCCAATATAGATCAGAGGCATCTGTCTGAAGGACTCTTTTTCCATCTGAAGGTATGGTTAATGGAGGAAAAGTTTTGGCTATGGTTTTGAGGTCTTTTACAGCTTTGGCACAGAGGGCTGACCAAGGAGGAGGGGTTTTCTTTAGTAGAGCTGAGAGAGGAGTTCGGTATTGGACAAGGTTGGGAATAAAATCAACCATATAGTTAACAATTCCATAGAACTGTTGAACTTGTTCAACTGTGAGATTTTCATTCGAAAAATGGTCAAGTTGGGAGGTTATATGAGGCTGGAGGGTATATTGACCTTTAGAGATAAACATCCCTAAAAAATCAATTTATGGTTGGGCAAGAAACATCTTTTTCTCTAAAAGCATAATACCATGGGTTTGGACTAGAGAATGGAAAAGTTGTAGTAAGACAAAATGAGACTCAATATCTGGAGAAAAGAGTAGGATGTCATCAATGTAGACAAGGGCTGAGGATAGAATAGGAGCAAATACCCGAATCATGGCCTTTTGAAATAAAGATGGAGCTGTTTTCAATCCAAAAGGCATGACTGACGACTGAAAGTGGTGGTCTGGAATGCAAAAACTAGTTTTGGGATGATCATCTAGATGGATGCCCAGCTGCCAAAAACCTGCTTTCAAGTCAAACCTGGAGAAAATTTGAGCTTTAGGCAAGTTTGCAAAAAGAACACTTCTTCGAGGAAGAGGGAACTTGTTATCCTGCAAAAAATGATTAAGAGGCTGGTAATTGATAACCAAGCGAAATTTTCCTCTTATTTGCTCTGTCCTTTTATTGACATAAAATGCTTCACATGTCCACTGAGAGGTTGTGGCCTCAATCAAACCTTCTGATTTGAGTTGCTGGAGCTCTTGAAGAGCAAGCTGGTAGTGTTCTGGGTTCATTCCATGATGAGTAGCTTTGGTGGGGTTGATATCTTCATTTTTCTTAAAGAGAAGAGAAATGAAGAAATCTGAATTTTTCCAAAGTGGGTTGGAATATTTGGTGAGGAACTGAGAATGGGATTCAGCACAGGAAGTTTGGATTATAGCTTCTTTAATTGAAGAGAAATTTTCTATAGCAAAAAGATTTGGCTAAGTGGTCTAGAGTAACAGGTAATTTTTGTATTTTAAACTTTTTTTGAGCCAAGAGACTTTGCTGAGATTTTGAAGAATATCAAAGTCTAACAATAAATCTTTTCCTGGGAGATCAGAACCATAGACTTGGTGTTTTATGGTGTATCTTGGGAAAAGTTGGATGGTAATAGGCTTACTAATTAAAGTGATGACAAAAGTTTCTCCATTGGCTGCTGTAAAGGGTCTGAAACAGGACTGTCAGTAGGACCTGGGAAGGATTGCTGGGTTGAGAATGGAGGCTGCTGCACCAGTATCAAAGAAAGCGATGACTGGTATGGGTTTCTCATATTTTTCAAGCAAGATTTTGACCTTGGCTAAAGGTTGAGCCAGCATGATGTTAGAGAACCCAATTGTTTGGACCTCATAGGGAAATGAGTCAGGATCATTAGAAGAGTCACCTGATTCTGATGAAATTTTGGAAACTTTGAAAACTTGCCAGGAGATTGGAACTTCCATTTCTGAAAATGTTTGGACTTGCGATATGAAGGGCGACAAGTGCACTTCTTGTCTTTGCACTTTATGGATAAGTCTGGCCGGTCACATGCTTTACCAAGAAGTTTTTCCTATTCTTCAAGAGTTCTGAGAAATTTCTGGTGATTGCACAATTTTTCTAAGGCAATCAAAGAGTGCTGGTAAATACCACCAAAAGATGTTGCATTCAACGTCAATCCTTTTGTTTGAAGTAACCTTGTTGTCTCATTTCCCAATGGTTCAGGAAGGAAATTGAGAAAGGCTTGCTGGAGATTGACATCATCCATACCGTTGAAAAGATAAAATCTCTGAGACATACGGTCATAATAAATCTCGAGATCTTTCCTTTTGAATGAACAGCACTTCATACTGAGATATTCCTCTCAAACAAACTCTTTTGTGTTGTTGGTCACCAAGAAACTCAGTATGCAGGACTGAGATGAATTGATCAAGGGTTAGCAATTGTTTAAGTTGTAGCTGTCGGTACTCACCCAGAGCTAAGTACCATTGACGGAGACGACCAAAGAATTTCGCTGTACACTTAGTAATGACGATACTTAGTGTAGCATTGGGAGAGAGCATAACAGCAGTGCACCAAGCATGGATCTCATAAAGTTTGTCCAACCATTTTGATGGGGGAATGCTATCAAAGGAGAAACCTTGGGTATGGATATTGGAATATGAGAAGGAATCAAAGGTTGGGATTTCCGGAGGTGGAGGTGTATCAAACTCAGGACCTTCTTTCAATAATAGGATCATCAACATGTTCCTCTGGAGTATTTTCTGGATTTATCATGAAAACATGAGGAATGGGCATCGAGTCAATGGATTCAGTATCTGATTCAGACTCAATGGTTGGTTCAGGAGATGGGGCTTCTGATATAGTGGCTAAGGTATATAGAAGAGTGGAGATTAGATTTTTGAAAGGTTTAGAAGTTGGCTGAACCATTAACTGAGGTGACTTTGAATTTGGGTCAGATGGTTTAAGAGGAGTGGAAGTAGTTGGAGTAGAGGTCGATATAGATGGTGGAGACGGAATTGTTGGAGGCTGGATAGGTTTTATCTTGGGCTTTGGGAAAAGAAGTTTTGGTGGATATGGTCTTTTTTGTGGAGGAAAAAAAGCTGATGAGCTCTCAAAGATATTGGACTCACCAAATCCTGAAGTAGGATTTATAAGGGTTGAGACATTTGAGGATACCCAGAAAAACATTCTTGAGAGGAATAAGGAAACATGTCAAATGGGCTTTTTTGTTGAGAATACTGCTGAGCTTAAAGTGAGTAAAGCTGATTTTTTAGATGTTTCATTTCAGCATCCTTTGGAGAAAAAGCTGCTGAAAATACTTGGTTGGCATATGCCATATGGAGAAGTTCTTAGTAAACATTTTGAATTTTCTGCTGCAAATCTCTGATAAGAAGTTTCAAAATTGATAACTTTTTACGAACAACATTCTCCAAATTTTGCTGGGAGTTAGCAATTCTCTGAAAAATTTTGTTTTGAGCTGGAGAATTTGCTGACTGCTAATTTATTGCTGCTTCTGCTGCTGAAACTGCTTTGGTACTACCATCAAGGAGAATGGTAGTAGAGTTTGAAATTTTATGCCGATGGGTCGTCCTTTCTTGGGAATTATGAAATTCCAAAGGAGGAAAATCTGCTTCAGTCCAGGAAGAAGATGAGGTGAACATAAAACATCCACTCGGTTGAACAGAAGAACCATCATCAGAAGGAGGTTGAAGAGGAGGTGGAGATTTACAAAGAGTGGGAGATAACGAAGGACATAGGGAACATGGACATGGATCTTCAAAGTCCTCGTCATCTTCTAAGAGATTGTCTTCTAGACACTCATCACAGTCACATGCACCAAAATAACAATGACATGTTTCTGAATTTTTGAAATAGAAGACTGGAAGGCCACTGGGATCAAAATATTTAATTGAAGGGCCAGGTAGAACCATCTACAAACATGTCAATTCTTGAGGGAAAAATGACAGAATGGGTGGAAGATGAGGCAGAGGTTTCTTTTGGAAAAGAAATCTCCACTGTACCATCAGGTTTTGAAATGAAAGTTAGATTTGAGGATTGGACAGGTATGGCCTTGTTTTGATTTTTCTCATAAGCTGTAACCCAAAATTTTGGGAGAAGCTTGAGAAGCTCAGGACGAGAAAACTGTCGTGGAACATGGACACATGAAACTCGGTGAGGTGCGTTGATAGTCAAGAAAAGGGCTTCATCTGTGGAGGACGGTAAGGACATGTCAAAGGCATGGTTTTGAAGACGATAGGTCATTTGGTAGTGAAGGGTTGCTGCATATGTGGTGGAGATTTGGGAGGCACCATCAATTTGAACTTGAACCTTCAAGGCGGATAGCAAATGAGGATCTACTAATGGCATGTTGAAATTGGGATAGAAGGTAAAGATCACAGTTTCAGCATTTAAAATGATTTGGACTGTAGCAATACATGCGTGTTGGTACTGAATAAACCTGGTGTCTACCAGAGCAAGTCTAAAAGTCACAAGTAAATCTTTCCTGTCATGAAAAGTAACAGCAAGTCGGATTATACCAAAGTGAAGATGGATAAATTCTTGTTGCCAAAGGCGAGGCAAATCAACCGGGATTTCTAAAGGTAAAAATTGTTCAGCTTCTGTAACTGCTATGAAGCATTGATTAAACTTAGAGACTTGAACATATTCTTTTACGGAGGTTAGTTGTTTTGTGGAGAAAAGTTAGGTGACGATCTTTTTTACAGAAGTTTGTGATCTAACAAAAGCATTATAGGAATTTAGGAATGGGAGATCAGTAAGAGGACCCTTACTATCATCAGGAAGGTATTCAAACTCATACAAGTACTCAAGGTTAGAAGAAGAGGCAAAGGAATTTCTACTGGTAGAGGAGCATGAAGGAACTAAAGATGACGTAGCAGAGGAGTGGGTGGAAAAAAGATGATTCATTTTTCTTAAAGTTCTGGTTTCTTCTTTCCCTCATACTTCAAATCCTTTTGTTTTTTTTCAACTTAAAATCTTCAACTAATTTTGATTAATAAAATTTTATATACCAGGATAGATAAACCGAGATACACCGCTCAATAGCCAAAAGTCTCAAGATACTTTAACCCATTGATACAAAATTCGTTTAACCAAAATAGTTGATGAAGTTTCTGATGTGGAGAATTCTTAGAAGGCAACCACAGAGCATATACTTCAAGTTTTTCTTTTAGAAAAGATTTGAAATAGTTTTGGGAAAAAAAGTTCCCAGAAGAGGGTTTAAACTAGAATGGAAGACATGGCTCTGATACCAAGTTTACAAACACGAAGTGGGTATAAATACGAAGTAGGTTAGGATCAAAAAGAGAGAGAGAATACAGGGAAGATATTATAGAACACACGGATACTTGTATTAGCTGACTTGTCCTTTTACAACAGAGAAGGGACCTCTTTTTATAGGCATTAAAGGATCCCTTGCTTCCATTATAGAATAGTATGTACGTATAACTATAATTGGTTTACATTATTACAAGTTACTATTACTAGTTCACATACATAGACTTTTCTATCTATTATCTGCAACATTTAATACTCTTGACAAACTACTTTTACATTTATGGACAATTTAGGGGTGAAGACATCATATTGCAATTCGCCTTTTTCCTTTTTTCTTGTATCTGCATTTCTGCTTTCCGTAAAACCAAAGAAAAAAAAAGAGAAAAGAAAATTTTTGTATGTTGGTTTAACTTTTCTCTTTAAAAATTATTTGTCGGTTAAATAGTTTTTTGAACATGTTTATCGGTTTTTTTTTTTTTTTAAGTTGAACCCATTCTTGAGTCCGTTTATCGGTTAATTGAGATAAAAATTTGTTATGCGATCCAAATCGGTTCAGGGCTGGGACGTAATTTCCAGAACCTCAAGGATTCAATTGTAATTCTCTAAATTCGTGGTTTTTCCCTTAAATCTAGCGTGACGTCTTGCTTTTCTAATCCAAAATTCACACATAGATTTCGTGTTCTTTACGATCTCCGTTGCTGTTGTCTCCGAGAGAGAATCATTTGCACGCCACCATCACCATGTCTGCTGAATCCGCCTCTGCAACTCAGAAAACCCTAGTTAGTACTATTACCATTTTTATCCAATATTTTTTTTCTTTTTTTTCAATCACTATATACGATACATATATCCTTTTTTCTGAACATGTATCGATAACTGATGATTTGAACACTTTGTGGTACCAATCGTGAACCTTTTTGATTAGGCGGATCTTCTCGACTTCGTAGACTGGTCGGGAGTCGAATGCCTCAATCAAAGCACTAGTCACTCTCTTGCCAATGCCCTTAAACAGGTAAGCTTCGTCAGCTGATTACCTCACTGCAGAATGTTGTGTCTCGATTAATGTTTCTGATATAAGACGTGTTGTCAGTTACTTGGGCTTTGTTTATGTCGTTCTCTGTAATTTGGTGTTTGTTAAAACCACGCAGATTCAGATTTATGTATTTTTGCCTAATTTACAAGCATGCGCATTGTGTGGGCACCTTCCGCTAGTATACACCTATTTTGACCATGAATTTTCCAGCGAGTTGATTTATGTTGTCGGTTGTCCTATGCAATGCAGGTAGACAGTGGTAAGAAATTTGTTGCCTCAGTTTCAACTATACTAGGACTTCTTGAGAATACTCTTTGATATTTGATAGATCTTTTGTGATGCTAGGTGTAATAAGCAAGGAACTCTCAATTGTTTTTCCACTTCGGTAATTTGCTTGCTTGTTTGCAGAACGCAAGTTGCTCATTTGGGTCTGGCTTGATTTCCACTTGTTGATGATTGTGATGGTTCAAATGTCTTGTCCACTTAATAATAGGGGAAAAAAGAGTTAAACTTAAAAGAAATCGAGAGAGGAGTCATGGAAAAGGAAAAAGTGTGACAGAGACCCCAATGCAAGTGTAAAGAGTGGAAAGAAACCTTATTGATTATCAAAAGAAGAAAAGAGTGGAAAAAGAAATCTAGAAGAGGGTGGAAAATGAACAAACACTTTTACAGTTGCAGACTGCCAAGTTTGGCAGATGATATTGCTGGTACTATTTTTTGAGGCACATGGAATTATCAACGGTCATGCTTTGACGGTTGACCCGATGCGAAATTGTATTCTCACACCATCTCTCCTTTCATTGAATTGCCCCACATGACCAAACTTGGAACAATGTTATAAGTGTTTGTTGGTACTTTGTAGCATTGGTTTTGTGGAGAGTTGGTGATAGTGAATTGGAAGGATCACCCTATAGGGCCATAGGCTATTCGTAGTTGATCCTGGTGTATATTTATATGTGTAATTGTTGTTTAACGGAGAATTTTATTTAGTTGTCAGTTTACCATAGGAATCGTTGTTAGAAGAAAGGATTGATGTGTATATGTGTAACAGTTTGCCTCATTTATATGTGTAACAGTTTATCTTGTTTCCAATCAATTTTACAAAAAGTTTTGTTGGAAGAAAGTGTTGATGACCACTAAATTAGGCTGTAAGTCTTATGCGAAGGGATAAGGTTTTAGGAATGTGGACCTGCGATGTGAGGGTTTTGGGGAGTCAAAAGTTTTTGTATGGGGACACTGAACTGTGTTATGGCCATGGTAACTTGATTGATATTGAGAAAGAGCAGAATCTAAAGGACTTAACGCTTGCAAGGGGAAACAAAATTACTTGGACACAGCCAGAAGTTCTATCAAATAACTTCATATTTACATTACATACAGTGATACAGTGATTTTGCTTAAGTATCAAGGGTTCAGTATTTCAGGTTGGGGTGGTGTTAGTAATGTTCTAAAAGTCGGCAGCCTAGGCGGACTAGTTCCCGGTTAGGCGCTAGGCTGTGGTCCAATGCCTAGATTATTTTGCCAGCGACGCCCAGTCCCCCTCGGCCCTTCCTAGCACCTAGGCGGCCGACTAGTTAGCGCCTAGGTACTAGGTGCCCCTTTTCCGCCCGACTAGCGTCTAGCAGTTTTTAGAACATTGGGTGTTAGATATAGAATTTAGATTGTCCAATCCAATTATTTTGGTATGATTAGTTTGATGTGGCGAAAGGGGAAGGCGTTGGTGATGGCAACATTGGCTAGCAAGGGAATTGGTCTGGGACTAGAGACTGTTCAAGAAGGATGGGGCCACTTCAAAGTTGTGAATGAAGCCAAGTAGGCTGCAACCTCAAATATAGCAGTCTTTTTGGTTTCCCTGGGTCTTCTTCCTCTGATTATTTTCCTACTTCTTGAGGTGAAGGTGTTGTGGGTGGTGATTTTGAGCAAGGGCAAGGCACTTTCTGCTTTAATGAGAAACCAAAGCTAGATGGGGTGGCTGCATTGGTTCACCCAAGCTAGATGTGGTGCCATGCCTGAGGTTCAAGTTCAGCATGTAGGGTTTCTTTCATCATTCTGGATATTACTATTGGAGTTTGAAGTCAAAAGAGCTGTGTTTTCTGCAGGTGAGATTTCAGTTTCAGGGAATTTAGTTTCAGGTGCTAAGATTACGATGAACTTCTTATTTCCCATGTTGCATGGACTCGGTGCGAGTATCGATTATGAACGCATGTCCAAGTGTTTAGCTTAAATTATGACATCGGCATATGATTGTGAATGTACAGAATGGATGCAAGACAGGCCATGAACTCTTATATCAACTCTGTGTCATAAACTATTGTTAGAGGACATGTTAATTACTTCCAAATACACTTGAAACAAATGGAGTGAAGGAATGAACAGAGATAATGCATATTGCACACCCTTGGCCAAGTGTCAAGTGTTTGACACAGTTGCTTACAGATATCCTTGGAACATAGATTATTCCTACTTTTAAGACATAAACATAGCAATAGAAGTGATTTTTGTTTGTTAAGTCCACATGTTAAACACAAATTTGTTTATCGCCAAAAATGGATAATTTGTTATACTTTCATGAGCAAGTTTGTGCAAGATTTTCTTTGTTGGTACGTCTGAATTTTGTCCTTTTTTCCTCATAAAATGAAGGGCTGTGTTAGCATGTCTGCATTTTGTTGTCCCTCCTTCCTTAGTCTGTTGGTATATATGTAGTCTGTACAACTGTCATTGTTATGCTTCTATTTATTCTTTCACTTATGAATCAGGGCTATAGAGAAGATGAAGGTTTGAATCTCGAAAGTGATGCAGACGAGCAGCTTCTGATTTATATTCCTTTTACCCAAGTGATTAAACTGCATTCTATTGCCATCAATGGACCTGAAGATGAAGGTAATTTTCACCTTTACTTTCTCTTTTGAAAGCTTGTTCTTGTCATTGACAATTGAGCCATAGTCCTTTAATTAGCTTTGATTGTGTTTCCTTCCTCTCCCTTTCTCTGTCTTTTGTTGTTGCGCACTTTTATCGAGAGTCGTGTAGAAGAACTCTTCACCCTGTTCTGGTTGTAATCTATGTTTTCGACAATAGGTTGAATTTTGGCAATACATTAAAATGGTACTACTGTATCATGGAGATTTAAGGTTTCTATAACTCTGTAATTGGTAGGAGCACCATGGTTGTCTTTCCTACATTTGTGCTTATGGAATCCAATGCTGTCTTTTTCTCCTAAGAATACACAAAACACAAAGCAAAATCTTTGATTGGAACTCCATGGCAACATAATAGAAGGGTTTTTGCCTTCTCGAAGATCATAGATGGTGGGACTCGTGGGAGGATGATGCATAGGACAATCATAACGTTTTCAACAATGGAGTCACCTAGGGACATCGAGTGGCTTAGGTTCCTTTCCCTCCTACAGAGAATCAAGTTCAACTCTTCCGAAATTGCAGCAGGGTGTGGTGGTGATAGCGTATGCTTTTGCTGATGTCTGCACGCTAATAGTTTCATTAATTGTTATGTTGTGTATGCGATAGGCCAACTTAGGGCTGCTCTTACTCATTGAACCCCCATTATGCATCCTTTTGATGTTTGGGAAAAGGTCATGGTATAGGAAAAAGGCAAGTGTGTGCCATCTTCATCAGCTTGGTTGAGTGAGTTTAATGGTCTTTTGTCAAAGTTAACTATGTAGCAAAACAAATATTTAGTTGGCTCGAGTTTGCGTCAAATGTAGAATGCCAATGGGTAAATAGGCATTCTCTAGCCTTGTTACTCATCATTCATATCAAGGGATACTATTCTGCTTTGAGTGATTAACCAACTAATGCTTTGAGCATTGGAGATACATATTTTGTTTTGACATAAACAAATAAAATAGAGATTCTTGTTGCCTTCAAGAAAATGGATTTACACATTCTGAAAGCGACCAGTGCCTATTGTGGGAGGTGAAATTAGAAGTGGCAATTATGAACTAAAGATCAAGGATAACCAAGAAGGTAACAACAAAGTAATAAAAGGCATGACGACACGTGGCGCCAATCTTATGACCTCGGCAAGCATGATGCCGACCAAAAATCTTCTCGGACTTTACATCCCATGCTAAAAGCCAACTAGAGAAGCGCTCGGCATTAACATGTCCAAAGGAAGAGAGCTCTTGATACAATTGAACAGATGGACTCACTCGGCTCTGAGAATGTTCGAGTGAGCACACGGGGTGAAGCAAATAATCCGATCAGGAGGGGAAGCGGCCATGTCATTGGCTGGGGCAAAACATACCTCCTAAACCAAATTATTATAGCATGAGCAGATTGTCGAGCACTAACCATTGGCGAGGCATGCACATTAGAAATGATTGTGTTATGTCCAATTAATTAAGAAGTTTTTGTGGCAAAAAAGGTACTCAAGTTAGACCAATGCAACACTGCAAGATTCCATAAAGGGCAATTGTGACCCCTGACCAGGGTTAGCCAAATGGTTACCAACCCAGGTTAAAGCCTCACCAATGGCCTATTAATAGAGCTATCATGGAAGAAGGGGCTCGATAAAACTGAACTGTAGACACCCATCGCGAGCTAGTTGCTCACTTGGATGTGTCCAAAGTTTTCAGAGGCAAAAGCTTGAGGCGAGGTTGTTGATCTCTCATGAGGCGAGGCCGGCATAAGCCTTTGGAGTTTTTACTTTTCATTTGTAAACTAAAAATTAAGTAAAATTACCATAAAAAGATGGGGTTAGTGTTTGTGCCATACAAAGGTGCCTCGCAAAAAAAATAAATTGTATACAGAATTCACAAGAAAGCATGGCAAGGAATAAAAACATAGTGCATTAGTAGATCCCAGTTTTAAAAGCACTCCAAGTCTTCTGTTCTGATGCATTCACCGCTGTCCTCTGAGTGAAGGAGTGAAAAGCATATGCATATGACAGATGGTGGAACGCCTTTGTGGTTCTCTGCCCAAAATTAACATCCTGGAGCGTTGTGCCTTCGAAAACATTGATTGCGTTCGAGCAGCCGAAGCCCTTAGCTCCAGTGCTAACTAAGCCATCGAGGGGCACTCCAGCCACCACTCAGCAGGTGGTCTGTCTTTGATTGGTTGTGTTTTGTAGGAGAAAGAAAGAACAAGGAGTCAACAAAGTCAAAGTCCAAGGCTGGTCAAAGTGCTAATTCCTTTAACACGTGGTGGCATGAAAATAAGCCCGCCACACCTCTTTTTTAGACGGTCTTCCTTGCCACTGTGGACGGTGGTTAATAATATCTGCGTGATGATGGAAAACTTAATACTTGAATATGCATTCACATATTTCATTAATGTTTGCAGATTTTTGTACACTTTTCAGGGATATCAAAATGCACTTTGCACGCATCAACCACTAGGTCCACTACCCTAAGGGCAATTGTTTGCATTTTCATTTCTTATAACAGGAAACTAGTAAAAGAGGGAATGATACTTGACTCATGAGAACAGGAGGAGTAGAGATTTACATGCTTGGTCCTTTATGTTTCTGAAACTTATGAAAACTTCCACCTTCAGAGTCTTGTGTAATAGGAAATTTCTGGGGTCGGTGGTCGTGTGCTAGAGTTGAAGTCTCCAAATATGGGATCTCGGCCTTTTTTCCATAATTTCATTTCATTTTTATACTCGTCGTGCCACAGTATCTCATTCAGTTATGGCAAATACTTTGTGTCAGTCCCAATAACCCAAGCCTCCTAGGCCAACTCTTAAATGTGGACAAGGTCAGCAAGGGTCACTGCAAGTTCCCATGTTGTAATTGGTCATTTTCCTTTGTAAGAACTATCCAGCTCCTTGGAGCAAACTAGAATCAGTAGGTGGATTAAAATGCAAGGGCGACACTCTGACAGAGGAACACCGTCATAGCTAGCCGACGTAGGACTTCCTGCTACTGAGCTTTTGAACATCCTAGTCTTTTCTACTCTTTATGTTTGTACTTTTTGCTACAAACTAAGCAAGTGCTTACAAATAATGGAAGAAAGAAGAATCTTACGGCTGGGTATTATACTGGGCAAACATCTTCAGATTTCTTTTCTGCATGCATCTTGTGCAAGTATTTTGCCTTGTTTGTAGTTTAGTGAACTGGATTCATGTTAAGTGATCCAAATGCTGTTACGTATAATTTTTCAGTATTAATGCAGATGTTGTTTTCCAGGTCCTAAAACTGTGAAACTTTACGCTAACAGGGAACACATGGGATTTAGGTAGAGTTTGAGCAATGATTTTCGTAACTTTGACGTTGGACATTCGGTTTTATAGTAGTGGCTGCTATTCACAGTGAATCTTTCTAAATATCATTCTAATCTTTACAGCAATGTCAATGACTTTCCTCCAAGTGACACAGCTGTTCTATCCCCGGAAAATCTGCAGGTAACTTTTTCTTATCAAAGTTATTTCTACTGCAAGCATGTTTCAAATTCATGGAATTTTTTTAGAGGCAGAAGTTAGAATACTCAGTTACATGTCTTCTTATGTGTAATTTTGTAGGGTAAACCTGTAGTCTTGAAATATGTGAAGTTTCAAAATGTTCGCAGGTATTTAAATGTTTACATAATTATCATTTTACATTTACTTGATCTGGTGAGGATATGACTTGATCTTACTAATGGCTCCATCTCAGCTTGACTATTTTTGTCGAGGACAATCAGTCTGGGTCTGACGTTACGAAAATTCAAAAGATTGTCCTTTATGGAACAACGTAAGTTTTCATATAGCTTTCGTTCTTACTGATTCATTTCATTACTACTTTTAGTTATAGCGCCATCAAATCTCGTTGGAGTTGATGGTGCTCTTCTTATGGATGCTAGTAATTGTAGTGCTGGGTATTGAAGTTTTGCGGGAGTATGGGATTTTTTAATTTGTTGTTTTGCGGAAATCAGGTGGTCACTTGCATACCTATGGACGATTTAATCTAGTCATTGAGCCTTTAAGATTTGGGTAAAATGGTTTGTTGAGTTTGATCTTTTAATTTCTTTGTTGAAAGAGAATATTAATTTCTTCCCTGAAAATTTCCGATTTACCAAAAAAATAAATAATTTCTTCCCTGATAAGAGAGTTACCTCATAGCTGTAAATTGGTTCTGGGTTCTGTGCTAGCATTTCCTTGTGGATCGATCTATCATTTCAGTAGATTTTGTTGTCTCACAATGTGCTGCTATTACGATTTCCGTGGTTTCTATTTCTTTTTCCTTATCCTTCTTTCGCCTGAATGCAGGGTGGAAACAACAGATATGAAAGGTTTGAAGAAGATTGAAGATCACTAGCCCGAATTACAAGTAAAAAAGGGAAAATAGAATGAGGGATAGCTTCATGTGCACTCATTTTGCTTATCCTAAAAAACACGCCTGTATCCCGTTCGAATCATTTAAAGTTGTCTTTGAAATCGTCTCGTCTGTTTTCATTCTAAAATTCTTAAACTTTTCAGAATTTATTCTCCTTATTCAGATATACAACCATCCGCATTGTGGCATTACTTGTGGTACTGTAGTAGGTGTATACTGGAGTACAGAATGGCGTTGATATAACCCTTTTAAGTAAACGGACCGGTTTGGACCAGTTTCAGAGACGCAATTTCTGACGCACAACCTTGTGGGGGACTCAAATGATCAGAGCAATTCAATTTATTTGAAAATATGTTTCCAAGAGTTCCCATAAAAAATAAAGTTATTCAGATATCTATAAGGACTTGATCGATATTTGTCCCTAAATTTGACAGGATAAAAACTGAATAAATCGATCAAGTTCTTACCGATATTCGAAAGGGTTGATTTGTTACTGAAACTCTTAAAAATATGTTTTAAACAAATGGAACCGGTTTCATTAGCATAGGGTTCCGATTATTTTTGTGTCAATTTCTGTTCCAGGAACCCTCCTTTTTTTTGCAAATGGATCATTTATCCGAGACCTTGTTACTGAATATCAACGCTCCAGAGGTTTTTTTTTGGATCCGAACGCTCCAGAGTTTACGAGCTGGTTGAACCTTGATTCAGTTCTGAATTTGGTTTTCAGCTCTTCGTTCTCTTTTTTTCCCCTAGGGAGCAACGGTTTCCTTGCAAAGAAAAGAATAAAGAATGCATTTTGTCATCCACGAATCAGCACACCCACCCAGAAAAAATCACTTAATAAACTCTTTTAAGCAAGACAAATCCTTATCTACCACTCCCCTCCGTCTCTTTTTAAGTTTTCAACTTCGTAAATTCAACTTATTATAAACATCATTATTACACTTTACATATTTGCCCTATATGAAAACATTCTCATCGTACTTTTATCCACTAACTTTTCGAATAAGAATCTACTCATAGGCACAAGATAAAAAATGTACTACTCCCTCCGTCCCAAAATGATTATCCGGTCCGCAAAACGGAGTGATAAATATAATGCAATTTTTTCAAGAAAAAATTCAAACTTTTTTCACAAATTAAAAATACTCATTGATATCTAGTAAGTTGTTAAAAAACTTTTGATTTTTTCTTGCAAAAATTGTATTATTTTTAACACCCCGTTTTGCGGACCGAACAAACATTTTGGGACGGAGGGAGTAACTTTTATCCACTAACTTTAAAATGAACACTTACGGAATAATTCAAAATGGAATATTAGACCATAAAAAAGGGATGTAGTGAGTACTAATCTTGGGGATGGAGCTTGTGATGTTTGAGCCTTCACCAATCGAAAGAAAGAGGAAAAAAAAAATGGGCTCCTACAGCAACGGGCACAAATTCAGATATGAGAAGTGAGTACAAGAGATTCACATGCTGTTGATCTCACCTCTTATGAGTACATTGTAACAGCATGGGAGATGAAAAGAAGATACAGGCTGCTAGTGTCTCGTATCCACAACTCTTCCATAAAAGCTGGCAGGAATATACATGCACTCTTAAATAAAACAACAAGTACGTTTTTCAATCCTTGATTTCAGAGGCTACAAATAAGACAATAAAACTAATTTTTTCGGTAGGCTTCTTTCAAATATCACTAATGCTCCCAAAAGAAAATCTGGGGTGAAAAAATGTAGTTCCTTTGATAAGCGGACTTGAACCAATGGGAAAACAAAACTTATAATCGTAGAACTAGATGTGGTATCTCATAGTAAAGAATCCCGTATGTTGATACTCCTTTTGCTGAGGAAATAGCTCATCGATGATCACAATAAACCAGCTTCAAGGAGGTTTCTCCTCCTCAAAGTCTCGTCAACAAGTTTGAATGTCTTCTTGACAAGCTTCTGATCAAGGGCAGTCGTCCTGTAGATCTTGAAAACCCGGTCCACACGATCAGGGGCAGTGCTTTGGAAATACAACTCCTCAAACTTCTTCTTCACGAATCTGAACGCAATATTCCACATGGAAAGAGCAATATGACGTGTTTTGTATAGGAAGAGGTCATAGTAATTTTTTATTCTAGATCTCAACAAAACCCTAGGGTAGAGAACCAGAAATTACCCAGGCAAGCTGAAGGTAAGTAATGGCTACAAAGAAAAAACCCATTTTACTAGGAAAATCTGACTTTTGTATGTATCCAGCCTTTAGCCCCCCAGTTCCCATATCCAGCCCCATAAAGACAACCCCCCCTTCCAAATCCAAACTTCCAAAGTATTTTTCAACAAGTTTGGCAGTTTATGGTATTTATCAGACACCCCTCTATCTATTGTAATTTCTTACTGGAAAGGTAGGGAAAGGGAAGGGGAAAAGGGCTAATCAGGAGATCCAGAACTCCCCCAAATATCAGCTCAAGGTAATTTATTTCTCTCTTGAATGGAGCTCAATGAATAATGAATTGCTTACTCGTATGCATGCTCAATCTCTTGTTTCCCTGTCGAAACTGGCTGGTAATCTTTGAACCACTCGCATACATTCAAAGGTACCTACACAAATAACACATCAAATCCCAGGTAAGAGGTAATCATCCATCCACCTATGAACAAATGTTATACAATTGTTACTTGCTCTTACGTTTAGAACCTTCTTCTCAAATATATCAAACTTGTTTAGAAACAGCATGAAGGATGTTTTCTGCACAAAAAAATGAAAATTAGCACTGGCATAGCTAACATAGGACGAGAAAGGGTGCACGTGACCCCTGAATTTTCCATAATTACAGTTTCACCCCTCTTTGGATTTGAATCTTTCAACTACTACCCAAGTATTTATATTAGCACGCCTAAATTTTTTTAAGACCACTTGTTATGTCAAACGGAGTTGATAAGGACTCAACACTTCCTAAACTTAACCTGTCATGATTAATTCAATAAGTATACCTGAATCATTTTAAGATTGAATCATTTATGCCTTGTTCGTTTCCCTTTTTGAAAAAAAATTTCCAACTCAAAAAATATTCATTACCCCTACTTCCAATCATTACCCCTATCTCCAATCATTATTCTCATTTCTCTCTCCACTCATTACCCATACTTCCAATCATTACTCTCATAAAAAACCCATATCTCCAATCATTATTCTTATTTCTCTCTCTATCTCTCTCCACTCATTACCCCTATTTCCAATTATTACTCTCATAAAAAATTTCTCAAAAACTCATCCAAACACAACATTAATTTTTTTGTGCTCTTTTTAAATACTCTGACTCTGTAGTTAATTCATTTCTTTGCTCAGTAATGAACATTTGAGTTTACATTATCTCATTGAGTTTGATTTTTGTACCCCCTATAAGCTAAATCCCTGGACCCGCCACTGAGCATTATAGTAAACCAGGTCTGAGCCTCTGAGGTCTCCACTGCCAAAAAGACAAGTTGTCTGCTAAATTACAATTCTTTGTTAAAATGAGCACGAGATGCAACAGAATCCTCCTTATGGAGAAATGAAAGGTTGTGGCAGATTTAAGTAAAAAGAACCTCAAAACATGGTTGCTGAAGGACCCAATCAAAGAGTTCCTTGGTCTCCATCATCCGATTCTTGCTTTCATCCTCAAATAGGGTTTGATCATACCTGAACCCATTGTGCTACATTAGTGGTAAGTTTTGCAACTTTCGATCTACCAGTAAACAATATAGAAAGGTATGATCAAATTGCTTTTTGCTAATTAGAGAAAAATAAAAATAAAAAACAAGAGTAACCTATAAGGACAGCACTATTGACATGATGCAGTTACTAACTCTTTTTTTTTTTTTTTTTCAAATTGCTGAGAGCAATACAGTAACAGAAAGCATCTTCCTGAAGAAAACTTCCAACAAATCTAACAGTTTGATTCAACGTTGTCAGCACCGTACCAATAGCGCCACCTTTTGCAGACAATTGCTAACTTAAAAAGGTAACAAGCTCTGGTTGTGGAACAATACAACTTCAAGCAATGGCATTTCCCAATTAGAATGTCCTCACAAAATTGCAAAAAAGAATATTGATAAACAACTCAATACTTTATTAGCATAAATACAGAATATCAAATGAGGACAAGTCTCAAACAAATCTCCATTATATACTAAAAAGCGACGCAAGAATCCCCACAAAAGGAGGTCACGGAACCCCGAAAGGAAGATAATAGCAACCTTTGGCCCATAAGACACCACTATGCTGGAAAAAAAATTCGCAGTTCCCCCCTAATCAAATACCCCAGGACGTTCAAACGATGAATAATCTCAATAGGACATAGAGTTCTTATGGCTACCAAAGCCACATTTCAACCAAGAGCAACTTAACACAACTGAAATGTACCAGTACCACCCAGTCCAGATCCACCAAATAGAAAAACAAAGTTTGTTTCATCGATAACCACAGGTCCACGGCACAATCCAAAAATCAATTATCACTATTGAGGAGCATTTTCAGAAGGTGATCACATGCAGAGAGGGTCACATAGGTTTAACCAGCTTACCATGGATGTTTCCTAGACCCTTAATTTTGCATGATGAACACGTGCAGCGGTAACCTCACATGATAAGGCCTAAACAGTAGTTGCGGTCCCAATACAAGGGTGGTGATCATGTGGTTCCAATGTGTAATGGTACAATGGAGACGGCAACCTGAGGCATGAATTCTCTTCTTCACACAATTGGGGGAGTAATGTCCATAGCATAATGGGCAGTGGTAACCACTCACAAGTAACGCAGCGGTTGTGGCTCGCTTTAAAAACCATGACTCTAACCCTAAAGGGTATGTATGCTTCACCCCTCTACTTGTACTTTGTGCCCTACTCTCCTGTCGAACTCCAACTCTGGTCGGAGACATTAATGTTGCTTAGCTCTATTTCAGTCATGTCCCAACCAGGGGCAACACCAGTTGGTTAAGTGTGGGGTCAGCTGACCCCATGGGAGAAAATAATTAATAATATTACTATTATTGTGGTGTAATTTTTTTGATTGGTCAATGAATGACACCACCAGAAAAGTCTTTGACCCCATGAATAAGGCAGGAGAACGACATAATTTCTCTCTTCACCCTTCCAACGACATAATTTTTTTGTTCTGTGTTGGTAGATAAGCTCTAATCCAAATACTAGTGCAGTAATATGATCAACTTTGTATTTTTGTTGAGACTTGAGATGGTATCTAAACCTTCTTTTTCTTAGAATATGAAGGATTTAAGTTTATTAATAAACCCATGCTCAAGATAGCCTAGAGCCACTACTGGTCCCAACAGAGGATGGTCAAGGCATAGCAGGTCTCCAAATAATAAGAGAATTTCAACCCGCGACTTTCCTCATTCTAGACATAACACACAAAGTCAAGGACAATTTACCTATTCATTTTTTATTCATCACTCGCGTCATTGACTTTTTTTTTCTTTTAATGACCTAAAGACCACAAGGGAACAAAGCATTCCACATCCATATATGAGGGTCTTTGTTGTGTACTTGGGACATTTAGAATACCTAATTACATGTAGAATTGGTTGAGGTCCTTATGATATAGCAAATAAAAAAAAGTCCACTGAAACCATAGCTCATCTTCCAAAAAGAAGATGCAACCATAGGCAATGGGATATCTGTAGTAAATTCCCTGCTCACAGATGTTTTGATACTCAGCTTCGTATTTACAAGCAAACACAAGCATATGATGCTACAGTACTATCAAAAAGGGGGGAAAACAATATTAAACTCACTCGCTAAGAGCAGCACAAAATATAACAGCTGTAACACCTTCAAACAGGTGTATCCACTTCCTTCTCTCATTTCTCTGACCTCCAACGTCATAGAGTCGATATACTTCACCACTTTTTTTGTTCTCACCAACTGGGCTGCAATTTAAGCCAACTAAATTGTAGGTCATATTATGAGGAGAGCCTGAATGGAATGTGGCTGACCTATTACTATAACGTAACAGACAGTATGCATGGGGAAAAATGATAGCAACATATCATCATTCATCAGCTGTTTCTTAGTGACCCTAGATTCTAGAATCAAGAAGTTGAGATATATGAGTGGCAAGATGATGTTGGACGAACAAGAACAAGGTAGAAACAGAACCCCTGGCATCCTCGTGCCTAAGTACCCCTAGACATCTTGTGTCAAAGGAAGTAAAGTCATCACAGTACCAAATCAATCTTGTTCCCCACCACAAGCCAAGTGAGAAAAGAAAAAGAAGTGGATGCCCAAATAAGAGCTAGAGGTAAACACCAGCTAAGTGAAGGAGGAAAAGCTGGAGGGTTCACGCTTTACGTAGTCTGTTACTTGGGATCTCTTCTTTTGGTTCTTTTATAATAGATATGCTTGAAAGGTTCTAAGTCAGGAACGCACGCCTTACTCGATGGGAGCAAGGTCAATAGGAAATTTGAACTAGCAGAGCAGGAAAGTGAAGATCCAAGAATGATTTTTCACGCGGATAAGAGGCTCATGCAAGTGAAACGTATTTATCGACAGTATGATCTTTCAGTTAGAATCTTTCAGTTAGAAGACACAGCACCCCGTTGCAGCCACATAAAAAAGAATGCACTACAAGAGGCAATGCAAATAAAAAGCACGCCATAAATGGAAACAGTACTCACCTGAACTGGATTTCAACAACCCCTGTAGTTCGAACTCTGGCATAAAGAACATCCTCCTGCGTAACAGAAGATACTGAGAAGCTTGTGGCAAAACTTATATATTCTAACACCCAAAAAAATAACCAAACCAAATCCAACCCAACCGAGCCTTAAGTCCCAACCTAAAGAAATAACGAATTCAGAAAATTAGGGTAAAAGATGGTACAACTCATCTGTGCTACAGTAAAAGTAGGAAATTCATTTTCTTAACAAGATAAATAGTGTGACTTGTGTCAATCCTGTCAATCCGTAAGTCCACAACACCGTAGCTCGTAAAGTGAAAATTCAAAAACATAAAATCTAGAAGTACCAGGGAACATAGATGATATAGCATCACTGGATTAAAGTCGAGTTTCAGTCATTGACAATACCCATACTTCCAGCTACTTTCCTTTAATGGATCTATTCCTGCAATTGAAAAGCGTACCAATATATGATCCTCTATCCGGGGTCACTCTCACTCGAAGTAGGAGCAGCTACGCTATGGTATTTTGACCCCTATCTTCTCCCAAGAGAGTCATTGCCTCTTCCATGTTTACAGAACATATGAAACGCCCATATCCATTCTCTTCACGGATAGAAGGTGAAGTTGAACATATCTCAAAGAACATTATTGAAATGACAAAAATACTGCCATATAGAGGGAGAGGAAAGGTTCGGGAGAAGGTATCAGAGTGGTCTTATACTGTTCTGTACACACTTAAATTATTGGTGTAGTAACAAGACAGCTAGGTATTGATAGTAGTTGGCAAAGTAACATTTCAAGTTCGGGTCCTCAATTTACATACACTAGATATTAAATTGGGGTACGGCAAGCAGGTGAACCATGCAAATTTCATTTGCAAATTTTATGGTTTATTTGTGCTTATTCAATCGTTATATTTCTCTTGCACAATAACCTTGGAAATTAGTGTCAACAAACCAACATGTCGACGACTTTCATTGCCAGCCTCACAGGGATCGTAAGGTTTTTAACAATATGTCAATGATTGATCTTTCCATCAAGTCAGACAAGTTTTACCCATTTAATAATATCATAGTGATATAAGTTTCCAATGCGCATATTCAGAAACGTGATTTCAAAGCAAACTTATTTCCTACTTAATTTACTTAACCATTTCCTTACCAAAAAAACGAATAACCAAACCAAGTCTTGCGTCCCAATCACTTGGTCAGCTACATGAATCCGTTTCCTCCATTAAGCTCTGTCAAGGGCCACTTGTTCACACAAATCCATTATACTCATATCTTTGCGCACAACAGCATCTAATGTCAATTTAGGTCTACCCCTCCCCGTAGCATTGCTACCTAGAGTTATCCTATCTGCTCTTTTAACTACTGCATCTTCTGGTCTACGGTAGACATTCTTAAACCACCTTAACTTATTTTCCCTCAACTTCTCTATAGGTGCTACACCTACCCTCGCACGAACTGTTTCATTTCTAATCTTGTCTCGTCTAGTCGTACCACACATCCACCTCAACATTCTCATTTCCGCTACACTCATCTTGCTCACATGTTGTTTCTTAATAGGCCAATATTCTGTCTCATAAAGCATCGTTGGTCTTATGGCAGTTCCATAGAATTTTCCCTTTAATTTTGTGGGTACCATCTTGTCACATAGTACACCAGTAGCGCTTCTCCACTTGAGCCACCCCACTTGGATCCTATGGGTCATATCATCAGCAATCTCTCCATCTCTACTAATAATTGAGCCTAAATACCTGAAATGATCACTCTTTGGTATCTCCTGGTCTTGGATCATCACTCTTTCTTCATGCGTACTACGGGTACCATTAAACTTGCACACCAAAGCCTCCTTCATGTTGAACAGCTTTCTTAGCTTCCTTGCTAGCTTACTTATAACCCTAAAAATTCTCCTCATTCCGGTCCTTTTGCCACTTTTTAAAGCACTTCTTTGCTTTTACCATGGTTTGAACCTCGTCATTCCACCACCATATCTCCTTAGAAATTGAATATTTTTCCTTCGACTCCCCAAGAACTTCTTTCAATATTATTCTAATACCATCAGCTATTGTAATCCACATATTGTCACTATCGCCTTACATTCCCCACCGTACTTCTTGAGACATTTTTCCTTGAATACCTCTAGTATCTCCCCTTTTAGGCCCCGCCATTTAGTCCGTGGACATCTAGTTCCTTTTCTCCTTCCATTATTCCCTTTGAGACAAATATCTAACACTAAAAGTTTATGTTGTGCCACTAGACACTCTTCAGAATAACCTTCCAATCCTTACAAGTCAAGCGGTCTGCACCTGTAGCAAGAAAATAGTCAATTTGGCTTCTATTGGCTCTACTCTTAAAGGTAATTAAATGCTCCTCTCGTTTCCTATAGAGAGTATTTCCAACTATAAGGTCAAAAGCTACCGCGAAATCTAAAATCCTCCTACCACCTTCTTAAGGTCACCAAATCCAAGGCCACCATGCACCTTCTCATACCATTACTTATGCACTCCCACATGACCATTGAAATCACCTCCTATAAATAGCTTCTCCCCAAAAGGTATCCCTTGAACCACGTCATCCATCTGCTCCCAGAATTGCTCTTTAGTAAGATCATCTAAGCCTACTTGGGGTGTGTAAGCACTAATAATATTAACTATACTCTCTCCGATCACAAGCTTAACTGAAATAATCTGATCTCCTTTCCTCGCTACTGTAACTACCGAATCTTTCAGGTGTTTATCTACTACGATACCTACCCCATTTCTATGTCTATCCTTACCCGTATAGTAAAGCTTATAACCTGTGTCCTCTATCTTCCTAACTTTCCCCCTACCCACTTAGTCTCCTGAAGGCCAGCTATACTAATCCTCCTTCTAAGCATGGTGTCAACTAGCTCCCTAGTTTTACCCATTAATGTCCCTATATTCCAAGTTGCTAAACGAATCCTATAGTCCTAGGCTAGCTTCCTTACAAAAAAAAACGAATACAATGGTCAAAATCTAGAGCAAAGCAAGAGAAAATCAAAAAAAAAAAAATATGGACCATAAAACCCTTGGAAAAATGTTGTTTTACATGACTAATTAGAACGATGATACCCTGTGTGTAAAATGTGTAAATTTGAACAAGAATTGATTTCACGTCAAGAAATGCCTTAATAAATTCTAATAATGTGATCTATACAAGCCTACCCTTGTCGCATTCCATTCTAAAGATCAATTTTTTTTTTTTTAAAGGCGAAAAAGGATTTCATTAATCTTTGAAAAGAGAATTACAAAGATTAAAGGGAAATATGCGAGAATGGCATCACTACAAGGAGAAAGCATCCCAACTAAAGATCATATGTCAAACACGCTCCTCTACTAGTTAATCTTCCTCATACCAAATAGGCGTGACTGACAACTTGAGAGTCCAAACGGGGGGGGGGGGGGGGGGTGTGGGGGGTGTGTGGTGTTTAGGGAGAAGAATTAAGGATATTTCATTTTTTGCCTACACATCTTGAGGAACTACAATACATCCGTAACCTTCTTAAATTTCAGAGCAAGTGAAGCTTGACTCTATACTATCATGGTACTATCATGGACCAGATTCAACCACAACACGTAGTGCCCAGACGATTGTTCAGCAAATTCTCTCTTATGAATGTAAAACATCCTTCTAACTTATACTATGTTTGTCACAGTACTAACTAAAACCGGACAAGGATACAAAAGACAGTATTATGAACTTTAATATTGGATACCTTCGTTGGAACATAGTTCACGTCCGACAATCTTTGCAAATTTGCCATGAAATAATGTGCACAGTCTGGAACCTGGAGTTCATTACCATGAGAGCAGATTTCCTGAACGGAGCAAAATAAGTAAAATTTAGACAGCTTCATTTGCGAGAAGTAAAAAGAAAAGAGCGTAAAAAGAAATCACCAAAAAAGGTGAAAATCAAGAGGATAGGAGACTTATTGCAGAATAGGAGTCAATCAAACCATTAAATCAACTTTGAAATTACCTGAATGGCAGAATCTTTCCATAGAGCTTCTATCTCTTGTGCAAGCTCTTTTGTCAGAGGGGGATAATCTAACCCGCCGCCAATTTCTGATAGTTTCTCTCCAATTCCCTGTTACAGAATCATAGAGTCATTACACTTCAACACCAAATATTGGACCTTCTGCTTGGTCCAACAACCATAACTACATCAGAATAATTGCCTACTGATATTGGAGGGGTGGGACCAATAGCCGCCTAGGTTGCTCATACACCAATCACAGAACTTAATATTCAAAATAAACAATATGAGGGTCAAAAAAATGCACATCAATTAGAAAACCAAATGGTAAAATCATACCTTATTTTCAACAGATACAACATATTTCGAGGAATCAATTTCATTTTGAGCGAACTCCTTGGAGCCATCATATAATAGCTGTCAAAGCAGGTCGAAGCATCATCAAGTACAATAATAACAATATCCATTACGCATTAATACATTGACTTCAAATCTACAAGTCATGTCATGACAGTGTTACAAGAATCTCCTTAACCAACTGACACTAAGTACTCTTTTGTATTTGACAAAAAGGGACATAACCAACACACCCTTTCAAGTATTGCGTACTTTTATTGTCTGATACACATTGGCATGGATGACTGTGATATAGCTCTTCAGCTCTGCCTCGTCAAATCCAGTTTGAAACAGAAGTTTTATCTGCAAACCAATCATACACTCTTAAGGTTATAGAGCAGTCTATAAATATGACACAAAAAAAGAACAATTTGATTTTTTTTAGAAAACAGACTAGTATCTGTCTTGCCTGTTTAAAAATCGTGGACTTCCCCGACTCTCCAGCACCTTAATGACAAAAGTGTTATCAAAGCAAATGAGAGAAACCCAAAAGAAGGGTGTTGACGAAATATAGGACATAATCATGCAAAAGAAGAGAGAAAAGAGAATGTGCATAAAAGAACATCTCATGCTATTAGCTTAAATAACTAAACTAAAGTATTAAATCCTTCCTATGCAGTTGGCACTGGTTCCACCCATGTATCTGATATCCAATCAGCAACTACCCACCCAAGCCATCGCTGATACACAATGCAAAAAAGAAGATATATTCTGTGGTGGTAATGATAACTATAGATTGTTAACGAAATTCTAGAAATCCTATTCCCTTTCCTAGGGCCTCGCACCCTAACCTTTTGTAAAGCACCGAAATGACAGATTTCAAGGGTGGAAAACACATTATTCACAAAAGCAGTTGACCTCTAGCTAGTTGAAGATCACGGTACAGGTAAAATACAATTACGTCACTGTTTCCTCGTGACATGAGGAAGATCAAGGGGCGGCAGAATCAGTATACCATTGCTTCCTCCTTGGCCCATGTCCTACAATTCCAAAATCATTTGACCTCCAGGAATGGAAGTTACAGGGACAGATCATATCTTCAAGACCATATTAAAAAAAGGGGGGGTGAATTAAGTTACTATTTGACCGGGTCATTGTGGCCAAAGAGACATTACAACGGGTTGACTAGAAGATTAATAAGAGTAAAATAAGACTGCCATTCAAAACTTGACTGGGTCTCTGAAGTCATCCAGGCCTTCTCACTAACGCAAGCTTCCCCTAAGAATCAGACACTAAAAGTAGCCAAAGGATAACTTATGATCTCCCAATCTGGAGAGAACAACACAATTGAAACCATGCACAATGCAATTTAGCTGTCCTTGCCCATCTGATTGTACTTAATATGGACACAAAAAGAAAAGAGTTAGGTGTACCAAGGAGGAGAAGTTTATGAATATGCTTCTCTGCCCTTGTTTCTTGCTCAATCCGCCTTTCTATATCTGCAGCCTGAAATATAGAGATTGAGAAGCAGATTGATGGCTTTATAGGGAAAATAAAATGAGAAGAGAGAAGAATGGTCACAGACATAAATCCTTCTGCCCTCACAGGATCAAACTTTGGAAAAACATACCATGGTCCACCCATATTGAGCAAAATGTTTACCTGAGCATTCTCTTCGGTGTCAGCTTGATTGAATTGTTGGTGCCTACTACAGAGTAAGCCCATATTTCTTGTTGCTGTACACAGCCTACTACAAATTACCCTAGTCATACAGCATCTGTCATTCGCAAGAAGCTTCAAATCGTTGACAGCTTCCCCTTCTCTATTATCACAGCATTACATTGTTCATATTTGCCTGATCTGCACGCTGCAATCCATCCGAAAGAACAAAAATTGATCTAGAGCAAGCTCACAACGGTAAGGCTGTAAGGTAACTTCAGCCTAGTTATAACATTTTGCAAGGCACCGTCAGTACTCTTGCGGAAATAAATGGCCCCATCACTTAATAACAAGCGTCAAGCAGTCACAGATAAACCCATCATAATCATCATCTTGAATGAATTCACAGAAAACAGCAACTGAGTCTAGAAGTATTCTTGAAACCTCAGTGTCTGCCTCCCAAAAAAACTCTAGAAAATGGATCGACTGATGCAGTAGAATTTAGGTCATTTTGGTGTCCTTGGTGTTATTAGGGTCTTGAGTCTATAAATAGGTGAGTTGGTCTTTCATTTGGTAGCTTCCTATTATCAACAATATTGAAATATATAGATTGAGACTTTAGTTTCTCTCTCTACCCTTAGGGGTTCATCCCCTTGAACGGGATTTTGCTCCTTTCTTTGAATCTTATATTCCCTTTCATATTTTGATTGCATCATCGACGCAGAGCCCTAACTTTCGAGAGGCAAATGCATTTAGGGCCAGATTACAAAGATTTATCACAATCCAGAAACAAAAACATTCAATCAAATAGCGTGTTGACCATATCATACGTACGTGCACTGCATTATCTAGCCATGGCAACCAAACAAGACCTAGCTTATCGAATATAAAAAGCATCTAATTCCATAACAATACAATAATCCCCCACAAATCAGAGTAAAGCACGATAGCAACAAGTGATGTTAAAAACAAAAAATAAAATAAAATAACGAATTGAAGATACTCAGCCTGCATCTGTTTTCACCCTATCTTTTTTTACTTTTCGACATTTGCTGAATTCAGACAAGTAATTTAAAGCTACGAAATTCGCCGCGTATCAGAAGATACCTCTTCTCTTTCAAAACCCTAGATGCATTTCTGGTGGTGTTTTTTCCCTGTTGCTGTGCGTATATGGAGAGAGAGAGAGAGAGAGAGAGAGAGAGAGAGAGAGAGAACAAACCAGAGAGATAGAGAGAGAGAAGGATCCAGCAGGAGAAAAAAAAGAGAGTGATCTGCGGTGGAAATGCTGAGAGAGAAAGTGTTGTTGGGTTGGGCAGGCAATGCTGAGAGAGTGGATCGGAGAGAGAGAGAGAGAGAGAGAGAGAGAGAGGAGAAGACGAGAGCTCTGTTCAAAGTTGAATGGAACTCCGAAACAAGACACTCATCAGAAGACTAGTACTGAATTGAATATTTGACTAGCTCAAAGTATTCCACGTCACTCCTGGTTACGAGTCCTGTTTTTGGAGCCCGAGGATTTTTGGTGACCTTTTTTTTCATTTTCTATAACTTTTTTTTATCATTCATTAAGGCTCCGTTGGGAACTTATAGAAAGGAAAGAAAAGGAAAGGAAAAGAAATGGGGAGCAAAATAAAAGGAAAATATGAGAGAAAATTTACCATTTATTGAACTTAAAACTTTTATTTTCTTCTCTCTTTCTCTCCCAATCAAACAATGAAAAGAAAAAGAATTTAATTTTCTTTTTCTTTCCTTTTCTTTCCATGAGTTCCAAACAAAACCTAAATCTAATCTATTCTATTTTAGGAGACTTGGGTAGAGGGATGGATGCTTACGGAAATCGAATTCTGCCTATATGCATAAGAGTATAAGAGAGACACTAACTGCATTTTACTCCACTTGCATTTTTAAAAGTTTGATTTACATCTTTCTATTTTTCCCATCAAGTCAAAAATCTAATAAAAATTAAGGATTAATTATTAAGAAAAAATTACATCCAAATCTAATAAAAATTAAGGATTAATAAATAAGAAAAAATATGCCTAAAAGTTTGGGACAGGGCCTTAATTTTACAATAACAAATTGCTTGGGTCTCTCAACAACAATTTTTCTAGAAGTGAATACATTTATCTGAATTTTTTTTTGTATTTCAACGTCAACTTCTCCAGGTTGGTAGTAAACATCAAAACTTAAAATTTCCCCTGTTGATTAATAAATTTGTATCAAAGATGAGTGTGCATACTAAATATCAAAAAAAAAAAAAAATCAATCATGATTCTTTAATTGTAAATGTGTAACAGCTATCTATATAATGGATTGCGAGAATTTCAAACGTCTAATTAAAGTTTTTTGGTGCACAAAAAATGATAATCAAGAATAGTGTTATTTGTGTGTGTGTGTGTGTGTGTGAGAGAGAGAGAGAGAGAGATTTGATGGAGAAACGAGTGAAAGTTTTCCTTTTTTCCTAATATTTCAGATTTGATGACGACGACCGTGATGGAAAAAGGTGATTAATGGTTACTGAAGTTGCTGTCGTTCTATTTAGACATTTTAAATAGATCTCGTTTTATTTTATTATTGTATAGAGTGTAAGTTTTTGGTTGGATAATGAGTGATATATTATGTCCGAATTAATTGTCAAAACTAGTATGAGCCACAATTTGAAGGAATCTTTGCATTTTCATTTTTTGTTTCTTCACTAAATTAAGAATAAAAATACGATAATATTTGTTGCATTTCATCTTATCTCATTTTTGGAAGGGTCATCATTTAGCCCGAAGGCCCACAGCCCATCCGAAGCCCACCCAGCCCTTCGGGCTTTTACCCACCCCGAGCCCGTCCAACGGGCGGGCTAGCCCAATCTGTAGTTTTCAATGGGCGGGCTTGGGCCTAAGTTCTTTTGCTTAACCCGTCCGACAGTCCGCCATTATACTAATTTATTATGCTCCACTTTAGTCCACTACCACCAACAATACTAATTTATTATGCTCCACTTAGCAAATAAATAAAAGAATAAGTTCACCTACCAAGAAAGAGAAACAAAAGTCTGGTCTTGAAAGACTAGAGAGCTGCGTGGAGTGCTCTATGCATTGTGATTGGCTGTAGAAGTCTCGTCGGCCGGAGGAGTTCTTTTTATACTCCCAATGCTATAATATAATATAATATATATATAAACAATATATAATGTGTATGACTGTATTGAGTGTGGGGTGTTAATATTATATATATTTTTTTATCGTACTAATATAAAGTACATTTTTTTTTGTGAGGCCCGGCCCGTGAGCCGGCCTAAACTTTGGCCTGCCAGCCGGCAATTGGGCTAGTTCGTGGGCGGGCTTGCGCTTCAACTTAAGAAATACAGCCCGGCCCACAAAAAGAAAAAAACATGCTCAGCGCAGCCCGCGGGCAGGCTTGGGTAATGACTTGGCGGGCTGAGCCAACCCGGCCAGATGATGACCCTTAGGTCAAACCTAAAAGTCCGTTGGCTTCAAAAACCAAGGGTCTGTTTGATTAGAAAGAAATTTGTACTGAAAAGTGAAAATGAGAGAAAGTAAAGTAAAAGAAAAGAAAATGAAAAGTTTTGTAAGAATCTTGCAAGGAAAAAATATATTTACTAGCTTAGCCTTTTACATGATGACAAGGAAAGTTATGGACATAATGGGAAGTGTCATAAAATATGACAACTTTTACAAGAAAATACAATTTTATTGTGTTTTTAGCAAGATAATGAAAGCTATATACTCATGTTTTAATGAGTTGTACAAAAAAACTTCAATTTCTTACACTTTCTTGTATCTTCGTGCAATCAAATACTGAAAAAGTTCATTATTTTCTCTTTCTTGCATTTTCTATCACTTTCACACTATTCAAATGGACCTTAAACTAATTGCAATTAATGGTGAAATGGTGTTTCGAATTTATTAACCAAGGGTATCCATAATGTTATAATAAAAAATGGATAGCCCAAAGGTTTTTTTTTTTTTTTTGACAAAAGGGAGAAGTTTTTATTACTCTGAAAGGTGGAAAAACACCTAAACATCAAAGAGAGAGGAACCCCATGAGGCCAAGGTAGTTGTCCACAAGTCGGACAAACCACAAGAAAGGGTTTTCTTTGCAGATACAAGTGCAGCCCCATTACAATCATGTTTGACGAAAATAAAATCACATGACTGAAACGAATCCTTAAGAGTTGAGCAATCCCGAACTAAAACTGCAATATCAAAGGATAGATCACGAAGCATGGTGCAGCTCTTGATGATCGACTCTGCGTCCAACTCAATAATCAACTCCGCAAGATTCAAAGCAATACCTAAATGCATACCATCTTGAAGTGCCAAAGCTTATGCAAGTCGAGGAGAATTCAGGCCTTTGTATGACTTAACAAAGATACCAATAATTAAACCCATAGAGTCCCGTGCAATTACTCCAGTTCCGACAGTGTTCGTTGCCTTTGATACTGCCGCATCAACATTAATCTTTACCACACCTTGTTCTGGTCGCCTCTAAACCGAAATGACAGGGTTTGAAATATGCATCTAAGTTGTGGAGGGAGTTTTATTCGCCTTTAGAAACTTGAAGAAATCTGCTTGTGCCTTCACACTAACTATCTTTGTCAACCAATTTTTTCATTTTGGGATCTCCAAATCCACCAGCAATATGTGAGACCCAAGCCCAAGGACGAAGAAGGGAGGTGAGCAAGGTTAATATGATCGTGAATACATTGCTACCAATCAGACATATGCCTACAATCTTGAAGCTCCTCCGGTCTTAGACGAAATAGCGAATGAATCCATACTTATATGGCAGAATCGCATCGAAATAATAAATGGCACACAGATTCCTCCGCTTTACCACATAACAAGCAAATTAGGTTAGAGCGAATATTCCTTGCTGTTAAAGCTGAGTTAGTTGCTAATGCATCATTAAAACACTTTCAAGCAAAATGTTTGATTTTTGGATGTATAGGCAAGCCCCACAATTTCTTCCAGATTTATGCCATAGCATTTGCAGAACTCGATTGAGCTCCCTGATAGTTCGGTTGGTTAAATGAACTTTCTTTTTCTAGACAATAAGCAAATTTGACAGTGAAAAGCCCATTCGGGGAGAAGTGCTAGATCCTACGATCCCTCCGAGAGTGTTGTTGATGGGTAACGAAAGAATCATATCTGAATCCTCCTTATAGAAACAATCTTTAATCAGTTGCACCTTTCAAGTCTTTGAATCATCATCAATAAGCTCCAAAACATGGGATATGGTGTTGTTCCTCACCATAGTTAGGCAAATTTTGAATGGGGCAAAGCCTTTTCGAATGGGCCTTGCCTATTTTATAACGAAATTGCATTGTAATTAGGGTTATGAATTTCAGTGGAAACATGAGAGGAACAGAGAGAAAACTGTTCTTAGAGAGAAGAGAGAAGACTTGTACTCTATCAATTCTTCGATCATAATGGACTGGTATGGCTCTCGTGATTTTTTCTTGCGTTGAGATTTTCTACATATATTTGTGTGTGTTCTTTCATTTTTTGTTCACAATTCACTATTTTTCGTTTTTCATGTAAAATCTGTGACTCTTATTATCAAGGCCTATAAGAGTGATGTGGATTGAACGTGGAGTTTGATTCCTAACAATTATATAAAGATAAGATTAACTAATATATTTTGAAGAACCAAAATTTCGTAACCGTTCTTAATGCTATCACTTATCTTTTCAATCTAAGACTGTAGAGTGTAGACATCACAATCTGGGCCTCCTATTTGATTTACTTTATTTTTGGTTTTTGTTTCCCCGATGATGAGTTGGATCAAGAATGGTTTTGGAAATGATTGGGAATTTGAACTTTGAGTGTTTACAAAACCTTTAAACCTAGCCAAAACCCTACTGGCACGCGCAGGTCAAATTGACAAGTGGTGGTCAATGGTCAAACTTTGACCATTGACCAACGCATGTGTTGGTTTGGCTTGCATGCGCCAGTCTGAGACGTACGTGTGCCGATCAACCCCTTGTCCCATCACTTTTTTTTCAGCCGAATTTTTGCCATCATCAAGGGTTTATTACACCTGTAAAGCCTCTGATTTCGTCTGAACAATACCTCTGCAAGGGGGGTGTTCCCTCTCTCTCAACCCTCCCATCATCTTTATGGGAGGCTTATCCAACAAGCAACCCAAACCAGCCCTTGTTGGCTAGTTACACCTCCATTGCCACCATATCTTCCCCTCATATAAATATCCCCCATCGTTCTTCTTCTAAAAGGTTACAAAAGTTACAAAAATCTTAACCCTAAATCTCAAACTCAAGCAAACACCCTACTACCACTCAACAAGCAACCTTGTTCTTTACCACTACCACTCAAAAATCATCAAACACTAACCTTTCAACCACTAAACATCAAGTTCAAACCCTTTTTCAAAACCCAAGCAAAGGTATAACATTTACGATTTTCCTGTTCTGATCCCTGAGGAGGGCTGGCAAGGCCAAGACTAGTAATTTATACCTATCCTGGCCCTAAAGCTAGCAAGGTTATAAGAACCATGTGATCTTCACACCTACGCGTGTCGGTCATCTGTTCGCGCGCGCCATTATGTGGCTACGAGTGCAGACCTACATGGGGATGGAGGTGTTGGTCTTTTATGTTTTTACTGTTATGTAAGACACTGTTGAGCACGTTAAAACCTGTTTCACTGCTTTCCTTGCTAAAATTGCTAGTAATCCTTCAATATTCATATTTATTGTGTTGGAATACCCCTGGGTTGCTTCTGAACATATCTCAGAGCCTAGGTATGCTACTCCAAATGCTGGAAGTCTAGTTAGAACTGGCGTGCACCTGTCCTTGATCTACGCACGCAGGTTGAAGCTGACTTCCAATGGTTGGTTACACGTGGGTAACTTGGCCTCTGGCCATTGTTTTGTTTCCCACGCTGTTTATGGGGTGTATTTCAATTGTTGTTCATTCTATCTGTAATTATGTATTTTCTGCCCATATAAACTGCTTAGCTTGTCCTGAGTGAGCATTGGTCATTCCAGAACCCAGAGGGGGATAAAAACCAAAGCTTGTTGGGACAACCGAACATACGCGCGCTGGTCTGGGGTTCGTGCACGTAGGTTGTCTTGCATGCAGTGATCTACGTGAAATAGATCAACACATGCAAGTTTCCCCTATGTGCACCAACTTCCAATCGTGCACTGTGTTGGCCCATTCGAGCAGTATTTGGCCTTTGTCTCGTTTATTGCTTATCATAACATGCCATCCATACTATCGATCATATCCTGCAAATCTGTAACAATTTTAATTCCCCTTTAAACTGTTCCCCCGCCCTAATTAGCTAAAAGTTGATTAATAAAGAAGAATCTCAAAATATTTTCGCAAAATGCCTAAGTAGAGACCAATCTTCAGATTGGGTGAGAGAGGTGTCTTAAAACTCTTCTCTTCTCGTAACCTGGCTCCCGAACCTAAATTTGGTTATGACGGACTGATGCCTTCATTTTTTCAAATGAAACAGCATAGAAAGCATTTCAAATGCGATTTCTTGGGTGTCGGACATTTAAACCTAAGTGGCAACTCTGCATTAAGCGCTGTCTGTCGACGCTCCCTCAATCCGCCTTTTCTCTTTAAAGGCATGTTGCCCACAGTGGCAACTCTGCTGGGGATTGATCGAACCTGCATTAGTCTATACTTGAAAATTAATACACTTGAGAACAAATCTCGTAAAAGTCTGTCAAAATAATGAGCTTCGTGCTGTTGAAGAACGAAATGGTTAATGAATAGGATCATCGCATCCAACCAATCTAGACTGGTACTTTTCCTATTGTTCCCTTGAATAGGTTTCTCTAAGTATCGATTAATAAAAATGAGCCAAATTTGAAAAGGCATTTTAAGAATTTGTGATTCTTCTTCATTAATTAAACTTTTTAACATTTCTCACTTGCATCGATGTTAGATAGCCGCGTTGGAGTGTTTTGACAAGCCGGCACAGTTTACCGGAACCCGAGGACCCCGAATGGCCAACAACCTTCGACGATGATAAGTCATTCTACCATTCGACCGTTGCTCTGCAGTTACGCTGGTAGCGGGAGGAATATCTTGGCTTTAGTCCGAGGAACCCGTTACGAACCAAAACCAGCCTTTGCATATACAAAGCATTAGAACTCTCTAAACTATGTACTTGCAGGGTAAGATTACTTGCATGCATCTAACCCCCATATATTATTTACGTGTTACTGCTTTCTTTATCACATGCACTATACATGCATACCGTTTTATGTAGGAGCATGCTTAGGGCGGCTTTTAGGTTGTCTCTCTTTCGAGTCTGTCTTATGCTTATTAGGATGTTGCCATGACTCGATGAAGAGTCGTGCATCTCGATGGTGCACATTGCTAATTTTCAAAGTCCCTAAATCAACGAGACTTTGGGAAATCAAGACTTTCTAAGTCCTTATCTAATACTCGACCAAGGTTTCAAACAGAAAATAAGGAACAACGAAGAAAATGTCGTGATACTTACACCACCCTGATCATCGTGCGAAGCACTTACACCGTTTAGGCTAAATGGCGCTGAGTCACCTTCACAACCCCTGTTCCGATATCACGTCATCTACATCGAATTGTTCCAACTCCAAAAGTTGACATATTTTAGTGTTAGTTGACTCAAGTAAGGATACACCCTCGAAAAGAATTTTGAGGATTCTGGTAGCATCCGAACATCATGAGACAGATTCGTCTTTTAGTTATAAAGTCTAGGGGGACACCGACGACGACGATGCGTGCATCGTACTTTATTCTTTTATTTAGATAAAGTTGCTGCAGGACCACTATTGAGCCTTCTTTTACTTTGCTGCAAGTTCTGAATCATTACATCAAGGAGGAAAGTGCCGAGGCAAAGGGGCAAACCCGCTTGGGAACGTCTTCAAAATCTGATTTAAAGACTTGTCAGGCTAGAATCCAAGTCAGTTGCAACGAAGGCTTCTCCCTGCAAAGGGTGATTCCCGCTGTTATCTCTATTTAGAGTCTGATTTCCTCCTCTCGTGAGCACCGTCAGAAGCTATCCCACACTTTCCCGCTTGGAAGTGTTTGTCGACATCTCTCCCGAGGCTATGATATCTCTTATCTTGCCTCTCTCATCTAAGCATACCGTCACCTTCACTGAACCCTACACACTACTCGTCCAACCAACACCACTGAATCCACTGACAACCACCATAACAGAAGTAGTCAACCACCAAAGCTGACCGAATGCTGTCGCTGTCCCACAAGCCATTAGGCCAAGAAACAAGTAGATCCTAGGAGAAATATCGGCGAAGGCGAACAAAACCTAGCTCCCATAACTCGCCGGGCTAGACCTTGTCATTAGGCAAATCCGGATAATCCCAGTAGGAAATCTGGCAAGCAAACCAACGGTGAAGAAGAACGAAGCCAAAGAGTGGAGAGAATCAAAAGATGCGGCAAAGGAGGAGGATCAGTAGAGGGCAAAGAGTGCCGATGGTCACCGCCGTCGAGAATTCGAAGTCAACCACCAATCACTGTGAGTCTGCGAAACTAGATCCCAAAAACAATCGGAGAAGGCACCAATCGGGCCCAATGCCAACGGAAACCTCCCACCACCACCACAGTTTTGAAATAACCTGCAAAAGAAAAAATAGAGAAATGGGAAGATAGGGAGAAGAGAAAGCGGGGAGAGGGGAGGAGGAAAGAAGAGAGGAGGAGAAAGAGAGGGGAGATCGGAGGGAGGCCGGAGGAGGTGGTGCCTCCCCGGAGGTGGAGAAAACCTTAGGTGTTTGTATATAGAGAGAAGGCATGGGTTTTTGTCCATAACTTTTTTTCCATTGACTTTCTTTGTTGAGAGAGACTCTTCGAATTCAAAACCCAATATGACAAGGTTCACACAATCAAAACACATAAAAATCGAGATCTTTTTCATGCAAGATCTATACAGTCAGAGAGGGAATATTTGTTGCGGGTTTAGTTTGGCTAAGCTTTTGGGAATTGTTGTGGTGCTTTGGGTGGTGCTAAATTAATAAATTGCAATAAAAGTGTTGTTGTGCAAATGGGTGTTTTAATTGATGAAAGAGTGAAGTTGCAAAAGGTAGGACATAACCATTTGAGTTAAGCATTAAAATAGGTGACGTGGACATAATAAGGTGTTGTTTTTTATTTGTTTTATTGGGTGTGGTTAAGTTTTCAATTTATTTGCGTTGATGAGTTTTTCTCCAAATTATGTCATGTTACCGTCTAAATGCTCGTCTAACAGAGATAACAGTCCACCATAGCGAAATCTATCACTAAATTTGACGGATTTAAATGGTAGGATCTTAATTGAATAACTACTCCATAACTTAGGTATTTAATTGAAGTTTAAAATAGTTCGGGTGTCTATCAAAAATTGAGATCAAAATTCAAGGAGTATTTTGAAGTTATGGAAGGATTGAGGTGGTTTTCCCAATCCCAAATTAGATAAGACCAACCGCGTCTTTCTCCTCTCGTGAAGCTTAAAAATCTGGTAAATGTATAGTCGGGCGATGGCGATAACCACCAACTATGCCTTGTACTCAACCACCCACCAGTCGTCTCAGACGCCATATCTGAAGAAATTACATCCCATCAAAGGGAGATGGTGTGCAACATCTTTATTACACTGCAAGAAAAATGGGGAGACAAGTAGTGGTAGAAGGTTGGTCTCCATCTCCCTAGTTTTCCTCCATTGGCTCTCTCTCCCTCATTGTAAGCATCATCGCCCTACTTTTTACCCCTCTGGCTATCTATCTCCCCGTGTCTCTATAAAGAGTTCTCTCCCTCTCTCTGGTTCATAATGTGTTTGATTTTTGTCCAGTCACTTGCAGTTTAATGTCATGTTTTACTGCCAATTACGAAAAGTACATAACCAACTTGGGCTGGCTCAATCGGGCACCCTTGTACACTTCTATTAGTTCTGTAGAGGAGTTTAGGGATTAATCCTTGCGGAAAGCAAAGATTGATTACTTCCTCCCTTGAATGTGGCTTATTTATTTAGTTATTTGTTCCCTTAATGGGCTTTCAGTTGAGTTTTATATGATTGAGGTCTCATGTTCCGTTTTATGTAATTCAAATTTTTGTATTCTTCTACCACTTGTGGTATAAAAAAAAGGAAAAAAGAAAAGGAGAAGTTATTGACAACAAATAATAAGGTATTACCTTATGTACAAAATGTGCATGTAACACTCTTTGATCTTTTAGTGGATGAGCCCATCCATGTATTGCATTGTGCATTGAAGTGGTCAGGGCTGGCCCTAGTATTTCGGATGCTTAAAACAAATTTTAAAATGAGGTCCTAGTTCTTCTAGAAAAAAAAATCAACATAGGTGGCTAATATAAGGTAAAAAAGAGATTAAAAATTGTATTTTAGCTTCATAATTTAACTAAAATAAACTTCTAAAAAATTTACACAATTATAAATGTATGAATCAAATATGACAAAATAGCGCACATATACTGCGTTTTCTCTTACGAATAAATAAATGGGACAAACCCATTCAATTGAAGCCCAAAGCCATAAACCTACAAGCCTAGAATACATGGGACAACCCCAAATAATAAAGCCCAAAAGCAAAATCCTACACACTGCTCGTCCAACCAACACCACCAAATCTGTCATGCCATCGATTTTCAACATAAATAAATAATCCTTTTAATAAAATTTGCTGCATTCATGTGAACTGCGCCACAACTACAACACCTCGTCAACAACATCCGTTGTTAATCCCACACTGTCACTAGATATAACACCCTCAACACGTACCGTATGATCCGAATCCGTTTATCAGAAAACCTGTTTCAATAACTTAAACAACCAACATCAAACACAATTATCATAGATATAACTCACGTGCTACTTAAATACTTAACCACTACTCGACAAACTCAACACCTATGGTCCACTACCAAACCCCTAACCAACTCTCAACACAGAGTCTAGAAAGTACTAGCTATGATACCAAACTGTCATGCCCCGCCCCGCAAATGGCACCCAGAGTGGGCCCGAGTCAACACGGTCACGTGGCATTCCACACAAAAGACCACATCACACTCTACAATCAATCAGAATAAAACTCAGCGGAAGACTTCTCACATAAAATACAACTGAGTCAACGCTAATACCTCAACTCACAAGTTATAATAAATATCCCTCTCTCCAATTAATTAAAAAAACATTTAGGTTAACTTCTAAACGAATCAGCTACACAACAATCTAACCAAAGACATCACCCGAGGCTAATCTCAGCACTCTCCAAAGCGTTGACCAATAGTGGACCCACTCTAAGCCATCTGCTACCTGGCAGTCCAAAAAGAAAAGTTAGAGTGTGTGAGATATAGAAAAACTCAATAAAATATCACAACACCCAAAGGAATTTCAATAAGAATACCCACCACCAACATAACTGGAATACTCATATGAATACAATAGTTATAACCACCACATCCTCCAAACATTACAGTATTATCTAATAAACAACTACATAACAATAACGCATGAATGTAAATCACATAAGCATGTAGTGACACATTTGCCATAATCCCATATACCCCAGGAATGGTGTCCCACACACCATGCTCGCAACTACCGTCAATTAGGCTGCATGGCTTACGACATGGTGTGCCTCACACGCAAACCTTCGGCGGTATAATCAACATCCTACAAGCATGCATATCATTAGCTAAATCAGCATATAACATGATATACAATCTCCACCATATATACCCATACCAATAGCTAAACCTCGGTTAGCATAATATCATTGATATACAATCACCTCCACCGCTTTATCTATTTAACGATAATCATATTGAAAGCTAAAATACCATTACCAAGATATACACTTACCACCATGTAATATCTCATTGAACATAACCATAACAAGCACACTCACCTTTGATTCAACTAGAATATGCCAAACTTATGGTTTTGGCACCTCCAAAAAGGCCGGCTCGTTACCTAGCCACAAGTTAACCCATATTAGTATATGAATATCTAGGAATGTTAAACCAAATGCTAGACTAACAAGTCATAACATGCCTTTTACACTAGCTCATATAACAAACATTACATAAAGTCACCAAAATCTTTAGAGGTGCCCGGGAGTACCCACGTACCTGGGAGACCTCACACACCTTTCCCATACTCCAAGGTACTCCAACACACCCAAGTGTAACAAATATAAAGACCCACAAGTGTACAAACTCATCCAAACAGCCCAACGCAACAAAACTCCCAAAACAGGAATGACAACCACAACCAGCCTGTCTTATTTTGGCCATATCTTTTTACTTGACTGGAATTAGCTTACCAGACTACCACCGTTGGAAAGTACACTTTCAATAAATAGATTTCAATATACTATAAGCTTCGTTTCGAATTATAACGACAAAGTTATGCCTGTTTGAAGTTTGAACACGAATCTGAAAAACTGCTGCGAGACAACTATAGATTTCAACCCTCAAACCTCCACCAACCACGTCAAAACCACCCAAACAGCCACCAAATCATCACCACAACATCCTATAATGAAAATTACACACATCTAACTCACACTCATGCCTCAAACTCAAACTCAAACCCATAACAACACCCAGTAAATTCGACCCAAAACATGAACTTTCTCAATTTCCTTTCAAAACTCAATCCATGGAGAATCTAACCACACAAATATGAAATTAAACATGGATTACACTTCTAGAGTATAAGAACTTACCCATTACCGAGTTGGATCACCGAAAACGGACCTCTCCTTCCTCCCTCCTTTTAGCCGTGTCCTCCTCCTCCTCTTTCTCTCTCTCGCTATGTCGGTAGAAGAATGAGGAAATATCCTCCTGATGGCTATTAAGGCTCTGTTTGGAACCTAGGGAAAGGAAAGGGAAAGAAAAGAAAATAAAAATGAAGGAAAATGGGAGGGAAAATTTACTATTCACTACCCTTGAAATTCTTATTTTCTTCCATTTTTCTCTTCAAACCAAACAATGGAATGGAAATTTTTTTAATTTTCCTTCTTTTCCTTTCCTTTCCGTGGGTTCCAAACAGAGCCTAAGTCACTTAGGAAGAAATCTCATGTGGTCACCTCTGCTCTCAACTTATACTCCAAACCAATAACAATCTCCATGCAAATTACACCAAGGCCCCTCATAGAATCCAACAAATACAAATTAAACCCCGAACCTCAAAATTAAATCGAAACCCTAAATATCCTGGGATGGGTGTTACACTCCCTCAACCAACTTCTGACCCAATCAACTATTTGCTCATACAATATGTAAATTAAGGCTCCCCCATGATCACATTCATTGATGAAATATCATACAACAAGTCAACGTTATCACAAATGCCAACAATCAATAGTTTGCAATTAAACGACATTTTAACTAAGTAATTCTTTATTCGTTCCCCACTAACAGAAGACCAACGGAACAAGGATAACATTGAATAATTAAAGGAAGTCAATTAGACAAGCTTGAGGTAGGCTAGAAGGTGTTCAAAGGAGTTTAAAAGTGATCGGAAGTCAAAATGGACGACGAAGAAGCAGCAGGAGCAAAACTGGACTTAAGGTCCTGGTGTCGATACACACCAAAATTGTATCGATACAACATTAGTTGTCCTAAAAGATAACCTTGCGGTATCGATACGACTGTCATATCGATACAGCGGAGTTTTGAGCAGCAATTTTGCAGAATTTCAAAGGCAAACACAACAACAAAATCCAACGATCCAAGGCTTGATTCTACACCAAATCAACATATAGACACATAAAGCGGGTAAAGAAGTCCCTACCTCGAGTCAAAGAGCGAAACCCAAGAGATTCTAACGAGCCCTAGCTCTGAACTTTTTGAAATCAACGAAATGCTTTTCTCCGAGCTTGGCCCAAGAAATTCCGAGCTCGAGAATGCGATTGGAAGGTCGGATGGAGGTTGATCTTTAAGGTTTTGGTGGTATAAGGTGGAGTTTTGGGAGAGATAGCAAAAGAGAGAGGGGATCGAATGTGAGAGAGATAGAGAGAGAGAGTGTGGGAGATGAAAAATATCTCCTACAACACATACACCACTATATATACTCACAAACAAGTATATCACACTTTCACCCCCTCTAGTCTTAATTCTTTCACTTTAGTCTTCAATCTAATTAACCACCAAATAAGCCATAATTTCTCAATTAGACAATTAATAAGCATTTCAATAATTAATAATTATTCGAGTCTCTACAAAATCCATTAACAGCCACCACAACATAAGTAATCAACCACCAAAGCTAACTGGACGCCGTCGCCGCCCCACAAGCCGTTAGGCCAAGAAACTAGTAAATCCTATGAGAAATACTAGCGAAGGCGAACAAAACCTAGCTCCCACAACTCGTCAGGCTAGACCTTGTCGTTAGGCAAATCCAGATAACCCCAGTAGGAAATCTGACAGGCAAACCAACGGTGAAGAAGAATGAAGCCAATGAGTGGAGAGAAGCAAAAGATGCGAGGCAAGAGATGAGGATTAATAGAGGGGAAAGAGTGCTGATGGCCACCGTCGTCGAAAATTCGAAATCAGCCACCAATCGCCGTGAATCTGCGAAATTATAGATCCCAAAAACAATCCGAGAGAGCACCAATCGAGCCCAATGCCAGTGGAAACCTCCCACGACCACCACCACGGCTTTGAAACAACTTGCAAAAGAAAAAACAAAGAAAGTGGAAGAGAGGGAGAAGAGAAAAGGGGGAGAGGAGAGGAAGAGAGAAAGAGAGGGGAGATCGGAGGGAGGGAAGAGGCAGGTGGAGAAAACCCCAGGTGTTTGTATGTAGAGAGAAGGCATAGGTTTTTGTTAAGAACTTTTTTTCCATTGGCTTTGTTGAGAGAGAAACTTTTCGATTTCAAAACCCAATATGACAAATTGGTTCACACAATCAAAATGCATAAAAATTGAGATCCTTTTCTTTTTCATGCAAAAGATCTATACAGTCAGAGAGAGAATATTTGTTGCGAGTTTAGTTTGGGTAAACTTTTGAGAATTGCAATAAAAGTGTTGTTGTGCAAAATGGATGTTTTAGTTGATGAAAGAGTGAAGTTGAAAAAAGTAGTACATATCCATTTGAGTTAAGCACTAAAATAGGTGACATGGACATAATTAGGTGTTGTTTTTAATTTGTTTTATTGGGTGGGATTAAATTTTCAATTTATTTACGTTGATGAGTTTTTCTCCAAATTATGCCATGTTACGGTCTAAATACCCGTCTAACAGAGATAATAGTCCACCTCAGCGAAATCTATCACTAAATTTGACGGATTTAAACGGTAGGAGCTTAATTGAATAACAACTCCATAACTTAGGTATTTAATTGAAGTTTAAAATAGTTCGGGTGTCTATCAAAAATTGAAATCAAAATTTGAAGAGTATTTTAAAGTTCAAAAATGATACTTACATAACAATTCATACACAAAATCAAACATAGTCTTTCATATACATGTAGACTTCATACATATATTACTATATGTGGGCCCTACATATATGTAATATGTGTAAATTATTTGTGTTTGAATTATTGTGTGAGTAGTATTGTTATTTTGAATAATGCCAGGGATCCCGACCTTTGGTGCCCGATTTGGTCCCGACGCAGACGTGGCGGGTGACCCCACGTCAGCTGCTGTTATAAAAATAAAATAAAAACCTCCGCCTCAAACAAATCTGGAACCGTGTCAAAAAAAAAAAAACAAACAAATCTGGAACCTAGAGAGAGAGCGAGGAGAGCACCTCCGGCGACTCCCACAACCACCGGCGACTCCCACAACCACCGGCGGTCATAAAAATAACTCATCGCCGACGCCCTGTCCAAGAATCGGCGACGGCGGCGCACCTCCAATCTCGACAATGAATTCGACACAGAGGCCCTCATCGCGATATCGATGGCGTCATCTGTGGATTTCTCGCATTCATGGAGGATTCAGAGGCCATTGACTGCGGCGAAGGAGGAGATCAGCTCCGGAAACTGTATCTTCCTCCGACGTCATTTCTTCGGCGGCGGTTCGGTTTGAACGTTGGGTGGTGGTTTGGAATTGGCGTTGATTTGGGTTTTCGGCAGCGGTGGAGAGGGGTGGTTTTTGCAGAGGCTTTCGTTACCAGAGTTTCTGAGCTTTTGGGATTGATTTGTAATGGGGTTATTCTGATCGATTAATAGTGTAGCGAAGGGTTGGTGGCCGGTTGTTGTGGGAGTCGCCGGAGGTGGTGGTCCTCCTCCTCTCTCTTTCTTTAGGTTCCAGATTCGGTTTGGGGCGGAGGGTTTTTTTTTTTTTTTTGGTTACAGCTGCTGACTGACGTGGGGCCCACCCACCATGTCAGCGTCGGGACCAGGTCGGGATCCCTAGCATTATTGATTGAGGTTGAGGTTTTCCCAATCCCAAATTAGATAAGACGAACCGCGTCTCTCTCCTCTCGTGAAGCTTAAAAATAATGTATGGTCGGGCGATGGCGATAACCACCAACTGTGCCTTGTACTCAACCACCCACCAGTTGTCTCAGGCGCCATATCTGAAGAAATTACATCCCATCAAAGGGAGATGGTGTGCAACATCTTTATTACACTGCAAGAAAAATGGGGAGACAAGTAGTGGTAGAAGGTTGGTCTCCATCTCCCTAGTTTTCCTCCATTGGCTCTCTCTCCCTCATCGTAAGTATCATCGCCCTTCTGTTTACCCCTCCGTCTATCTATCTCCCCGTGTCTCTATAAAGAGTTCTCTCCCTCTCTCTGGTTCATAATGTGTTTGATTTTTGTCCAGTCACTTGCAGTTTAATGTCATGTTTTACTGCCAATTAGGGAAAGTACATAACCAACTTGGGCTGGCTCAGTCGGCCACCCTTGTACACTTCTATTAGGTCTATAGAGGAGTGCAGGGGTCAATCCTTGCGGAAAGCAAAGATTGATTACTTCTTCCCTCGAATGTGGCTTATTTATTTAGTTATTTGTTCCTTTAATGGGCTTTCAGTTGGGTTTTGTATGATTGAGGTCTCATTTACCGTTTTATGTAATTCAAAATTTTGTATTCTTCTACCGCTTGTGGTATAAAAAAAAAAGAAAAAAATAGGAGAAGTTATTGACAACAAATAATAAGGTATTACCTTATGTACAAAATGTGCATGTGACACTCTTTGATCTTTTAGTGAATGAGCCCATCCATGTATTGCATTGTGCATTGAAGTGGTAGTGCCATGATGTACATTTTGTACACTTCTTCGTAAACTATTTAGTGTCTGTAGCATTGCTCGCCCAATTACCAGTGAGGCGATGTTTCGGTATCCGACTAATGGGGATGAATCCCATCATCCACTCATGTGTATGGACACTGAAATTGATAGTCACGTTGGTGACGGTCGAACCCTAAACCAGGAGCTTCAGGCCAGGGGCCCTGCGCCAACCTGTGGGGTTAAGTGAGGGGATATATGGGACATGAACGCAACACAGACACGCCATTTCTTCAAAATTTAGGTGGACACTGTAGTGGGCCAAGTCCGCCTAGCCTTAGGCCTGACATCACGGGTGAGTCGGGTGACCCATTTTCTGGGGCTTGCTTGGGCTGGACGCACATGCGCTGCATAGTCCAATCGTCCCCTGAGGTCTGCATAGTAAACCCACTTGGGAAACCAAACCGGGCCAAGAGGTTCATGACCGACCTGTGTAGATGACTCAGCAGCCCAGATTGCTTGTACGTGGTGCCTCGGTGACACGTTCCGGACACGTGTGTTCGGCCACGTGCACACTGAGCGTCATGCATGACGTCACCTACCTAATACGATTACGGGTGACGTCAGGGGCAAGTACACTTTTTCTATAAAAGCCGAAGGGAGAAATCCTAAAAAGGTACGCCATTCTAGATCTAAGATCTAGTGAACTTGTTTTTACCCTCTTCTCTCTACGTGTCTAACTTTGGCTTTAGAGTGCCCTCTGGCGAAACCCATCCTGGCGTCACAAACCGGTTCCTTGTTTTGCACACTTGCTCAAAGGAGGAGGAGGCCCACTCAGAGGATTTGACCCTTTGTACACTGAGTCAATCACCGCCCCACAGACACGTTACTGCATTGTGGACACATCGTAGATAAGATATAGTATTATTGTAGCTGTATCTTACGAACTCACAGAATAATAAAAATATCATTTGTATAATTGTATCAAATGGAGATACAAAAAAGTGCAAATCCTGAATACTGTTGTCTGTTAACATTATGAGATACAAACCAACAGTCATAGTATTACTAATCGTGAACTAAAAGTCCATCAATATTTTGACTATACACCAATCTTTAAAAATTGCATTTTACCTTCCTAATGTGTTTTATGTGTCCCCCAAAGGGTCCCCAAGTGTGTTCTAGAGATGTGTCTGACTAAACAAAATTTAATGACAAAGTGGACATGTGTTTAGATGCGACACATGTCTAGAGAGTTTCATGTTGTGTCCTTGTCTGCTATGACAGATACGCAAGGGCTGTAAACGTGTCCATGCTTCTTAATACTTGATTAATAGTGACGATACCAATACCACTTCTGTACAATACTAAAGTGCTACTGGATCTTTATGTTTTGTAGCTGAGAATGAACTTCATCCCATTAATTCTGGCTAATCAGACGTTGCCTCAGAGTAACTCCTTTTTTGTTATTGACGTACAGATGCTGTTGCTGGCAGCATTTTGGACAAGTATGTGAAAAGGTAATGAATAAATCTCATCTTTTTACATGTTTAAGTTGATGGACTTCAACAAATATGAAAAAATGCAGCTTATACTGTTGTAACTTCCAATTGCTGGTAACCCAAGTTGAGCTGTGATAAGCGCAAAGCACATGAAGTGCTTGACCCCTCTGGATGCATTATGTGTGGGACAGGACTACTTGGGCCCAAAGCCTTGGATAACCTCTGTTAAAGCATCCAACTCCAAACCAATTGGCAAGGAGTGGAGAGGCAGCCCAGACATATATACTAGGTTTGAAGGAGATAATTAACCTATGTGGGATAAATTCCAACAACCTCATTACCCAAAAAAATGAAAAATGATATCCACAATCAGTATAAACGGTTTGAAAGTCTTTGAGAGTTCACTCTGCAAATCATTTTGTGTTGCTTACCCCTATGTGATTGCCAAATGTACCTTGTAATGGATGCATTATGTTCATCTTTCAATGAACATAACCTCAACCACCTTAATTTCATTTTCTATGCTTTTGTCTTTGCTCCGACAATTATGACCAGCCCAAAATTATGGTTTAGTTTCTTTTTCACAATGGTACTATGATGCCCTCCATCATTTAAGAGGTAAAAAATACTGTATTCTATATATTTCTACATATTTTGCATTGGAGATAGTAGACAAACCAATTTGGCTTTGTAGATGTCTAAGCCCGCCTTGGGCAACCCCAATAATGAAGCTAGTTATATAGGTTGCAAGGCAAGGTTCTGGCAGAACCAAGGATTGATAAGGGCTGCCCTAGTTGTTAGGGAGTGACTTCGAGTAGCAGACATAGAGACCAAAGCACTTGGGAAGCACTTTAAGAGCACTCTTCAAATCTTGAAGAGGCGGCCACCATTTCCATGGCACGGCCACGTGATCGTGATGGTCCAACTGCCCCAAGTTGGGGTGCCCACTTGATGAGAGGTCCTACTGGTCTGCAGGCCTGCGGTCGCATGAGTAGGATTTTCCACCACCCCATGATGTGGCGGCCGCTTATCGCACTAATGGAATCGCAGGATTGATGCCCATAATAGTGCCCATGCTGGCCCTCATCCCAAGCTCTTCAAGAGTTATCAAGTTGAGTGTATCGTGTCATTTTTGTGCGTCCTTGACATAAATGAGCTCCAAAATACTTCCTATTTATTTTATTCATTTAATAGTGGTGGATTATCTTCAATCTCCTATAAATAGGAGCCTAATTCTCTTAGAAAATTGCCACATAAACACCCCAAAATTCCACGGGAAATCCCACACACACTGGGAGAGAAATTTAGGCAATGTTTTGAAAGAATAAGCACGGGAATTGTGAGCACAACTTTGAGAGCGCTCGGGCCCACTCCCATTATTCGTGGAGAGTCCAGAAATCTTGCCGAAGTTCTGCCAGAATCAAGACAAACAGCCATGGCGTATCTAACTCCCAAGTTCTAGCTGAGGGATCCGAGGTAGGATGGCCTCGCAGTCATCCGAACTTCCCATTTTAGTGTACTTTCGTTGAAAATTTATATTGTTGCTAATCCTTCTCAATATGTGTTTACTAGAAAAAAGCTGGATCCTCTAGAGGCTTATATACCAGCTGTGATATTGACCCAGTTGCAGATCGAAGATTTAGGTATTTCTTCCTCCCTTGCTTCCCCATTTTCTTGCACAAAGAAGTTTTCTATTAGGAATTATAGCTTGGTTTGTCATGTTTTCATCCTTCCATTCATATCATTGTACAAGTAAGTTGATTTTAATTTGTTACTTGCTTCAAAGCTCCATGCACATACACAAGTATTACATCATACAGCGAATTCAAATGCGAAAACCATTAATCAGTAATCATCTCATGTCCCATCCCGATTATGGTACCAAAATGCAGTGTCGTGAGGTCAATGGAAGTCCAAATCAAGTAGACATTCAACTAGAGTGTTGGATATTTTAGAAAATGTCAGCATGTTTTCTGCTCCTATATATGAGGTAACCTGATATTCCTTAAATAACTGAGAACTGATAGTTACATATGTTATGGGGGACATGTTGAGATGCCTTTGCTTTTTATTTTTTCTTGTGCATTACCAGTAGGGAATGCATGCGTGCTTAAGATTTCTAGGAGAAAAGACAGGGGTACTGATATTTATGCATGATTTTTTCCTTTATAATTCAGGAAAAACTCTGGAAGTTGATCAACCTCAATATACTTCATGTCGGAATTTATTGCGTTCTGGCCCTGCAGCATCTCTGCGGGTTAATATTCGGGCAGTAAGTTGACGTTTCATCGGAATGGTTTCTCATGTTTTGCTATAAATAGAATCGGCGCTGTTCTCGTTATGATATATTATGGCAAAATCTCTTTTCACTTCGGCTGATTAAGCTCATCAATTTTAGATGGTCGAGACCCTTTAAAACCTTTGGTTTCTGAGAACAAAGTTTAATTCTCGTGCAGAGAAGATTAAAGTTTTGAGCATTATCTTTCACTTGATACATCAGTTCTTTTGATAACTGTTTGTGTACATGGGTTAGAAGGCTATTTGATTATTTCAAAAAAATTCATCATTTTACCAAGCAAAACGAGGTTTGATTCAGGGAACTTGGGTTGACACAAGAAATTATGCCGAAAATCATGATCCTGGCTAGAACCAATGTTCAAAAATAAAAAAATGGGCCGGACTGGCTATTTTGACTGGTTGAATCGTTGACCATGCTATGGTCTGAATTAACTAGACTGAGGACCACTAAAATTTAAGAACCATCTTCTATTATGAAAACCGCTCAAAAGAAGCATTTGACCCAGCAACCCGTGTGAAACGTTCACAGGCCAACCGAACCAGTAGCTGTAAAAATTTAACTAATTGGAAGTGAATTTATCAATTCCGCTTTGGTGCTTGAGCTGACAAATGTTGACCAACTGTCCGTGCCTTCTTGGGACCCATGGCATGGCAGTGCAGCTTTACAGGTAGCCTCCAAAATGATGGATTGCTGCGTTATGGTTTTATGGCTGCTAGGTTTGCCTCCACTTTTTACTCCCAACCGATTTGGGATTCACTGAAAGAGTAGAACTTGCCTTTCTTAAAGAATACTTCAATCCCTCCTCTTTTACTCCAAAATAATGAGGGCTATATGCATTTCAAAAATTTCTCAAGCATATATTCTTTTCTAGTTTAGTTTTAGGTATTTTTATATTATTACTATTTGTTACATAATTGTGGCATCATGGTTTGATTCTGGTTCGATCGCATTGAACCGGTGACCCTTCTATCTGGTCCCTTTTCCGGTTAGCTCATCAGTCTGGTTTTCAAAACATAGCCTGAAACTTGGTATTTGAGCTACAATAATGCTTGCATTAAGAAGTTGGAATATTTTTCATTCTGGAAAGGACAACCTTTGCGTAGGAAAAGACACTTGATGTTTTCTAATCTTGTGATACCTTAACGGTACAAGAATGAAAAGGAAGACAAACTGCTACGCCTACTGAGAGCAGTACTGTTCGATGTATGCCAGTGCTCCTCCTTGGTTTGGGTAAGCTCCTGAGTATTATGGAGGGGAAGGTAACCAGTGATAAACAAACAAGACCTTAGTTCTTTTTCATTTGGTGTGAGGAGTATTTCAGTCCTCCAGAATTTGAGCTCAGAATTTCCTGTTTAATGGTTCAAAGGTCAGGATTCTTTCCTAGTGGTGAGTTTTCAGTGCCACAAACAGCTAATCTTTCTCTAATTTAGTAGGTATCAAACCGCATTATTTAAATTTGTTGTCAAGTTGGAATCTACATGGAAATAGACTACTTAAATCACCATTGTTCAGGCTTACCAACATTTCCTTTTTGGCAACTTCAGATTTGTTGTCGCTGTAATTCTTCGAACTTTGAATTACAGGTAGCACAATATGCATCTGACAGCGGTAATGGAAAAATTGCTTTCCAGAGCGTTGATCAATGCATAAGGTACTATTTTAGCCAATAGCCTGGTTAAATGTCATCACCCATAAGGGCCATAACATTGGATGCACTTGATGGATTTCGTGGATTTCGAAAAATCTTTTACGCAATTACTTTAAGTTTTAGTTTTCAATACAGCTTTAAACTCTGAAGCATCTACACCTTCCCAAAAACTTACCTATGTCAGACACTTTTTGACATTGCCACTCTCTGGATACTCTTTTGAGATGTTTTTGACATTCTAATTAGAAATTTACTATTTTTTCGTTTGTTATTTATTTGGACACAGTGAGACACGCTCGGAGCACACTAGGACACTCTAGGGACACTTGCCGTTGGGGGTGTCAAAAAAGCAGGAATGTTGCGGAAGTCTTCTTTTGTATGATTGATAGTCGTAGATAGATTATGATGACATATGCATTGATTAAACTCTTTTTTGTTTGAAAACTTCCTAGATAATACAATGATGAATCAGAGTAAAGTGTATGACAAATAATGCAATATGGTGTTCGTGTTATAATTAGAGCCTTAAATTTTTATCTTTCATAATTTTTGTTTAAATATCCTGTACAAGATGTAAAACATTGATAATCTCTCTTTAAATCATCCCCAACCTGTCATGTCCAATAACTTAGGTTTTAACCAACTCAACTCCCATAACCAATCGTCCTAAACATTTGTAGTATGACCTACTGACATTGTTGTCAAGCCAACTATCAAAAATTTATTTATTTTGATCAGCAAGCCAACTATCATTACCACATTTCTTTTTTCAGAGCCTTAGAAGAACTTGATTCTTTGCTCCTGAATGCATCAAGGAATGATCCAGGAGCCTCAGTCAAATCTATGAAGGCACAGATTGGTGTTGCTGTTGGTGCATTGGACAGGTAACAATCTACATTTCAATTATAAGGATGTCCATTTTTAATCCCCATTTTTGTTTTCCTACTGACATAAGGAAATACAAATTGATTTACAACTCATCTATATATTCTCTTTTCAATAATAAATCCTCGTTGATTTTAATTATGACAACAATTATGAGGATATGTAAACCCTGGAATAGTAATTGTTACACAGAAAATTATTGGGCTTCAGTTTTTGCTTAAATACTGAATGAAAAGTCGAAACTTGGATAGAGCACGGCTTGCGCTGCCCTGAATAGAACGACGATAAGGAGGAAGAAGGATCGGTATTCAATAGCTTTGTCTCCCCGATCAAAAAGATAGCTATGTCTTCACATGTTAAATAAATACAACCCCTCTTCTACACTTCACAATCGTATTCTGTACCTCTCTTCTCTGTGAATCATTTTTTTATGAAAGTATCTCTCTTCTATATTGTTTCGTATATTTTTATCACCCTCGCATTGTTACCATAGCTGAAAGTTAGATACATTTCCTTCCACAGCCTCCTCAAAACCGTTCCTTCTGATGTGCTGGACAAAGGTAAGGCTATTGCTGATGCGTATAGGGTACCGGAAGAGGATACAACTCCCGGGAATTTGGACCCAGAACTAAAGCAATTGGAATCAATACTATGAGTTATTAAATGATGTAGTGTATCTTCGTTCTTGTTGAGCAGAAACTCTCCGCATACTATGGTTATTCTTCTACCAAAGACGGAAAAGGGAAAACATACTATAAGGAAAAAGTTTTTGCACTTATTTTTTGGTCAATAAATATTCTTAGTGTAATTTTTGTAGTGAGGCCACTTCTATTTTTTCCCCACCCTCGGCAGGTTTGCATGCTTGCCTATGTGCATATTCCTTTTCATGTTGCCCCCTTTTGTAAACAATCATTGGGAAGAGGATGGTGAATGGGAAGTTGCATTCATATTGCATTTTTTGAACATAGACATTCAATTTCTCTACTCCTATTTAGGGATTCTAACACAATTGTGAGGCAAATGTGATCCGAAGCATATACATGATGCTACGTTTGGAGATTGAGTCAGTAGAGAAAAGGAAAGAGGTGGAAATGCCGAAAAGCAAAACCATAAGTCTGTTCAGTTGTAAAGAAAGGAAAAGTACGGGAATGTCTGACTTTCCTGCATTTTTTGGGGTTAAAGTACATGAGAAACACATTTCTAACTTTCCCACTAGGATTAGTTTTTTCTCGAAACTCATTCTACAAAAAACACAAGAATTTGCAAGGAATCTTGTTTTTGCATTAGTTTCTTGTACAATTAACCTATTGCTTTTTAATTTTTTCACAAATTTTTTTTAATCTAATGGACACAAGTAGAAAAATACGTTTCATTTTCTTTACTTCCCTTCACAAAAATTTTTTGACAACAAATTTACTGCACTAAATATATGACAAGTGAAAAAGATCACAAGGTTCTTCATATCCCATTCGTTTGGTGTCTAAGAGCATCTCCAATGCCCTGCCAAAGTGGATGACATACCCATTTTTTTTGGCTCCCTTCCCATTTTCAGCCCCTCCAATCATCTACTCCAACGGGGAGCCATTTCACCTGCCAAATTTGGGCCGAGCCATTTTTCCAGATAAATTTGGCTGAAAATGGGCCATGCCATTTTTTCCACGTCAGCTTTCCGTCCCCATTTTCAACTACCAAACTGAACAAAGCAAATAAAAATCAAAAGATCAATACCCAATTTTTTGCAAACAAAAAGATTTAAAACAATAAAGATTGGGAAAATTATTATTTTTATTACCTCTCAAAAAATCAATAAACTGAAAACAAGAACCATAGCCAGATCGTTGCTCTATTCGTTAAATCTCCAATTGCCGGACGGATATCAGTTATGCTCCCAAAAGTTATCGGAGAACGCATGTGATAAGAGACAAATTGGAGAGAGAAAGAGATACTAGACTGGTCAGCTTTTTCCCCTAAAGGCCAAAACTGCTCGAGAGCAACGGTTTCGATAGATAAACTGGTGTCCAGTCAAATTTAATGCATACGTGGAGCAAATCTCGTGGGATGTTTTGTTTGCTGGAATAGAGATCTATGGTGTCAAAGACTTTTAATAGTAAGACTGAATCGGACATGAATCTCGTGATTTCTTCATGTGGCGAGCCCACTTCAGCTGTTCATTGGAAAAACAATAACTTGTCCTTCTGCTGGCTGTGCCGTGCCATCTTTCACCAAGGATTTGTGCGTTGCTGGCTACATTTATTTTGCCCATCTTTAAAGTGGAGTGAAAACGATTGAACTTCTTTTCCGTAGGCCCCGGACTTTAGTCCTATGTATAGGGAATTTTCAACAAAATCGCTTGTACAGGATGCATCTCTTCTCTTTCATGGTGTCTTGGGCTAGCTTTCAAAGTACTAGTTATTGTGTGCAGTCTCTCTCTCACACATTCACTCTCTAAAAAAGAAGTGGTGGCCTCGATATCTCTATTGCTTTTGTACTATGGTTATTTTTTCGCTATATTAAAAAAGAAAGGGTAAAATTCCTTGACACCCTTCGAGGTTTTCCTTTATGACAGATATCTCATTCACGCACAGGCGATGCCATAGCCAACATAGTGGGGTCGGCTGACCCATGGGAAGAGATGGAAATAATACTAATATTGTGCTATACATCTATGTTGGTCAAGAAATGACAAAAAAAAAATTGGTTGATGACCCCATCCTAGCTTATATGCAAACTAAAAGGTACTTAGAGATGGAGTATTACTCAAAGTGTTCGTGGACGGTTACGTACACCTTATTAATTTTTGAGAACTCAATCTCACTGTCTACTAGCAAGGAGCCTGATTAAAGTTAAGGTCATGCCCTATAATCTGTATAAACTGACCCATAAAAGATGATATGTAATATTTAGGAGGGTTCGGACCTGAGACCTTAAGATCGATATCGGTTTCCTATCTATTTGTTTGAGACCAATTTAATCATTTAGCATATTATTTGAGAGTTATTAATTTTTTTGGTTAAGAGCTAATTTTGAATCGAATTTTTCAAAGAATCCTTTAAAAATTGAATTGACCTATTATTAACAATTATAGACTTTGGTTGTATGTAATGCTTAACTCGAGAAAGTTTTTTGACTCCATGAAACAATATTCCTAGAGTCGCCACTGCATTCACGTACTGGGAATAACTATAAACCTGCCGCGGTTTCTATATTCATTTTAATGACTCTCAATCACTAATTCTTCAACCAAAAATGTGGTGTAATTAATGAAAAGTGGTTTGTGTTCACAAGTCACCTTTTTTCATAATAAAATAAACAATAGTAGAAAGCTCACAATTTTTAATTTGTTGGACTCAAAATATAAATTTCCTTTTAAACCAAAATAGTTCTTTCAATGAGTGAAAAAGAAAGGCTATTAATAAAATTTATCATTTTTTATAATCAAAACAGCTCTTCCAATGAGTGAGAAAATTCATTTTGTTTCACTTAAAAAAAGTAAGAGTCGATCAATTTTCTTCTTTTTGTTTTTTTTTAATGAGAAAGTGTGAATTTTCAGAAACAGTCGATTTGATTCATTCCATCACATGTTTGGATAAAAAATTGTTGATTTAAAGCATCGGTAAAACGCACATAAAAACCACGAGATGTTCATACGTGTAGGTTTCTATCATTAAAAAAATTATCATGCAATCTATGTGAAATTTACCATAAAAACAACAGTCAAGGCACACGGTACGAAAAACTAGAGAAGAAATTCAATGACCCCGAGGTCAAGGTTGCTGATGAATTTGGAACATACAGTAGTGTGGAATCTACTATTATATGTTTAGGCCTCACACCAAAAAATGGTCCAGATTAATGCTTAACCTTACCCGGAAGCATTGAACAATTTCTCACGAAAACCGTGACACATGAACAAAATTCTGACAATTCTTATGACAGGCACAATTATTGGATTACTTCGATAAATTCTTTAATCACGCCAGAATAAATCCAATCAACACGAGTTGCGTTCCTCAAATATCTGGGAAATAGATAGACCCCCGCAATATCCTCCACAAAAGCCGTCCACCAAAGCAAAGCAAGCAAAATCTCCCCTTTGATTTAGGCGGATTTTGCTCTAAACGTCACTTTTGACTCTCTTTTGACCACAATCTCGTGTTGAACCAGACTCGTTCTCGACTCAGCTGTAAACCTACCCCACCAGGGCTCGACTCAGAGTATCCTACCCAAACTTGAATCACTGAGTGAGGAATTTGCTTTTCCCTCCTGGGTTTTGGTTCCACGCCCGGATCTGCTCTCTCTTGCCACCCTGAACCGGTTCAGCACCCCGTTAACCGCGATATCGAAAGCGTCTCTACTCCGGCTCCCCAGCCCCTGGCTCGGTTTCGCATACACAAATCTCGGAATAGTCTCGATCACTTTCTCTCTCATCCTCCTCACGTCTTCCTTGCTGTACCCCTCCAAAATGCTCCTTATCGACCGCCCATTCACAACGTCGCGTGGCTCGATGTAAACCGAGTAGCTCTCTGGTTCGCCCGGCAGGAACCACTTGTACTGCGTGTAGGCGGTTCGGAACCAGAAAAAGACGGGTATCGAGCCGGCCAACATGCAGTCGAACACGGACCGCCTCGTGTACGAGTCCCCCTTGGGCTGCAAGCAGAAGTCCGAGTCGAGAAACGTCTCCAGGTTCGACGTCCTCCCGTTGGCGCACTCGGCCCTGGCGCAGTCCACGACCCGACACGAGCCCGACTCGTTCCGGCACTGGCTCATCAAAGCCGCCCTGATGTCGTCCTTTATGTCGGCACGTGCGGCACCGACGAAGCAGAACAGGCTCGTGCGGTTCCTGTTCCTGACGAACCCTTGCCAGTTGACGACGTCGGATATCGAGCTGGGGTGGAATCCGGTGGGGTAAGGCACACCGACATCGTTGTCGTCCCGCGGGGCCCGCTCGACGATGAGACGAGTGACACGCCTCATCGCCGGCATGTTTAGCAGACTCGACCCCCAGTCATAACTCGGGTCATCCAACCGCCTGAAATCCCACGTGATCCGACCCAGCGTAATGAAGTGATCAGCACCGTTAGATCTCCGCCAAAACGGTTGTTTCCGGACCCACCTGCAGGACCGACGCAGAGGGTTATATAATTGATGTAATTAAATTTAATATTTGGGAGTTCAATAAAAAGAAAGGGATATTTTAATTCCTTGTTTCTCGTAACAACAAACAAACATGCGTGAATTATTTTACAAAATATGTGTTGAACTTTAAAATACGTTGTAAAAAACACAACCAAATCTATTAGTATTACATGCATATACGATCGAAATATTCCTAAGTGTAATGCTATGTTCTACAAAACTCCTGGTCAAGTTGGGCCGACGAACGCATATACATAACTCCAGCTTCAATTGAAAATTTATATCCTTCGTTTCATTGTGTTTGCTCACGATTTCATTTTGGGTTGTCACAAATTGTTCGCGATTCTTCACAATTAGGGCAAAATTGAGCAAAAACTAAAGGGTGTATTTGGAAATCCGAACATTTTTCAATCAAAGATTTTGAGTCAATGAAATAAAAAAAATTTCCGTAATAAGCACACAAATTGATTGAGACGGATAGAGTATATAACTCAAAAAAAAAAAAAATTATGCAAATGTAAATAGTGCAGTCAGACGGACTCGTCCGTTCCTTACTCACCTGATCACCAACTCGCAATCACGGTCCCTCATGGTATGATTCGCCCACAAGTACTTCCCCACCGCGAGTCCAGCGTAGAACGGGATGTAAAACGCCGCAGCAGATTCCGGCTCTAAAGTCCGACACTCGTGATTCAAGAGCCGGTTGTGAAACAGAATCTCCAGCGCGAACTGGTTGGTCCAGTACCACGCCGGGGCGACGCTCCCCGGCACGACTTGAGCGAGTTCGGCCGCAGTGGGGCCGAACCCGTCGTTCGAGACGGCACCGCAGCGCCAGCGCCAGGGGTCGGAGTCGTTGCAGGTGTCGATCAAGTCCTTGTTGAACGACGGAGGGAGGTCGTAGACGTAGATTCGGCCAAGAGGACAGTTTGCGGCGGCGGATGGCTTGGTTTTGGTGGCTGGGAAAAGGGACGCGGGTAGGGGGACGGTGCGAGTGAGGAAGAGGACGAGGATTTGGACGGAGAGAACGGTGATTAGGAGCCATAGACGAGGGTGTAAGGAACAGTGGGCTTGAATTGAGTTGAGGGGTTTAGGGAGGTCAGGGTTTTTGGGTGTTTGACGGGTAGGAGAGAGATGGCCGGGAAATGGAACCACCATTGGAGAGAGAGAGAGAGAGGGAGAGAGAGAGAGAGATGCAGGGGTGTGGTAGAAGGTAAAGTTTATAGTCACATTTTATTTATAACTGTATATAGTTTGGCGTGAATACATGTTTCAAGGAAATACTCCATCCGTTCCATAATATTTATCCGATCCGTAAAATAAGGATTACAAAATAATACATTTCTTTCGAGAAAAAATTTAAATTTTTTTCATAAATTAAAAGAACTAGTTGAGATCTAATAAATTATTAAATTTTTTTTCAACTTTTCTTACAAATATAGTATTATTTTTACGTTTCTATTTTACGGATTGAATAAATATTATGGGAGGGAGTAGTACTTAATGCTTTTACCAAAAAAATAATTGTAGATGTTGCTTTTACATATTTTTATGTTTTTGTCTGAAATTTTGCAACTTTAGTGTAAGAGACTCAGAGATAAAGGAAGCACCATATTGAGATGATCACAAATCAAATGGAAAGTGCTAGGGACACATCGGTGTGGCTGAGTTCAGCCACACCTCTCTCACATGCAGGTGAGATCCACTTCAGTGGATTCCACCTGCATGTGAGAGGGGTGTGGCTAAACTCAGCCACACTGATATGCCTCTAGCATTTCCGCGAATGAATATAACGGACAATAAAAATTAAAATAATGGAAGTAACAGATAAGAATAGATAGTATATTTGCTGGAAAATTTACAATTTACTAGTTTTTTATCAAAAAAATAACGTTTTATTAAGAAGAAAATGGGAAGGAAATTCCATACATCTAGTTGGAACAAAGCCCAAACACACTAAAGAAATAAAGTCCTGAACACCTGTGAGTCAAAAGTCTAGGTATTACAATAAGTGCAAAAAAATAAACTGAATCCACCAAGGTGGGCTAGGCCTAGCCCGAGAAATCCAAAATAAATCCCTAACCCTTTGAAACAATTTCTAACGCTGCCTCGCTACCATCGTCATCCGTTATCACACAGCTTCAACCAAATTAAGTCGCTATAGTGTATGTTCTAGGAATGTGTGAGAAACATTTTGGAAAGGGTGTGTCAAGATACATGTATGGATTTAAGTGTCTAATATGAAAAGGGAGTTGATCTTCTTTTTTTTTGACAAAAGGGAGAAGATTTTATTAATTTGAGAGGCGGAAAAACGCCTAAACATCAGAGAGAGAAACACTTTGGGGGTAAGATAGTTGTCCACAGACCGGATAAACTACAAGAAAGGGCTTTCTTTGCCCGAGCATGTGTAGCCCTATTACAATCACTCTTAACAATACTAAATTCACACAACTGAAACGAATCCTTCAATGGTAAACAATCTTGTACCAAAACTGCGATATCAGAGGGTGGGTCTTTTGATATGGAACAGCTTCGGACAATCGATATATCCAAACTGAAGCCACTTCTGATGCGATTTTTGCTTCCAATACAATTCTTCCTTCTCCCATAATTTGGCCAAATTATCCTCTAAACCTGCAATCTCCTTCAAGTGAAATTCGCGCTCGTGTGGTTCTAGTCTATCAATATCCTTCTTAATGCCATCAATCTCCTTTCTAGAATTCAGATTTTTGGATGACCTCCAGGACTTCAGAGCCAACCTGCACTTCTTAATTTTTTGGCTAATACAGAATAGCCGGGACGCCACAATATCATCTTCCCACTGAGTCTGCACAATTTGCTTAACATCGTCATATTAAAACTACCAGGCATCGAAACGAAACATGGTAACATATCGCCTGGTGTTAGGCTTTATGCACAAAAGCAAATCCTTATGATCGGATCCCACACATTCTAGATGTTCCACCACAGCCTGGTGATGTTGGGTACTTCAGGAGGAGGAAACCAATACTCGGTCCAAACGAGATTCAATGAAATCAATTCCACTACGGTTATTACGCCACGTAAATGAATAGCTACGAAAGCCCAAATCCAGCAAACCACAATCATTGAGAAAGTTTGTGTTAGAAAAATGGGTCGGTTCGGACCGGACCCAACCCACATGGGTCATCCACATGGGTTATGTGATTGAGTTAGTTAGAAGGATGAGACAGACTCCTAATCTCTATCTGTTAGTAGAGTTCAAAGATAATAGATCACCTAAATCTATTAGGAGACTTTGAACTCTTGAACTTTAATCGATAAATATAGTTCTGCAGATATTTGGAGATACACATAATACAAAAGAGTTAGAGTTCCATCTCTCCTTCTCTAGAAAAATTCTCCTGTTAAATATCCTCTCTTTCTAGGGTTTCCATTCTAAGAACCCAAGGATCTGCGGTGTGAATATCAAGAGTAGACTCTAGTAGTCTCCTCTACCCGGCGTGAAGAGAAGACGGTGTTCGTGAATGTAATCAGTGCTTGTGCGGGCCTCAGATCGTGAAAAGCTTGAAGCAATTCAATTCTGTAGCGCTTCAATCGTACAGTAAGTCTTATGTGATTTATGAGCTTTCGATCCTATAAAGTTAACATTGGTATTAGAGCCATTACGGCTCACTCTCACATGAACGTCGTATTTTTGTTTTTCGTTTTATGTTTTCGGATGCAAATACGAATATATGATATTCAGTTAAAATAAGAAGAAAACCGGATGCAATAGTGAGAAAGTAGAATCAGATCGGGTCTTGGCTTGATGTTCTGTGATGATTTATTAAGCCTCTGATAATTATGATTAAATCGGTTACGTGTGCGCCGATTGATAAGCCACCGATTGATGAGCGGCTGAGCACTGGTGGGGTGCTTATTCATGCACCGTTTTTGACTTGAAGAGTCTATTGCCAAGTGTTTTTTAATCCATATTAAAGAGATTCAATTATCCTTTTTCATATGTGGCTTGTCTGCTTTTCTTAGAACAAAGTGATTTGAAGAGTTAAACTTGGGCCCCGTTTTTATTTGTTTAAGTTCCGTCGTTTGCAAGTACCTTTTGCAAGTTAAATGGTAAAATAAAGGAATTTTGCAATCAGTATTCTTTTAAAGGAACAAACTTGTTGGGCTTTGAAGGGTAATACCACTGTTGGTCTTTGTTTTGGTAAAGCTATGAAAAAACTTGGCTAGTGTGACTAATATTTTTGACAAAGCGACTCCAAATCTTCGTGATTTGGTGAAACCGATTAGATGGCAAAGACTATCAAACTGATTTTCTTTTCTCGTTCTTTTTGGGACTGCTATATGCAATGTATATCCTATTGCACTATTTTAAAAAAAAACTTGATGTAATTAAGTTTATTATGTATTCTCTTGTTCTGATTGTTTATTGCTGCATTACGGCACAAACAATTGTACCCTTAGTAATTGGACTTTACCCATCTTCTTAGAGGGAGAGTATGGTGGAACCATCCATACCTTTAACCCATTATGTGTTGTTGCATGTTGGCATGGATGGTCAATTGAAGGGATTAATTTTTGCATGCGTTTGGAGATGGGCTCTCATTGATGATAGAGACCGGAGACAAACTTATTATATGGAATAAGTGCAACACCCTCATTTGTTTTTTTATTTGTAAGGGGGTGAATTTTTGCACTTGTGTTTGTATAATATTTTTGCCTCTCATTCTTGCATAAAATATTAATTAGGGACTTAAAATAACTAGTCCCATCCTCTTATTATTATATTGATTCATTGGAAATTTTGTCTAAAAATCGATTAAGAAATAATGGTTTACACCATGTGTTAGAGTGATGACTACAAGCATTGTAGATTTTTTTATCTCTGTCCATGGTTAAAATCATCATTTGCTTAATAGGATTTTAGGATAAAATTATTGTAATGTGCTAAATATTTCCAATGCGCAAATAAATGTAGTAACATGGCCTCGAAGACTATTGTTGCTGATCTTATTAAAAGGAGAGAAACTAGATGGGGAAAACTATGACATGTGGCACAAGAAAATCCAATATCTCTTGAATGAGCAAGAAGTACTTGAAACCTTGACCAATACCATGATTGTCCCTGAAGAGGGGACCATTGCCCAAGACCGCCGAAACATGAAAACTTATCAAAATTGGGTCAAGAAAGACCGTTGTGCGCGCTTTACTATGTTAGCCAGTATGCACAATAATCTCATTGGCGAGTTTGAAAACTGTGCTATGGCCCAAGGAATGTGGAACCAGCTGAAAATTGCTTTTGGTTGCCCAACGGCAACTAGGTTGCGTGCGTTAACATTGAAGTTCGACAGTTATAAAATGAACCCCCAACATTCCATGCCTGAACATTTGAGGGTTATGTCGACTATGATATGCGACCTTAGGATTGCCGGTAACGTTCTAACTAATGAGCAGCAAATTCTCGCTGTGCTTAGGTCTTTGCCTGATGAAAGATGGGACCATTTCAAGCTCACAATGACACACAATGAAACGGTTAAAACCTTTAATAATTTGAAGTGTCATCTTGAGCTTAAAGCTGAGCGCCAAGATGCTAAGCGAGGCAATGAGGTTCTCGTGGTTGAACCTGGCCAGCGCAAGACAATTGGGTCTAAGCACAAAAGGCAAGGTGGTGAGGCTAAGCATGGAGAAGCTAGAGATAATGCGCCAAAAGAACGTGTTAAGCGCTTCAGATGCAAGAAGGATGAATCCAAAGTCACTTACTACAACTGTCAGAAGATTGGACACTTTGCTCGTGATTGCACTGAGCCGAAGAAGGTACCATCTTACCTTATTTCTCGCATAGATTGCTTAGTTTGCTCTCATGTATTGGTTGCTCATACTGATCCTAATTGGATTGTTGACACAGGAGCGACATAACATGTAGCACGAGAACAAGGAGGATTTATCAAGTATCGCCGGATTCCTGTTGGTAGCTAGAGTGTATTTATGAGGAATAGTTCAGCCGAGTATTTGCTAGGAGTTAGCACTTATCAGCTGAAGTGCAAAGTGGTCGCACACTTATTCTCTATGATGCACTTTATGCGCCTGGAGTTTGACATAACTTGATATGAGTAGTAGTTTTAGTTGAGTTGGGACTTTCCTTTAATTTCAGTAGAGACGGTTTTTTAATCTGCCTAGATAATAAGCCGTTTGGGCATGGATCTATTTTTGGTAGTTTCTATGTTTTGGATTTGGATGGTTTGAATAATAATGCATTTTATGGCTTTTCATGATAATGATGTTGTTTCTAGTTCTGTGAAATGGCATGTCAGGTTAGGTCATATTGGCCAAGATAGGATGACTAGGTTAGCTAGAGAAAGCCTTTTAGGCCCACTCGCTAAAGTCAACCTACCAATATGTGAGTCTTGCATGGCAGGAAAAGCTATAAGAAAACCATTCGATAAGGCAGTGAAAGCTACAAGTCCACTAGAGCTAGTACATTCAGACATTTCAGGACCCATGAATGTTAGGGCACAACATGCTGGTACCTACTTTATCACATTTATAGATGATTATTCGCGATATTGAAATGTCTATTTGATCACTCATAAATCGGAAGCATTGGATTGCTTTGATTTGTTAAAGAAGTTGAGAATCAAATAGAGAGAACCCTAAAAGTTTTGAGGATAGATCGCGGACGTGAATACTTATCTGAGCAATTTAAAGGGCTTTGTGAAAATAAAGGTATCCAATGACAGTTAACGAAATTAGGTACTTCGCAACACAATGGTGTTGCAAAAAGAACAAATCATACACTATTAGATATGGTTAGGTCGATGATGGCGCATACTAATCTTCCAATTAGTTTTTGGGGAGATGCCCTATTAAGTGCGGCCTACATCCTAAACTGTGTGCCAAGTAAATCAACCTCTTCTACACCATATGAGTTATGGGCAAGTAGGAAGCCAATCCTTGACCATTTGAGACCTTAGGGGTCATCAGGTGTGAGCATTATTTTATGATACGTGAACAATCTGATGGTGGATTGACTGAGATTGATGAGTCCAAAGATGTGAATTTCATTAAACATGAGTTTCCAAGCAAAGAAGATGTGAGGGGAGATCTTAATCTTTGTGAGATGTATGAATCAGAGGAAGTTACACCTGTTCTCAGCATCGCCGAGAATAGTGGGAGTAGCTTGCCTCCTAGTGGGAGTACTCCACTAGACCATTGATTCTCAAGATCCTCGGCCACGTAGGAGCCATCGTGAAAGTATTCCTCGTCATCGTTTTGAGATTGAAGGGGAATCGTTTATGTGTGCTCCTCAAGAGGAATATTGATGATCCCATTCGGTAGTCATTGAAGTTTACCAAATGGCCGTCAAATTCAATTATTTATTAATTGGCTATAACTAAAGATTTGCATAGTATAGCGAGGAAGTCCGAGTCGATCCACAGGGAGTTCGAATATAGCTTGTTCGGATTGTAGATGTAAGGGTTTGTGGCGTTTAAGCGGCCAACTTTTAATTTTCCTTTAAAGGTGAGAGATACCCTTATGAAAAAGACTAGAAAATGAGTTTGGACTAAGAATTAAAGGCTGTAAGGCAATGGAGTTACTAACGCCCGTAACTTAAGCCATCTAACAATTCTCAACGAAAACGCGGTTGAATCGCACGACATAGGCTATAAACCGAAAGATTTAGCTATGAAAATGGTTAGACTTGATATAGAGTTTAAATAATAAGCTAAACACAAGGCGTGATATCGCTCCCGGAACCATGTGTGCAAGCACATGATCACCGAAAATTAACAACGCCAAGACTTGAATTCAAAATAAATATTAAGGTCATGAACTAGAAGTATAGTTTGGAAAGTGAGCAAGTTCTTTGGTTCTTTTGGCAAACACGAATTGAGACATAGCTCTCGAAACCGTGTGAGTAAGCACATGATCACCGAAAATTAACATCTGTAAATTTTGTTACATAAAAGGGCAAACTATGCACATTTACAAACCAAACCTCAAGTCTTAAGTTGAGAAGAGAAAAATTAACCTAAATCACAAGGTGTTATTCCCCCATGGCCAAGCCTTAACTACTCTACTCACACATAGCTAAAAACTATACATGGTAAGAAAATGGAGTAAAAGATTTAACCGAAGAATACGAAAATAAACTTGATTTATGCAAAGATCCAAAGCATAGCTACAACATTAATGTGGAGGCTTCGGTTATGACCTCGGTAAATAGGCTTCCAGTAACTTACAACTCATAGTTGGTGTGATTCCTGGTCACGTACAGGCGAGCCCTTGGAGTTACTCTTACTCTCACCGGCATGGTATTAACCCTTCGGTTAATACCTCGGTTCGTAACCAAGGTATGCTTTCTGTTGAGATCTCTTGAAGGAATATAACCTAGCAGAGGGGGACCAAGGGTGCCACGTGGTAGACAGGACCACCATGGTCATGTGCTTCATAACCGCCTTATCCAGTGCGTCACCTATGACGTCACCGAAGGTGGTTACCTAAGCGTGAATCCCACGCGCTACCTTGGAGGCCAAGTAAACGTAGGTCTATAAATACGAAGGGATTCTAACCTAAAGAGGTACGCCATCTCTACCCTAACCCTAGACCTAAACTACTCTCCTTACATCTAACTTGATCGTCGGAGGGTCACTGGGCTTTCCAAGCCCTAGTGACTGGTTGCAGGTTCCCAGGCGGACGAACGGAACAACGGAAGAGGAGTATTGTGCCAGGCAAAGATCCCTCCAAACCTGAACCCCTACAATTGGCGACTCTGCTGGGGATCTAGCCATCAATCCAACATCCTCACTTTTCCTTCTGCTCCATTCGACGATTCCTGGTTCCAAAAATGGTTGAAATCGATGACGCTCACCACGGAGGAACCACCCACGGGCTTGGTTCCCTCGTGGATCACAGCCCGGCCTCCGGCGGAGCAGCCGCCCTGGGAAAAACTCACGTATCAATAGGAATCGGCGCCGGAGGACCAGAAGCAGGTCCATCCTCCGAGCTTCATTCCTACGTCCGCCACCTTGAGCGGAAGATCGATGACCTTACGACTGCCATGGAGCGCGACCGTCACGTGAGGGATGAATTGGCAGAGATTAAACATCTCCTCCAAATCTCTCCATCTCATTCCTCCGGAAGCCGCGGCGGAAGAAAGGACCGTCGAACATCCCCTCGCAGTCATGAAGTCGGCCACCTACTAGAGCATAGATCTCGCCCTTCCGCCAAAGATCGTCTCGAGTCACCCAGAGCAGCAGACACTCGAGCCCCAAGAGACGCATCACACAGAGACCGTTCCCGCTCCCCCGTGCAACTTCGAAGGAGACCATCGGCCTTCGAAAGGCTCGGTGCTGGGAGCGTCTCTGCCTCCTCCACTCACTCGGTCCAGGTGGGCAAGACAGGCCGGGAATCTACCCCTAGCCTCACAAGGGCTCCCAGGGGAGATGACGGCCTTGTAGAGATCCAGACCAGGGGATACCGCGAGCGCCTAAAGGGCCCCGGAGCCAGAAGCTCCATCATCACAAACCCAGCCGGGGCACACAGCAGGAGCCCAATCACCGAGCGCCTCGAGCCCTCTGCTCGGGATAGCTACCGACACCACCGCCAGGACCGCTTTCCCAGAAAATCGGTTAGTACTGCTCTTGATAAAAAGGAATATGAACGATTGGACAAACTTGTCCCCAAGAAGCGTACAACGACTGAGCGTCCAGACGGTCCCGACCGTTCGATCCGACCTCATCGCGATGCACGACTTGCACGACTCACGACCTCTCCCTTCACGAGAGAGATCGACTCGGTTACCCCACCCAAAGGATTCACCCAACCCAAGTTTGCCAAGTACGACGGCAAGACCGAGGCGTACACCCACTTGGTTCAATATAAACTCGTCATGTCCTTGTTTCTTCGGAATGAACCCTCGGACGACGCCTTCTTATGCAAAGTGTTTCCTGCGAGTCTCGGTAACCTAGGACTCACCTGGTTCAATCAACTCCCGGCTCGGTCAATCTCCTCATTTGACTCCCTCTGCGACGCCTTCATGGCTCGATTTGTAACAAGCAACAAACATGAGAAGGAGATCGACTCCCTCTTAGCCCTCCGCAAGAGAAGCGATGAAACGCTTCGGCAGTACGCCGGTCGTTACTGGGAGCTGTTCAACGAAATAGAGGGCTGCGACGGCGTCATCTCTGCCCGAGGATTCAAGCTCGGTCTGACCTCCCAAGATGAGCAAGTTTATGACGACCTCGCTCGCCATAAGCCAAACTCAATGAAGGACCTCATGACTCGTATCGAAGGGTGGTGCCAGCTCATTGAATCGAAGGTAGAGAGAGGTATCGGGAAGCCGACAAGTTCAAAGGCAACAAACGCCTCGGTCTCCACACCGGCTCCCCCACCTGTCTCAACTCCAAAGAAGCAGGTTAATACCATCAAGCAGTCACCGAGAAGAGGACCGAAGCCCAGCGATTTCAACGCTGAAAAAACCGTCTTCACCATACCAATCTACCGAATCATTGACCAAGTAAAGGATCAGCCCTTTTTCTCCTTCCCAAATCAAAAGATGGGAACAGAAAACGGCAAAATCAAGAATCCCATTGTACGTTGCAGCTTCCACAGCGAACAAGGTCATTTCACCACGGCATGCAAGCCCTTCAAGGCATACTTGGAGCAACTTGTTGCTGCTGGCCACCTCGGCAACTTCATTGATCAAGAAAAGACAGCGGCTCGGGCACAAAGGACCGAAGCAAATACCGAGGAAGAAGTTCGGACAATCCATGTCATTCACGGTCCCTTAAACCCCGAAGCCGCCCGCATCATCCGAGCTGACCTAACTGAAGCTTCCTCCTCCAAGCAGATCATGATGGTTGGTCCCGAACCAAAGCGCCCAAGAACAGACGGCGGCTCCAAATGGACGATAACGTTTACCGAGAAGGATCTCGACCGCATCCAGCTCCCCCACAACGACGCCCTCGTGGTCACGCTACGCATCGGAACTTTCAACGTCCGACGCGTCCTCGTGGACCAAGGCAGCTCGGCTGAAGTAATGTACTACTCTCTATTCAAGGAACTGAAGATACCCGACACCGAACTCCATCCCTCCGAAGTTCCTCTTATCGGCTTCAGCGGAGCTCCTGTCTGGCCCATCGGTACGATCACTCTTCCTGTTCGTGCTGGTTCAGTAACTCTGGATATGGAATTTGTAGTAGTCGACGTCCCGAGCCCATACAACGCCATTGTCGGACGCACCTGGTTGCATAGGCTCAAGGCAATTGCCTCCACCTATCACCAAGTGGTCCATTTCATTGGCATTCATGGGCAACAGGAAGACTTGTACGGAGATCAAACAGCAGCCAAGAAATGCTACATCAACGCCGTCCGAAGTAACAAGCAGACCTCTCGGATTAACCTCATTGAAGTCCCCGAAGCCCCAATCTTGGACGACGTCGGTAGATTGCCCGACGACAAAACCGTTGAGGACGTGGCCACAATTCCAATAACTGATGACGGTTCCCGTTTCTTCCTTGTCGGTTCCTCACTTTGTGAAACCGAGCGGAATGAAACGGTAGCTTTCCTCAAACATAACATCGAAGTATTCGCATGGACCCCATACGAGATGCCTGGAATCGACCCCTCCTTCATTTGCCACGAGCTCAACATCGACCGAGCCAAACGCCCGGTCTTGCAGAAGGCACGGCGGTCCTCCCCCCATCATTCCGAAGCAGTTATCGAAGAAGTAAACCGACTCCTGAACGCAGGGGCTATCAGGGAAGTTCAGTACCCTAAGTGGTTGGCCAACACCGTTGTAGTCAAGAAAAAGAACGGTAAGTGGCGAGTATGCGTTGACTACTCAAACCTCAACGATGCCTGCCCAAAGGATTTCTTTCCACTCCCCCGTATCGACCAGCTCGTCGACGCCACCTCTGGTCACGAGCGTCTTAGCTTCTTGGATGCTTACCGGGGCTACCACCAGATCGCCATGAGCGAAGGCGATGTTGAGAACACGGCTTTCATTACCCCCCATGGCATCTTCGGGTACCTGGTTATGCCCTTCGGTCTAAAGAACGCCGGGGCTACTTTTCAGAGAATGATTACCAAGATGTTCGAAGCACTGCTCGGCGACACTATGCTGGCCTACATCGACGACATGGTGGTTAAAAGTTTGCGTGCCGGTGATCATCTTGCCCACCTCACCGAAGTCTTTGAGATACTAAAGAAACACAAGCTCCGCCTCAATGCCGAGAAGTGCGTCTTCGGTGTTAGCTCCGGGAAATTCCTTGGCCACCTCGTCTCCCAACGCGGTATTGAGGCCGACCCTTCCCAGATCCTTGCTATCAATCAGCTCTCGGCCCCCCACAACAAGAAGGATGTTCAACGTTTGACCGGCATGGCCGCAGCCTTAAACCGATTTATAAGCCGCTCCTCGGATAAATGCCAGCCATTTTTCACACTTCTGAAAGGCAGCCGACGGAGCTTCAACTGGACAGAAGACTGCGACCGAGCCCTACAACAACTCAAGGAGTACATTTCCAAAGCTCCCCTCCTCGTCACTCCTCGGGACCAAGAGGACCTGTTCCTCTACCTTGCTGTCTCTCAGCACGCCGTCAGCTCGGTCCTCGTTCGACAGGAGAATCGGGACCATCAACCAATCTACTATTCAAGCAAGACAATGACTCCAGCCGAGATGCGTTACCTACCATTAGAAAAGCTCGTCCTTGCCCTTGTCTCAGCATCCAGGAAGCTTGCTCCCTACTTCCAGTCTCACCGTATCATCGTCCTTACTGAGTTCCCCCTCAAGTCTCTCCTGCGGAAGGCCGACCTTTCTAACCGAATCTCACAGTGGGCCGTTGAGCTTGCAAATTTTGAAATCCACTTTCAGCCGCAGACAGCTATCAAAGCTCAGGTGCTAGCCGACTTCATCGCCGAGCTCACACCAACCAACACAACCGCTTCGGCTCCCATCCCAAGCAGTGAGGCGTTACTTCAAGCCAACCCTAGCACAGCATGGCAGCTCTTCCACGGAGATGTCTGGAAAATGTACGTCGATGGCGCTTCCAACAGCCGAGGTGCCGGTGCTGGCATCGTCCTCCTCTCACCCTCCGGTGTTCTTCACGAAAGCTCAGTCTCTATTAACTTTCCAGCCTCCAACAACGAGGCCGAATATGAAGCATTAATCACCGGACTCAAAACTGCCGAAGCCATTGGCATCGAAGAACTGGTGGTTTACAGTGATTCCCAATTAGTGGTCAACCAGCTCTCCGAAGAATACGAAGCTCGGGACGATCGCATGCGCACCTACCTCAGCGCCGCAGTCTAGCTCATTCAACGCTTCAAAGCAATCAGAGTCGAGCACATCTACCGGGAACAGAACGCCCACGCCGACGCCTTAGCAGGACTCGCTTCGGCATGCTCAACCTCGGAACACCGTTCTATTTCCTTCAATTCCATTGACAAGCCCAGCTTCGAACTTGAAGAATTAAACAGGGAGATACTCAACATAGAGCTCGGCCCAAGCTGGATGGACGAAATTGTCCTTTACCTAAGAGATGACGCTCTCCCAGCTGACAAAAAGGAAGCTCACCGACTCCGTAACAAAGCCGCTCTCTTCTGGCTCAATCCCAACGGCAAACTTTACCGAAGATCATTTACCGGACCATACTTATTGGTTGCACACCCCCATCAAGTCCCGGGGATCATTGAAGAGCTTCATGCTGGCGACAGCGGCTGCCACTCCGGTGGACGGTCCTTGGCCCACCAAGCCCTCACCCAGGGGTACTGGTGGCCAACAATGAAGAAGGATTTAGAAGAATTTGTCAAGCGTTGCAAGAAGTGTCAGATGTTCGCTCCTATTATCCATCAACCGGCCCGGGACCTCAGCCCCCTCACCAGCCCCTGGCCCTTTTCTCAATGGGGCATGGATATCGTTGGAAAGCTCCCAGTCGCTCCAGGTGGATTCAAGTTCCTCCTAACTGCAACTGATTACTTCTCGAAATGGGTCGAAGCCGAGCCCCTTGTCACCATCGAAGAAACAGACGTCATCCGCTTTGTATGGCGAAACATCATCTCTCGTTTCGGTGTACCGTTCGCCATAATCACAGACAACGGCAGACAGTTTACAGGACAGAAGTACCGAGCCTTGCTTGACGAATATGGTATTAAATGGGACACTTCCACCCCGGCTTACCCCCAAGGTAACGGTCAGGCCGAGGCTGCAAACAAAGCTATCTCATCGGGGCTCAAGCGAAGACTCGAGTCACGACGGGGAAAATGGGCCGAAGAGCTACCTAGGGTCCTCTGGGGCTACCGCACTACTCCTCGGCGCTCCACTGGTCGCACGCCTTTCTCTTTAGCATTCGGCATGGAAGCAGTCATCCCTCTCCAAGTCGGACTCCCAACCATGCGCACTGAAAATTTCGAAGAGTCGGTCAATGATGGCAGCATTGCCTTGGACCTTGATCTAGCCGAAGAAGAGCGGGAAAATGCAAGAATCAAGCTCGCTTCCTACCAACAGGAGGTCGCAAGGGGTTACAACCGGAGCGTCCGCCTCAGATCATTTAAACCCGACGACCTTGTCTGGAAAAAGGTTGTGGAGAAATCCAAAAAGAGAAAGCTCATGCCCAATTGGGAGGGTCCCTACCGAGTCCTCAAACACCTCGGATCAGGAAACTACAAGTTAGAAAAGTTGGATGGTTCCCCCATTGCCAAGACATGGAATGCTAACAACTTGAAGAAATTTTACGGTTAAAGCTCGGTTACAGAAGCCTTCTCAGTCTTTATGTTACGTTTTCTTTTTAACAAAAATGGGAGGCAATTTGCTTATGTATTAGCAGCACTTCAAGTATTGAATGAGAATCCCTTCTATTGGCACTATTCGTACAAATTTGAGTTTGGCTGTTTACATTACAGACTCGGTCCGTTCTTGCCCGGACCGTTTTATACCGACTTCAGGGATATTGCTCTACCTAGGTGTTACCCTCGGGCATAATTCCCACTAAGTCATCATGGCCTCTTCGGTCATCTCGATTTCTGGCCACTCGCTTTAAGGATACTCGGCTTTTCCCCCGAGCCCCTTAAACCGACCCGCAAGAAGATTCCCACTGCTCGGACTCGCTGTGTAACGAACCTATGGCGCAAGCCATACCCCCTCGTACACCCGACCTATGTCCCCTAGCAGTAGCACGATCTCGCATTCGCTCGCTAGGTCTATCCATTGAACGAGCTTACAAGCCCATAATTTATTTAATAAATTGCTCCTAATTCGGTCCCTACTGACCCTACTCAAAACAGGGGCTCCGGATCCAAGCACCTTCCTTGACCAACCATCTGCTTTTATGATTGATAACTACCTTCGGTTAATGCTTCGGTCTCACTTGTCTCTACAAACTACAAGTTTTACCAAAGCAGGGGCATCATAACCCAAGGATCAAATCAAACATAACAAGCATGATAAAGATGAATCTCAAGGAAAGAAAAGCATTCATTTACAGAGCTATGGTTCTGAACAAATTACTACTTCAATACCAAATATTTACAAACACTGGAATGGCAAACTCCAAATGTTCGGAGCCATCCAGTCAACCGACTATTCAAAAGAAAAGAAGAAAAGAAGTGTTTATCCATCAGGAAGCAAGGGAGCTGGGGTCTAATTGCCTAGAGAATGCTCAGGGCTCTGGGTTCGGCACCGGTTCACTTTCCTCCTCTGGCGGCACGAGCTCTTCAGGAGGTGGTTCAGGCATGGTCCGGAGCTCGGAACCTTCTGGCAAGGTAAGCTTGCTGATCAAGGCTTCGTGCCCGTACCGAAGCCCGTCTAAGAACCGATCTCTGTAGAGCTCGGCCTCAATCTCCCGGACCTGCTTCTTATATTCTACTCCGGCTGCGTCCCAGCCTTCATCGTAGCCCTTGTTCCTTGCGAACTCCATCTCCCGGGCCCCGGTAGCTCTCAGAGTGTTTGCATCTTCTTCGGCTTTCGTAGCCCTCTCCTCGGCAGCTACCCGCTCCCGGTCGCACCTTTGGAAGTCGGACAGATAAAGGTCACAAGTTTCCCTTGCCACCTTCAAATCATCCTCCTTCTGAGCAAGGGCCTTCTTCAGCAGCTCCATTTCCTGCTCCTGCTCCTTGAATCGGTCGTTCACCACGAGCGCCCGAGCACCGGCCTGCAAGACAAAAAAAAAAAAAAAAAAAAAAAAAAGATCATCAATCAACCCCAATATTCAAGACAAAGGAGCCAAAAGTGAAACTTACGGTAAAGAGGGCCTGCGCTATCTCCGCGGTCAAGTCTTCGGTCAAACCGTCGACAGCACGGGCATCCCTTGGAAGTATGCTTCCCCTTAGCATCCCGAATGCGACGCCAAGGTTCTTCACAGAGTCAGCATGATGAATCTGCCGACCGGTGAAATGACGGAACTCTGGTGCCCATGGAAGCTCCCTGGGGTTGACCCATTCGCCCCCCTCTTCCCCGGCTCCCCCGGTTTGTCCCTCCTCCTCGGGGATAAGGATAGTTTCTTGGCGTCTTTCTCGGACGTCCCCTCGGCTCTCGACCCGTTGTCTCTTCTCCGGGGGCTCCTGAGGGGAGGCCGGAGGTGCCCCTGAAGTCCCAGCACCGGGCGTGCCGACGGTAGTGCCGTGGCCTCGCCCCCTCGGCCTTTGACGCCTCAAATTTATTACCTCACGAGTGCCCCGGCCAGACATCTCTCCGCTCAGACCTGTCTTCTCTGGCGTCTCTCTGTCAATCTCCTCGCGGATGACTCCCCGGGGTGCAGACGCGCTCTCCTCCGCTTCGGGCTCCCTCTCTGCCCTTCTCTCCCCTCTCCCCGCTCTTCCCTCACGTACTCCAACCCTAGCTCCTCGGCCTCGTCCTCGGCCCGCTCTCGGAACGCCTTGCTGCCTCGGCTTCTTCTTTAAAAAACCGGTGTAAGAGGCAACGTAACCGAGCAGATCAGGGGCATAGCGGCTGGTTATTGGAATAGCAAAGGCGGCTGTAATCTGCGCCCGAACGGCTCTCTCCCGAAGCGTCTGCACAACGCCCTCACCTGCATGAATAAGATTACACGGTCAATAAATGCAGAATATCATAAAGTAACGAATGTATCAGATGCATCGAAGTTAAAACTTTTACCGACCAGGGGATCCTTTGTCAAATCGAACCGTGGTGGTGGTGTCCACTCTCTCCCCGGGACCGAACATGAAATTCCCGGTCACCGAGACGTATACGCTCGCCCATTCCTCCGAGTCGGGTAAATGGTCGATCAAAAAGCTATCGTACCCTGTTCGGCATGACAGGTAATACCTCTCGTGTTCGCGGTTGACGCCCAACAGGTATACCCCAAATAGCTCCTCTAGCCCGAAGGTCAGATTGTACTGCCTTCTCAATTCGATAATGCTGGTTATGATTCGGTATGAATTTACCGTGAGCTGGGAGGAGGTAAGATTCAGAGTCCGAAGGACTCGTCGAACAAATTGATGGAGGGGAAATCTGATCCCCCCTTCGGTTATTGCCATTAGGGGAAAGATCAGCGCCCCCTCTCGGTGTGGAAGATCCCTCGGGTCATTGTTTGGCAGGAGGCGGACTTCTACGTCTGGCGGGATGCTATAAACCCGCTTGAACTCTGCATAGGCAGCCGAAGTGCCATCAAAATATTGGTTTTGGTAAGGACAGGGCCTCATGGGCCTCCTCCGTCCACGAACCTCTTCCGGGGCGTCGGCGAACGGCCCGGGCCCATGGTCAGAAGTGCTGGGGATCTCCGTCATACTTGGGTCAAAGGTAGTTAACGTCGGCGGGGCTCTTGAAGGATCGAAGGGCTCGATGAGGTCAACCGGGTTTCGGTTTAAAATTTGCGAGCGGACTTCTTCAAAGAATTCCTCAAATGTGGCAGAAGAAATCGAGCTGCTGGAACTGTCCGAGGAGAGTTCAATGACCATTCGCTCCTTCCTAGCAAAGACAAGAATGTGTAAAAACCCGTTAGCTATATGCTCAGGGAAGTTCGTCGGTTAAAATTGGTCATCTCTCCTCGGAATTCGTTTTTCTCTATCGTCCTGCCGAGGCCTTACTCTTCGGTCAGGTCCTCGGAGGTCTGAAGCTATACTTATGGTCTCAAGTTGGATATAGGCCTCGGGAAGAATTTAGGGCTCGGGAAGAATGTGGGCTTCGGACAAACTATGAACAGCGCTGGAGAATCCCAGCACCGCCGCAGACCGGAGGCGGCGGAAAGAAGTCTATGACTAATGCAAGATAAAAATGGCGTAAAAACCTCGAAGAAATTATCAGAACTTGAAGCATCAATGAAAAGGATCAACGTACCACTGTTTCGTGCGGAGATCTGCGGCTGAACTGCGTAAAATCACGGTTGAAAGCTGAGAACAGGCGGCGGCGGCGGTTCGTCTTCAGAAGCGAGGAAAAGTGATCGATGTACCGCTGGTTCTCCTATTTATACTAAAAGAGATGGAGACCCGCGCGGGAAACGTAGCGTCGAATACCGAGCCGTCAGATCTCTGACACGTGTATCCATCGAACGGTCAGAATTCAGGGGTCTGCACCGAGGACAGGTGCCGAACGAATGAACCATTGGTATTATGACGCGTGTCACCGAAGCAACGTTTCGTACTAATTAACTGACAGGGCACGTGCCGAGACAGCTTTACCGTCCTAAGATCTCGGCGATCGCTGACACGTGGTTCTCCCTACCAGCGTAGGATGAACGGAATTTACCGAGGAGAGCACTCTCACCAAGGCTTAATATTTTCCAGAGGGTATCAAGACCCTGAAGCAGGGATACAAAGCTCCAGGGCCTTGAGGGGCTATTGTGGAGGCTTCGGTTATGACCTCGGTAAATAGGCTTCCAGTAACTTACAACTCATAGTTGGTGTGATTCCTGGTCACGTACAGGCGAGCCCTTGGAGTTACTCTTACTCTCACCGGCATGGTATTAGCCCTTCGGTTAATACCTCGGTTCGTAACCAAGGTATGCTTTCTGTTGAGATCTCTTGAAGGAATATAACCTAGCAGAGGGGGACCAAGGGTGCCACGTGGTAGACAGGACCACCATGGTCATGTGCTTCATAACCGCCTTATCCAGTGCGTCACCTATGACGTCACCGAAGGCGGTTACCTAAGCGTGAATCCCACGCGCTACCTTGGAGGCCAAGTAAACGTAGGTCTATAAATACGAAGGGATTCTTACCTAAAGAGGTACGCCATCTCTACCCTAACCCTAGACCTAAACTACTCTCCTTACATCTAACTTGATCGTCGGAGGGTCACTGGGCTTTCCAAGCCCTAGTGACTGGTTGCAGGTTCCCAGGCGGACGAACGGAACAACGGAAGAGGAGTATTGTGCCAGGCAAAGATCCCTCCAAACCTGAACCCCTACAATTAATAAACGAGAAATTAACATAAGACAAATACTTACTTGAGTTCTAAAGGAAATTAACTAAGAAAGCTTGAGAGCATCAATGAAATTCCTAGAAAGATGAAAGACTTAAAGCATAGGCCTAAATCTAACTAATGGCCATCCTTTCTATAAAAGGTATACAAGCCTATTTATAGAGCTCTAAAGTTAAGTTACGAAGGACCAAAAAGTCCTCAAAATATCCCAAAAATATTCCATAAGTGGAAACTTTTCATAAATGGAAGGTTGAAAAAAGTAACAAAAATCTACAGATTTTCCCAGGAAGTACCGGTACTGGAAAACTCCCAGTACCGGTACCAGGCTTCAACGGGCTGGAAAATTGATCTCTGGACACCCAGTATCGGTACTAGAAAATTCCCAGTACCGGTACCCGTTTGACAGATTTTTTAGGCAGCTTCACGGGCTCGCTCCGAATACTCTCGAACTCAGATTTGTGTGTTCTTTGAACCGTTGGAAAGCTTGTCGAGTCCACTTTCTAACCCAAGTGGTTTGGATCAAAATTAGTTTGTACATCAAAAGTTATGATGATTCTACCCTCAGCTGGTCGGAAGGTGAATTGCTTTGGTAAAATCCTCACTTTTCCTTCAATTCTCTTAACCCTTAGGTGACCTGAGCAACCTCCAAACCATATTTTCATGCACCACAACGGGGTGACATGTGGCCTTGAGTACTCGGTTGCACCCGGAGCATTTCTTGGCGTTCAAACGCACCTTATTTATACGAATTACCTGAAATACACAAAAATCTACCTTATGTGCAATATCGCATAAAAACGACAACAAATATGTACAAACACAGCATACCAGAGGACTTAAGCACCAAGAATATGCATTATTGGGTGCTTATCATACACCCTAACTTGAACTTTGCTAGTCCCTAGCAAACTAAAACAAAATGTATTTAACTAAACTATGCAATCTTCCCAAAATGAAGATACGAAAACTATGCTTAACTACTACAACTAGGCAAGAGTCCAAAACACCCCTTCAAACTCGAGTACATGCAATCCACACACAAACATGCCATGAATTAAGATGAACAAATTATGCCTTATTAGAGTAGTCAAGCATGCATGCACCAAAAAGAATTTCGACTCCAAAACTCACAATGATACACTCTTATTCGACTTTTCACACAGTGAGATACAAGACACTTCCCATGACAAGCGCTAGCGAGTAAATGCAATAACCAGAGACAAAAAGCTACACATGCTATTAAAATAGCACCAAGAAAGAAAGGAAAGCTAATTATTTACAAGTATGCACGACAATGGACAAATCATACTCAAAAAGTAATAAATATCAATCATGCATCAAACGGAGTTAAGTAGCATACAAAAGCTCAACGGAGGACTTTATTAGCTTATAACGACCTTGGATACAAAGGGAAAGGGACTACAAAAATGTAGTGGCCATATACTTGCATGGTTCATCTACCCTTGGCCACTACCAACCCTAAACTACCCAAGGCATGGCCATGTATCGGCCAAGCACCAAACAAAGTTACGAAAAAAAATAAAGAAAAACTACTACCACCGACTCCACCACACGTAGTCGCCATCCTCATCCGGCTCCTCACGGTATTGAGATCGAGCTTCCCTTTTCCATCAGACTCTCTCTCATCCGAAATGTAAGCTAGCCCAGAGGTCACACAAATTCTCTCATCATGGTATGCAACCCTCTTTCAAATATGATTTTGCTCTTTCATAGCATCTCTTTGATTTTCTTTGAGGAATAGGGTCATTTGAGATGAGATTTGCAGTGAGAGAGAGATTGATGAGCCAATTTCGAGGGCTTTGGAGAGGGAAATGAAAATTTGGGGCTTTAGCTTTTATAGTGGGAGAGGAGAGATAAGAAATCACGTATCAATTCTTTGCCTTTTTCATCCCAACCACTTCTATCACATTCACACCACCCCCAAACCTCCTTGAAACATTGAAAACGCACTTCCATACAACCCTCCAAACATCTGGTTACCTAAGTTTGAACAATGAAAGAGACTCAAACTATAGTTCAAAACAAGGACGAGGTGACTCTTATGTGGTTTAATCAAGCAAAAATGCCTTGAATCATTTCCTAAATACACCAACAACTCTAATAAGATGCAAGAAAGATATATACACTACTCAAGCATGAACAAAAGATATTATTTACGCAAATGCGAAAATGAGAACAAAAAGCATGGGATGCTTAAGAAACTAATCTCTACTCTAGTGATGGACACTGCTTGACTTGACTTTTAGGCTCAACTTGTTCATCAATGTTCATGTATATGCATATGACATGGATTCAAACACATAAACAAATTCGAGAGGATACACGACTCTTGTCACTGACACAATTGAGCATAATTAAAGTATCTAGCAAGCGAAATCGCTACTAATAAGGGAGGATTGCAAGTAAGAGCAAAAAATTTAAAATTTTAACGAAAACAAAAAGAGAGAAGTCTCAACAACATATATATATATATATATATATATATCATGAAGAACAACAGTATTGAGAGGAAAGAACAAAAGATTGTACCTCCGGGGGAATGTCAACCCCCGTATACCTCGACCAAGTTGGAGGCTTTCGTGTCATTGTTTCCCTTCATCATTGGAACTGCTTCCAAGGCTCACTCTTTCGGCTCCTCCATCAGAACCACAGCTAGTCACACAAGGTCATCGTCGGGGCTTTCTTGGTCTTACAACCGCGACATGTAGCCGCACCCATGCTTAGGGCTCATGAATACCTCACTCACCTTGACTTTTAGACCTAAACCACCAAGGCTGGTGTTGTAGCATGCTTACCCTGCAAAAGACTTAAGAACCAACTACCTACTAAGAAGCAAATGACATTAGGACTATTCGGCTCATGTTATTCGGGCCAAAAAACTGACAAGTAAAATTAAATCCACCAAATCGTCACGTGATTACATGGGTACTACTTTTCTCCCCATTTCCACTCAAGGTGTCGTAGAGCAAGACATGCAACAACTTGGAGCTAGAGACGAGTGGCTATACCGGACCATCAAAAAAAAAAAAAAAAGAAAAGAGAAAGAAAGAAAGAGTTTATATACATTCAGCCAAACACGGGCTCCGAACATTTCTCATGCCAACGAGAGCTAATAAAATGAACATAACACTCCATTCCATACTTTGCTTCAAAAATTGAATCCGACCATGCCACAAAAATAGATACGTTGAGTACCGCAATTGCTGAATTCGTTTCAAAAACTTAAGTTCAACCAAGTGCATAACCCAAACAAAATCAATTTTCAAATTGTTGAGAAATTCTACTATAAGGGGATTGTAAACCAAGTCAATATCCTCAACACCAAGAAAATCAATTAGTTTTACGATTGGTAACTTTTCAAGATTAGGCTCACATGCATCTTGTTTTTCTAACAAAGAGTGTTAGGAATCTACCTCGCCATCCATTTCCTTAGCGGTGAGAAAATCATGGCACGGAGAATTCGAAGGGACAATTGTAGCTTCTATGGGCTCCAACTCTTCAAAGAGAGGTTCATAAGCATCTTGTTTAGCCAACAAAGAATACAAGTAATCCACTTCGGCATCCATTTCCTTAACGGTGAGAGGTTTTGCCAACGGATCTTCATAGTAGATGCCCGATGTGTCAAACATGTTCATCTCGTGAGCAAGGAGTAATTCCTCCGGGAAAGGGTCAAGATATGACAGATCGGAAAAAACAACCTTAGCGGTGAGGCATTTCTCCCCCGGATTATCACAAAAAGGGGGATCCATAAGAGGAGAACTCTGGACCTCAGTTTCATCAATAGGCTCATCACTCCAAGCAGATTCTGAGAAGCTGTCACAATCTAAACTAACATTTTCAACAAAACTATTTGGCTCGATTTCCTCTTCCATGACATTTGAGTTGGACTCTTGACAATGTTGAGCATAAATCCGAGAGTGTAAAATTTGAGCCAACCAATCAAAGAAATCTAAGGCTTCAGCGGGTTCTTTATCAAACAGTTTCCTATCGCACAACATGTCAATGAAAGCATGATTCTTTTGTGAAAGTCCGTTATAAAAATAGTTAGCAATTTGAAAATTTTCAAAGCCATGATTCGGGACCGTAATGATCAAATCCTTGTATCTTGCCCAACATGCATAGAACGACTCATTCACTCTTTCAACAAAGGTTTGAATTTGTTTCTTGCGAGCCCACGTATAAAAAATGGGAAGGAACTGTCGGTAGAAATCATTTAGCAAATCAACCCAAGTCAGCACAGATTGAGGGTTCAAGGAATTGAGCCAAGTTTTGGTACTTTCCCTTAAAGAGAGAGAAAATAATTTCACCCACGCGAACTTTGATTTCACAATGGCACCAAGGGTACCAAATTTGTCTTTGAAAGCCGCAACATGTTTGTAAGGGTGTTTGTGATCCATGCCATGGAAGCGGGGCAACAAATTGGAAAATTGCATTTGTATCCTAAATATATTGACAGCAGGAGTGGTGAGGGCTACCATGCGAGAAGATGGATAAGCATGATCGGGATAAGAGTATTCCCACATAGTCATAGGAACTATTACCCCATTTGCCGCCACCATTCTATTAGATAGATAAGACATAAAGTAAACAGGTGAGAGGGGCTATGCTGCCACCTCTCTCAAAACAGTTCCATGGGGTTAAGCTACCACCACGTTATATAGATAAAAAGCAGTAAATAGGCAATTGATACTCAATCTAGCTTCGTTACACCTCAAGTTGAATTGGTAGCTCGGTTAGAGGTATCCGCAAAATCAAGTTCAAATTACACAAAGAATACAGTGGTTTGTCGAACCTCCAAATAAACTATATAAGAAAGATCTCCGGCAACGGCGCCAAAATTTGATGATCCCATTCGATAGTCGTTGAAGTTTACCAAACGGTCGTCAAATTCAATTATTTATTAATTGGATTATAACTAAAGATTTGTATAGTATAGCGAGAAAGTCCGAGTCGATCCATAGGGAGCTCGAATATAGCTTGTTCGGATTGTAGATGTAAGGGTTTGTGGCGTTTAGGCAGCCAACTTTTAATCTTCCTTTGAAAGGTGAGAGATACCCTTATGAAAAAGACTAGAAAATGAGTTTGGACTAAGAATTAAAGGCGGTAAGGCAATGGAGTTACTAACGCCCGTAACTTAAGCCATCTAACAATTCTCAACGAAAACACAGTTGAATTGCACGGCATAGGCTATCAACCGGAAGATTTAGCTATGAAAATGGTTAGACTTGATATAGAGTTTAAATAACAAGCTAAACACAAGGCGTGACATCTCCCGGAACCATGTGTGCAAGCACATGATCACCGGAGATTAACAATGCCAAGACTTGAATTTAAACTAAATATCAAGGTCATGAACTAGAAGTATAGTTTGGAACGCGAGCAAGATCTTTGGTTTTTTTGGCAAACATGAACCAAGACATAGCTCTCGAAACCGTGTGAGCAAGCACATGATCATCGGAGATTAACATCGGTAAGTTTTGTTACATAAAAGGACGAATTACACACATTTACAAACCAAATCTTAAGTCTTAAGTTGAGAAGAGAAAAATTAACCTAAATCACAAGGTGTTATTCCCCCATGGCCAAGCCTTATCTACTACGCACACATAGCTAAAAGACTATACATGGTAAGAAAATGGAGCAAAAGATTTAACCGAAGAATACGAAAATAAACTTGATTTATGCAAAGATCCAAAGCATAGCTACAACATTAATAAACGAGAAATTAACATAAGACAAATACTTACTTGAGTTCTTAAGGAAATTAACTAAGAAAACTTGAGAGCATCAATGGAGTTCCTAGAAAGATGAAAGACTTAAAGCAAAGGCCTAAATCTAACTAATGGCCATCCTTTCTATAAAAGGCATACAAGCCTATTTGTAGGGCTCTAAAGTTAAGTTACAAAGGATCAAAAAGTCCTCAAAATATCCCAAAAATATTTTATAAGTGGAAGCTTTCCATAAATGAAAGGTTGAAAAAAGTAACAAAAATCTGCAGATTTTCCCAGGAAGTACCGATGCTTAAGCTAATTATAGCACTATAAAGAAAGAAATTCTTTCTATCATTAAATGCATAAATAAATTTCAAGATGATTTACTCAATCAACAATTTTTACTTCGGGTTGATTGCAATGCAGCTAAACAAGTATTGAAACAAGATATTAAAAATCTTGCTTCAAAACAAATTTTTGCCAGATGGCAATCTGAATTATCTGCCTTTGATTTTGATATTGAATATATCAAAGGAGAAAATAATTCTCTACTTGATTTTCTTACCCGTGAATTTTTGCAGGGATGAATCACAATAACTTTGTTATACAAAGAAATATTTTTCAGCGATATTTGAAATTACAAAGGGCTGTATTCAACACTCATGTTGAAATGACAATTTTAAAATGGCCCCATACTCGTAGTAATATTATACGATGGGTACATGCCAGAGAAGCACTACTTAGGCATTATCAACAAAATGGATATGATGATGATGAAGACTGGGAAATAGAATTACTCCAGTTATCAATTCAGAGGCACTGGAAAACTCCCAGTACCGGTACCAAGCTTCAACGGGCTGGAAAATTGATCTATGGACACCTAGTACCGGTACTGGGAAATTCCCAGTACTGGTACCCGGTTGACAGATTTTTTGGGCAACTTCACGGGCTCGCTTCGGACACTCTCGAACTCGGATTTGTGTGTTCTTTGAACTGTTGGAAAGCTTGTCGAGTCTACTTTCTAACCCAAGTAGTTTGGATCAAAAGTAGTTTGTACATCAAAAGTTATGACGATTCTACCCTCAGCTAGTTGGAAGGTGAATTGCTTTGGTAAAATCCTCACTTCTCCTTCAATTCCCTTGACCCTTGGGCGACCCGAGCAACCTCCAAACCATCTTTTCATGCACCACAATGGGGTGACACGTGGCCTTGAGTACTTGGTTGCACCCAGAGCATTTCTTGGCATTCAAACGCGCCTTATTTATACGATTACCTGAAATACACAAAAATCTACCTTACGTGCAATATCGCATAAAAACGACAACAAATATGTATAAACACAACATACTAGAGGACTTAAGCACCAAGAATATGCATTATTGCGTGCTTATCAAAGATGAGGCTAGTTCATATAATGAGGCTCTGTCTTTACCTGCTTGTAAGAAAAGTCTAGCTGCTATGGAGGATGAGTTTAGTTCTATGGGCAAATATCAGGCGTGGGAGTTGGTTGATCTTCAGCTTGAGCGAGTGAGATGAGACATAATTATACTCTTTATATGATGCTAAGTTTAGAGTATTGTCGCCTTGGTTGGACCAAGATGAGGTCACTCTTGACCGAACACAGAGTTTATGTAGCCTTTGCTTGAGTCAGACAGAGAACTAGATAGGGCGCAGTGCATGCGACAAATTTGAGAGTCTCGAGTAAGGCGCTTTTAGTAGCGACTGTACTTATGTCTGTACGGTGGTTTTGGGAGTGACACAATCTTTAGGGATTGTTCCACCGTAGCATGTGAATCATACCATATGTGTTGTTGTCGACCATACTTAGAGGAGTGATAGCGTGGATCCCTTTCCTATCACTGTGTGGGCTCTAAGAGTCATTTATATGACCACTCGTTATCGTTACTTGACTTGAGACTATGTCATGAAGTAGAAACTTTGTGTTGTTATTCTGGCTTGACTATCTAAGGCCACGAAATGTCAGGGTCCCATGGAGCATGACTGGGAAAGTAGCAAGGTTAACATGGAATGACATGAGGGCTCAAGGAAGACTTTCTGGTATCACATTCATTTATGCGGTTGGTTGTGCTTTGTGCCGGCACAAGTTATTATCTTTTTATATACAGTATATCAAAATAAAAAATAATTTTGAAATTGGAAGCACACCAACGCAAGGGGGTTGAGCATTGCTCTGCGCTGGGACTCAAGAGGGATTGGAGATGCTTGATCTGATGCGGCTAGATTTGTCTAGGGAAATGACGAGATCTTGTGGAGTGATGTGTCATGTTAGTTTGATGGAAGCTTAATATGGTACTCCTATTTAGCTTGTTTCTTTCTTGTCGGTCGCACGGCTCATTTCCTGTATGAAGAGAGAATTGATAAGATTGACATGGATGAGATATTTTCATATTGCCCAATGTGTACGAGTGGGAGATGTTAGAAAAATGGGTCGGTTCAGACCGGACCCAATCCACATGGGTCGTCCACATGGGTTATGTGATTGAGTTGGTTAGAAGGATGAGACAGACTCCTAATCTCTATCTGTTAGTAGAGTTCAAAGATAATAGATCACCTACATCTATTAGGAGACTTTGAACTCTTGGACTTTAATCTATAAATATAGTCCTGCAGATATTTAGAGATACACACAATACGAAAGAGTTAGAGTTCCATCTCTTCTTCTCCTCTAGAAAAATTCTCCTGTCAAATATCTTCTCTCTCTAGGGTTTCCATCTAAGAACCCTAGGATCTGCGGTGTGAATATCAAGAGTAGACTCTAGTAGTCTCCTCTACCCAACATGAAGAGAAGACGGTGTTCGTGAATGTAATCGGTGCTTGTAGAGCGGGCCTTAGATTGTGAAAAGCTTGAAGCAATTCAATTCTGATGCGCTTCAATCGTACATGTAAGTTTTATGTGATTTATGAGCTTTCGATCCTATAAAGTTAACAGTTTGGAAATGCCCCATAGCTTCCTCGACTACGCTGCAAACCTCCCCGTTTTTCCTCTGGATACAAAATATTGTTGAAATCTCCCCAAACGACAACTTCAGCATTAAGATCCTGAATGTAATCAGACAAGTAAAGAAGCTGTTGGTAACGAACATGCTATTCTGGACTAAGGTACACATTCAGTAAATGCAAAGATGAATGAGAATCTAAGCATTTAACCATGAAGTCATCAAAAAAATTACAATACTTAAAAACTTCAAAAGCACAGAATCGTTCCAAAAAAAACTTTTGGGTGTTTAAAATACCTAAAAACTTCAATGGAGAAGATGTAGTCGAAAGTGTAAAACAAGAGTGAATAATAAAGATTACATTGTTGGGTGTTTGAGATATTTTTGCTCCTTGGGAGCTGTACAACCTTCGGGTTATCATCTCTATTATGTCTTTTGTTACCTCATATGCACACATATATATTATTGTTTGAGTTATACTCCTTCCGTCCCACTTTATTTCGCCTGTTTTTTTTTGGGACGTTCTCAAAAAATTGTCTATGGCTCACAATCTATAATGTTTTTTATGATTTCGAAAACTTTATAGAATAAAATAAATTGAGATCTATCAAACAAAATCCATATTGAATATATAAAATATTATAGATTGTGAGATATAGACAATTTTTTGAGACGTCCCAAAAGGAAACAGGTAGAATAAAATGGGACGGAGGGAGTATCAATTATTTGAGTGTCCAATATATTCTGTTGTAATAGATTATCAAGAAAGTGGTATTTGGTACAATTCTAAGATGAGCGTGTTGATAAGAATGAATGGTCATGTTATGTGTGAAGACATGTTTTCTCCCATTATTATGTTGTTCCTAAAATTGAGTTGGCGGTCTGATGGTCCATGGAGTGGAGGAGCCATGAGATGTGGAAAAAGAGGCTCATGTGCAGGCCAGAAAAATGTGGCAAGGCTGCCTTTTGAAATAGAGGGAAAGAGCCGCACGCATGTGATAGGACCAGGTGAGAGAGAAATTGTGTTCAAGGACCTAGTGGGGCACAATACACCCTGGTAGGATCGACTAGGAAGTTCCCCTTTTAAAAACTTAAACTGAGTTGGCCCAAAGTAAGTTGGGTTATAGTTTTGAGGCCTCTTTGGGCCAAAACTATTAGGGTCCTAAATTTGGGCTAAACCTACTCTACCCAGTATGACAACTAAAACTACTTAGGCTCCTAAATTTGGGCTTATCTGGGTGAACTCTAATTAGGGCCTGTTCCAGTTTTAGAAAAAGTATATTTTTTTTGGTCTAAAAACAAAGCTCGTTCCAACTTTAGAAACTTCCTATTTTTTAAAAATGTTGGACAAGACTCCTGCTTGAAAGGACAATACTAACCTTCCCCCATTTTGTCAACATTCAGCAACCAACCAACCTAGGGTGAAGTGGAAGGACAATATGGTCATTACAACACTTACCTTTTCAAAAAAGAAGAAGTTTTCAGGGCGAAGTGAAACGGATTTTCCTTTTAATTACTGTTCATGACCAAAAAAAATACTTTTTAAAAAAGAACCTAATCTGGAACACCACCTTGGCTGCCGGGTAGGCCTAAGAAACTCCTGACCCTGTCACAAACCTGAGGCCCAAGAGTGCTCCAATTCTCCATAATTCTAGTAGCTGGGTCGGGGCCCTCGAAGACAGGGCCGGGCAAAACAACCGAAATTTTTCGATGTCCCATGGAATTATCATTGAAATCAATCTGCAAGTTTATTTTTCCACCTGTATAATTATCGATTTTAGTTGAGAAAATAATGAGTTCTCTCACTCACATTTTAAGAATTTTAACTCGAGTCCTTGTCAATTATATAAGTCCTAGCCCTTGAGATTGTGAGGAAGAGACCGATCTCATCTGTTCCGAAAATCTCCGTGCCTCTGTGCCGAGGAATTTTCTGGCCATTAGATTGTATGATTTTTTTTCCTAATGTTTTAAATCAAACCCCTCACTACAGAGGCATAAGAGTTTACAGCACATAAGATTCTATCTCGGAAGAATCAGAGGAGAGAGCAAAAAAAGAACTTTGCTCACAACATCTTACTAGAATATTCGGGAACAAATACAATTAGATAACGTTTATTTATCCGTTCTTATCGTTTTAAGTGAAAACATTGTCGGTCCTTTTTTTAATAACCCTTTTTATGGCAGGATGCTAATCCAGTCTAATTTCCCTTTGGTCCAGTCCGGTTCAGCTTTGGATCATTTGTGGGCCATTTCGGGCCCACAACAATTATTAGAAATATTCACTTTTTAAAGCTTGCTGAGAACATTAACCATTTCAAAAATCAAGTTGATCTGATATCATTTGATATAATTTTGAAATGCATTAAGCTTCATATAATTTTGAAGTACGTTTTAAATGAACATCCAGAAGTTTTAGAATGATCGAACTAGTGTTGTTAATGAATTTATCGTAAAATATTTATCCCAGACTATTAAAAATAAAGAAAATTAAAAAAGAATAGTCTCAAATAGAAAAACAGTTCATAAAGCAATAAGTATAAATGCATTATATAATGAAATTCAAGCATAAAACTAATTTTATATATGTATTTTTGAAATATATGCAAGTGTGTATATATATTAACACATTTTCATAATTATGCTAATTTATTTTAAAATATTATGAATTTTTTTTAAAATTTTGAATGGGGGCACATACCCCGCATGGAGTGCAATTTTGTTCACCCTTCTTAAAAGAGGGTCAGGAGTTTGTGATGGAAACCACACAATTTTAATCAATAAGGAGGAGGGTAATGTTCACCCTCTTAAGTGGAGGATGAACAAAACTCAACTCCCCCGGATGCCCTCCTTTGGTTCGTCCCTGCCAAATAGTATTCTCCGTCAAAAAAGTGAGAGCAGTTGCTTTTGGGCTTTCCTATTACACTTCATGATTTGGGCCGATGCTAGACTGGATTCCTCTTCGGGTCCGTTTGTCTTGGGCCTAAACCGAGTATTAACGGATTAGTACAGGCTCTCTTTCTCATTCGACGAATTTGGCCAGTTCGTATAGGCTCGTTCAATGTTCGGTTATTCTGCAGGGCCGGCTGCCTGTAGTGTGGCCGATACGGTTGTTCATTTGGGCAATGAACATCCATTTCAACAATAGACGGTTCCAAGCAATAGACGATCCAGATCAATAGGAGCATCCGTGCCAAAATGGATGCTCGGATTGACAGTACTACAACCTTGTAGTGCGGTTGTGCACTAGCTATTTCAAATCGTCATTTAATAGCTATTTCATAAGTTTAAATAGGCGAATGCAATTACAGTAGGTAAATTCAAAGTTTTCTAATTTATTTTTCTCAAAAAATTTTCAATTAATCTGGTAATATTCCAAAAATTGATAACCTAATATTTACTAAAGCAGAAATAATCATTTAGATTTAGATTCTTAAATAAATTTTTTTATCTTATGTATGATTATACATTACCAGCTTATGCATAAATCATTCAGTGCATGGTACCACAGTCGGAGGAAAGAAGGAGCAAGTTGGATCACTTGTTCCAATTGAGTTTATAAAATTTCCAATTAAAAATTAAAGTTGCATAGAATTGGCTAGCTTATAATCGAACCGAGAATCGACAGGTGAATGATGTATATTGAGAAAGAAATATTTATAAGACTACCGGGCATTAATTCAAATATAATCGGTGTCTTAGTTGAATTATATTCATATCTTTCAATGATATATTTGAAAGGGAATTGATAATGCCAAAACCCTTTTTTGTTCCTGCCAAAATTCAATATTTTCTTTTGATTGCATGATTTAATTGCCTTTCACTACACCACTTATTTTATGAAAATGCCCCTTAAAATCTCTTAGGAATATTTTAATGTTCTTTTGGCATTTCACCGGAGCGTGAACTTTTTATTTTTTTAAGAATACCAAAGCTTCAACTTGAGAAGGGGATGGTGCATATAGAGCAACTATTTTTAGTTCCATGATTTCAAGCAAAATTATGTTGAATTTTTTTTTTTTACGGGGTGTCCCGTAAACAAGTGTTTGCGGCGCTCAATCGCGCACGTCCGAGGTATTTTTAGACGGTCCGGATTGAAAACCAATTTTGACCGGTCAAAATTGAAAAGCAATCTCAACCATTAATTGCGCGAATGGATTGCCAAAATTGCGCGGAACCGTAAATCCGCCGAGAAACCGTGAATAAGTTTTTTCTCAATTTTGATCCCAAGTGAAAACAACCCATATAAGTTCGATCAAAGCAAAGCAACCCATCTAACAACCCATGTTTTCAATTCCTCCTGTTTACAATCATATCCTCCAAGTTTAAATGTTATAGATCAATCAAAGGCAAACAAGTCCACCCAAATTGAAAAAGATAAGTCTAACAAATAGTAGAAGAGCAATACTCTTATATTTTAAAGCTAAAAAATATCCTTAAAAAGAAAAGCTAAAAAATAACAGTAACTGCGTTGCACCATTTTAAAGCTGATAATTAGTAGCTTTGTTGGACCTTAATGAAGCTCTGATATTCTCGAAAAAAGAGAGTTGAAGCTCTGATGATGATGAAATGCCAAAAAAAACGTTAAAATACTCCTAAGAGGTTTCAATGTGCATTTTCGTAAAGCAAGTGGTGTAGTGGATGGTAATTATGATAAAAAAAATAGTAGAAGGCAATTAAGTCATGAAATGAAAGGTAAAGCATTGAGTTTTAGCAAGAATAAAAATGGTTTTGACAGGAACAAAAGGGGTTTTGATATTATTATCTCCCTATTTGAAATCTTTAAATATATTGGGAAAATTAATTATCACGATTACCACGACAAAAATGGTTGACTACAAATATGGATTAATAATGTTTCTTCACTGGCACCACCCTGTTGTTGAATTATTTTTCTTCAACTGGCGAAATCGAAGCTCCGCTTTGTATGGTGGCTTCCTCATGAAAAATTGCAATGGTGGGTTTGGATTGAAAAATTAAGTAACTTATTTTTTTTGTCTTTAGTTGAATAGCTGCAAGGATGGTTTTGGAGTAAGTAACTTATTTTTTTGTCTTTATTTGAATATTTTTTGCATTTGTTTGTTTTGCTTCAAGCTTTTATGATTTATTGATTCGTTTCGACGAGATGAATAGGAAAAATAAAATTTTTTGATCAAAACTCATAATTTTTTGAACAAAGACAAAAATAAGTCAATAAGTCAACTTATTTTACTTATTCGTGTCTTTTTGAAAAAAATTATGAGTTTTGATCAAAATTTTTTACTCTTTCAATTCTTCTTGCCGAGACGAATTAATTAGTCACAAAAATTTGACGCAAAATTATCAAATACGAATTTTTTTTTGAATAAAAACAAAAAAAAGTTACTGTTTCTTTTTCATAATTTAGGACAAACTTAGCCCGTAAATTGTTTTACAAAAGATTAATTTTTTCCAACAATCATAGTTATAAGATTTCAACGTGTTTTTTTAGTGAGTTATATGATCATCACGATACTGTTACGGCCCAAAAGATTAAAAAAAATAAATAAAAAATCAATGCTCGTAAGGCACCGTTAAGAAGATTAGGAAAAAATTGATGGTAATACAAGCTAAGTACAGAGGTCTCACATTGATGTGTGATGGTGATGGACCGAATCACCAAGTCGCACCGAGGGCACTCAATAATCTCTCCATAACCAGACTGGAGGTATGCGATTTTTAATCACACTGGAGACAAGCCATGTTCCTTGGGGAAGGATATATTTACGCAAATTCATGTTTTCTAGAGAAACTAGAAAAAAGGAGTACGACCCGGGTAAACAATCCCCAACAGCATTATTAATTCATAAACGATACTCAACGGAATTAGAGAGAAACAAAAAAAAAACTCAAATGGCCGGGCTGACACGGCACCCTATTAAATTTTCAAAAACCTGCGCTTAAGGCTAGACTGTAAATGAATTGAGTCATTCGTGAACTGTTCAAGACTCGACTCGATAAAGATTTGTTCGAGTTTCATTCGTCTACTAAATGAATTGAACATGGCTCGTTTCATAAATGAACTGAACATAAACCTAGCGGTATTTGGCTCGATTAGGCTCGTGAATCTGGAATATATGTATATTATAGATTTTTTTATGAGAATTTTGTATGTATACATAATAAAAATTTTAGAACTTATACAAGTACAAACGTTTATAATTATTAAAAACTTATTTATGTATATATTTTTATCGTTTTATATACAGTCATTTTCACATGAGGACCAGCTCATTTTAGTTAAAATGCGGACCTCTTAATTTCTCCCATTTTTAGTTAAAATTGATCCTTAGAATCACGTTCTGAACACATTAAGCAGCTCGGATCATCAAAATTCGATTGGAAATGGGGGTCCGCATTTGAAGAGGCTCTCATTTGAAACATATGTATGAATGTACTTATGTACATAGTAAAATTTTAATTTTATTTTTAGACCTGTATGAGAGCATAAATATATATATATATGATATTATTAGTTCATTGAGGCTCGTGAACAAGCTCAAATTTGATTCAAACCTAGGCAAGTTCAGCTCGAGCTCGGCTAGTCAAATTTTCATTGAGTTCGGCTCGAGTTTGAGTTCACTTAAGAACTTAACAAACGAATTTAAACATTCTAATATTCAGCTCGTTTATAGACCTACTTGAGGGCCGTGTGGTTATCACATCTATATAGAAGTGTTAAACGGGTTGGACAAGCATGACACGGCATGGGCACGACACTGGTACGGGCACAACAAGTTTAAATGTAGCACGACACGATCTTAAATGGGCACAGCACTATTCTAGACGGGCATGAAAGGGCATGACATACCAAATACTAATTTTAATACCAAAAAAATATTAACTTCTTATTTTATACTGTAACATAGTAACATTTTAAATTTTTTGTATTGATCAATATTGTACACTTTTTGAAAGTTTTTTTTTTTCTTTCCGACGAAACTCGGTTGGAGATGTGCCGATATGGGCACGACAAGATTAAAAATCGGCACGATACGATTAAGTAAACGGACTGGTAAGACACAATACGATTAAAAAACAGCACGATCTATGATAAAGTAAACGGGCCAGCACGACACCGCACGAAGCAAGGTTGGCACGGAGCTAAACGGGCCAGACCGCATGACCCGTTTGACACCTCTACGTCTATATTCTTATTTGCTTATTGTCTTATTCTTTTGAAGTGTTGCATCACTTCCTGGGTCTATATCCAAATTTTGAATATGTAAACGTGTAATTTCGATATTTAGCATTTTTTTTTGCACGGCAATTTTTTATTATTAATTCTTGGAAATATTACAAAAATTAAAAGGATAAGGATAATGACATCGAATCCTAAGCTTAACTAAGAACTGTCTTCTGCCCACCCGAGACCCAAACTCTAGGTTAGCAAGAAACCAACCTAAGAGAACACCCATTGGGCCAAGCTGAGACACCTATGGGTCTCAAACCAGAATCTGCAACAAACAACACAAAGGCGGGCCAAGCCCGGCCTGAAACTGGACCAAACCCGGCCTGGCCCAACACCAGACCCTAACCCGAAGCAAATAGCCACCGCTGCTGAACCCAAACCGCCAGACAACTCCCGGCAAGGCCAAACCACCGCCGAAACCCCCAGGTCAAGAACCCCAAAAACCACCAGATGCTGTAGGCCCCTTCCTTGAACTCCCTTTATACCGCCGAGAAACAGCCGGTTCCGTTCTCACAAACGATCAGAGATCCGGCAACCCCGCAACGTCGTTGCTACACGTCACCCAAGAAAATCACGAGCAGATCACAACCTGCCAACGTCCCCGCAACTACTTGCCCTTGGTATCAAATCCATCTTTTCAATTTTTGGATAACAAAAATAATAATCCATCTACTAATTTGCGATTCCGTTACGAAATTCCTTTTTAGTTTTTATGTACTAGCTTCATGATTGGAATACTTTTTTCAACCATGTAAAGAGCAAGAGCTGTGCTACTTGCACAGCAAGCTGTGCACAGCGGCTGTGCACAGCAGCTCTTTTCTTCCGCTTCGGGTCGCACAAAGATGATCGGAGCCGCTCGTTTTGTTCAAAATATGTCGTTTAAGGTCTCCGTAAAAAATGAGCTTCATTCGATATCGTTAGAGGCATTAACAAAACACCCAAAATCACTTCAGAATTTAGCCTAAATTCTGAAGTGATTTTGGGTGTTTTGTTAATGCCTCTAACGATATCGAATGAAGCTCATTTTGTACGGAGACCTTAAACGACATATTTTGAACAAAACGAGCGGCTCCGATCATCTTTGTGCTACCCGAAGAGGGAGAAAAGAGCTGCTGTGCACAGCTTGCTGTGCACAAATCATTTCTGAAAGAGCAATAGGCAAAGTCAAAGGGTGATTTCCTAAGTGAATAAACTAAATTTTCACATGGGTGAGGGCTTTGGTTAGCGAGTTGATGTTCAAAAAACTAATTCCCGCCTTTCTGTGTATTTTTAGATGCTTAAAACCCGAGACTACATCACAAGATTCACAACTCAGTCTTGTTAACTTAACAGTACAAGTGATTAGTTCTTGTTCCATTCATCATCTCTCTCCTCCCCGCCGCCACCCCCACCTCTCTCTCTCTCTCTCTCTCTCTCTCTCTCTCTCTCTCTCTCTCTCTCTCTCTCATTGTAACAAGAACTAAACAATGATGCTTCCAATTTCCGGCCACCCATCAACCGAGCTCGAAGCCCCTAAAAAGCGACCTAACAAATCATGCCCATCCAACCTTACTCCTCTCCATCGCGCTTTAATCTTCACTGTAATATTTTTTCAAGTATCTATTGTTTTATATCTTACTCGTACCCACCATCTATCTCTACCCGAATCACATCAAGTATTGCCTGTATTTCAAGCCCGAGAATCTAGGATAGTATCAAAAATCTCATCCAAAACTTACGGCAGCTTGCCAAACAAAGGCATATCAAATATCTCATCAAAAACTCACAGCAGCTTGCCAAACAAAGGTGTACCAAATGTCTCATCAGCAACTCATGGCAACTTGCCAAACAAACAACACGGCAGCTTGTTAAACAAAGGCGTATCAAATATCTCATCAAAAACTCACCGCAGCTTGCCAAAAAAAGGCGTATCAAATGTCTCGTCAAAAACTCACGGCAAGCTCGTATCAAATGTCTCGTCAAAAACTCACGGCAGCTTGCCAAACGAAGGCGTATCAAATATTTCTTCGGAAACTTACGCTAGTTTGCCAAACAAAGGTGTATTAAATATCGCATTGGAAACTTACGGCAGCTTGCCAAACAAAGGCTGCGATTCTGGTCGAATTTATGTCTATGATCTCCCCCCGATGTTCAATTACGATCTCATGAACAATTGCAACCAACTAGAGCCGCCGGACAACGAATGTGACAGAAATTTGAACGACGGTCTCGGACCAGCGGCGAGAGAGTTCGCCGGAATGCTACCGGAGAGTATTATCCCTGCGTTTTACTGGACGGACATGTATTGGGGAGAGGTCGTGTTCCACAATCGGATGCTGAACCACAAGTGCCGAACGCTAGAGCCGGAATCCGCTACGGCGTTCTACATACCTTTTTATGCTGCGCTGGATGTGAGAAAACACTTGTTCAATCACACCGTAAGAGAGCGCGATGTGCTTCCAGAGATGTTGACTGATTGGGTCCAGGAACAGAAATGGTGGAAGAGATCCATCGGCTCCAATCATTTCATCATGCTTGGAAGGATTACATGGGATTTCCGACGTGAGGGAGACTCCGACGCCGATTGGGGGAACAGATTCCTCCATATGCCGGCGATGCGGAACGTCATCCGTGTATCCGTGGAGCGTAGCATCTGGGACGACCTAGAAATCGCTGTACCTTACCCCACCATATTCCACCCCAGGTCAGATTCCGATATCATTGAGTGGCAGGAGTTCGTCCGGAGCCGCCGCCGAAACCACCTGTTTGCCTTCGTCGGCGGCGGTCGTTCTTCGATCAAGAACGATTTCCGGGGGATTTTACAGAAACAGTGCCTCGATGAGTCGACCGTGTGTCTTCACGTGAACTGCGGCTGGAAAAACTGTAGCGACCGGAAGACAGCGGTCATGGAAGCGTTTCTCGACTCCAATTTCTGTCTCCAGCCGAGGGGGGACGCGTTCACGAGGCGGTCAGTTTTCGATTGCATGTTGGCCGGTTCGATACCGGTTTTCTTCTGGAGGCGGACGGCTTACATGCAGTACGAGTTATTCATGCCGATCGAACCCGAGGATTACTCTGTTTTTATACACCGTGACGATGTACGTAACAGAACGGATATAAGGAGAGTGTTAGAAAGGTATGGAAGGGAGGACGTGGAAAAGATGAGAGAGAAAATAATAGAATATATACCACGATTTGTGTATGCGAAACCGAGTCAAGGGTTAGAGAAAACAAGAGATGCTTTTGATATTGCTCTTGATGGGGTACTGACCAAATACAAGGCTCACATGGAGAAGGGGAGAATTGGGAATTGGAATGAAATATGAATGATCAAATGTGCACAATTTTCATTTCGATCATGGTGTTATATGGAGTATTAATTTGTTTTCTTTGTTTATTTCAATTCATTTCAACTTGTCAAAAAAAAAAAAAAAATCCTTGTGTTGAGAACTTTAGAATAAACTAACACTATACAATAATAGATATGGGTCACACTAAAGAGATTTACAAAAATCATGATTTTCAATGATAGAGTAATAAAAAGTGAATTTTAGTGCGGAATAAAAGACCTCACTCTTGCGCCAAGATAAAACAAAAACAACCTCATCTTTGTGGTGTGATAAAATATTTTAGAGTGGAAAAAAATGAGATAAAAGATCTCGCTCTTGTGATGAGATAAAAGAGAAAAGATCTCACCCTTGTGGCGTGACAAAAGATTTTAAGGTAGAAAAGAATGAGATAAAAGATCTCGCTCTTGTGGCGAGATAAAAGAGAAAATATCTCACCCTTATTGTGTGATAAAAGATTTTGGAACGGAAAAAAATGAGATAAAAGATCTCTCTCTTGTGGCGAGATAAAAGAGAAAATACCTCACTCTTGTAACGTTATAAAAAACTTTAGCGCAGAAAAAAGTGAGATAAATAATCTCACTCTTGCGGCGAGATAAAGAACTTACCCATTTAGGCATGCGATCTGAATTTTACGTGGGTAGGCTGATACTCATTTAGACATATTTTGAAAAGTCATGTGAGAAAAACGATGTCGTTTAAGGATTTTGAAAAGTTCTTTTATTTATTTATTTATTTACAAAATGTAAAAAGATAAGCTCTAATTATACTCACCCCAAAAATATTTACGTTTCATCTTCATCCTTCATGCCCAAGAGAGAGAGAGAGGGGGGTGCTGTTTCACTAGTGCCCGATTTTCACGTGGACGAGTTATGATATTTTATGGTTTATTGTAATAGTGAAACGACTTAGTTATTTCGGATGTCTTCCAAGTGTTTGACACATTAAGTAAAAAAATAATTATATTATTATGGCTTAGTCTTGTCTTAAAAAGGATTAAAATCCAATTGGAAAGCCAATATTGAAATTGAAATTCAATGTAAACACAAAATCCATGTTAAATTGTTAGTTTATGCAAAAAAAAAAAAAATCTAAAGTTTGTCCATAGTGTTACAATTTACAAGTTGTGATAATTTTCATATGGGGAATTTAGAGGCCAATCCCAAAAAAAAGGTTCGAACTTAATTTAGTCTGGAAGAAAATATTCCTTCTTTATTTCAGTTGTTTTTTTTTTATTTTTCATGCCTTTTTACTATTTTGTCATTTATTCTTAACTTTTTGTGTACATGTCCATTTTTAGTAAAATTTATATTTTTAGAATCTACTCCTGACCCATATTACTTCAAACAAAAATACTTTTGGCTTTGTGAACTGACTATGAAAATTGCCAATTCTCATAGCCAGTTAACATAATATTTCGGACAAAATCCCGCCAGTTCACATAGTATGAGTTAACATATTATTTTAGACAAAAATACTCTTGAATTGAGGCAATGAGACCTATATTTTTAGAATCAATTCTTGAATTATATTATTTCGGACAAAAATACCATTGGCTATGTGAACTGGCTGTGAGAACTGCCAAGTCTCATAGCCAGTTCTATAAGAACTGCTCAATTCTCATAGAGAACTGGCTATGTGAACTGAGTTATGTTGTTTTTAGTTACTTTTGCTCGTAAGGTAGTTTAGTTTGTTTTGTACGAATTTTCCTAATAACAGGAGTTTTAAGGCCCAAAGCTTGTTGAGATTAGTCAATGTATAAAGATGATCAAGAGCGGAATAATTAAGTTTCAAAGCTTAGACCGAAAAGACCCAAAGGTGATCCGTCAGCTCGATATGGCCAAGGCAGAGAGCAAGAACCAAGTGCCGGAGATAAGCCTCTTGGCATCGGTAAATGATTTTCCATTCCATTGGTACCGAGGCTGTTCTCAGTTGCCTTTAAGCTTATCGGCATCGGTAGGAAAGGGAGCATTGCATCGGTACCGACCTGTCCGGTGACAGACCTTATCCACTTCGACATCGATGGGAAGCTAAACAATCCATTGGTACCGATGTCCCTTCATGAGCCACTTAAGCCCTTCTCCATCGGTACCGAGAGCTTCAGAAGGCATCTTGGGAGCATCTTGAGGAATATTCTATGCGCGTACCATGGAGGATATCAAAAGCCCGTGATGTCACTTAAAAAAAAGAGAGGAGATAGATTGTATTGCATAATTTAGATCTAGCCTAGATTTACCTGCTTTTTGAATTGTTCTTCATTTTTCAGCACTTTAATTTTAATTTTCCGCTTTAGTTAACTAGTTTTTGCTATTGTAGTCTTCATTAAAATTGTAGCCGGCTACTCCGATCTATCGTCTAATCTAATTTTCTTCTAGCGTTGTTATTTTAATTATGCTAATTAGATTTTTGCTTGCTCTTATCTTCATAGATATGTGTGAGTAATTTTCTAGGGTTAGGTCATGGGGTGATTAGCATCTCATGGCTCGAGTAAAATTACATTTTTCACCATAAAATTTAAACCTTTGGTTCGAAAATTGATGTGGGGTTCGGATTTATTTGTCAAATTGCTAAGGTGTTAACCTCATTGATCATGTGTAGGTAAGAGCATTATCTACTTACCACACATGATGCTTGGAGCTTTGTCGCTCGAGGTATTTGATAAATAAATTCGAGAGCTAGCTTGGTAATCGAACCATTCTATCTTCCGGATTAAGAACCTTAGTTGAGTATCTTAAACCGTGTAATTGGGTGAGAAATGTATATTTATTCGAGTCATGGGTGTTAGTAATTCCTAGACCTAACTTACTTTTTATCTAGTTTATTCGCTTTTAATTTAGCCGTTTTACTTTCCACCGCAAACGTAAAACAAAGTTGGCTGCCTAAAAGCCAAAAATCTTGCTTACTTCTACAAATTCATCAAAGTCGTCGTAATTATTTCCGTAGGTAGGATCCCGGTCTTCCGGATTATTATGCTTCAAATGACGTATTAAGCCTGGATTATTATGTTTCAAATGACGTATTAAGCCCTATGCTTGGGGCATTATTCCTTATATCGGAGCGAACGAAGCATTTTTGGTACCGTTGCCGGGGATTTCTTATTATGACTTTCTCGGAGGTTCGACAAACCACTGTAAGTATCCCGCTTTCGTCTAGTAGTAGTAGTAGTTTAGTAGTTTATATGTTAGTAATTCATATTTAGTTTAGTGGATACCTCTAACCTAGTTTCATACCAAACCTGAGGTGTAACGAAACCAGGCTAAATATAGAGATTGTTCTTAGTTTAGTGTAGTTAACTTAGTTAGCTAGTTTAAATTTGATTGCATTACTTAGCTGAGGTGGTGGCATAACCCCGCGCATATTCTGTTGATGAGATGAGGTTGCGGCATAGCCCCTCCAGTCTGGTAGCTTGTTGGTAGTTGTTGTTGTTTATGCATGTTTATCGAAGCCCAATTTCCAATCGGCTTCATCGTTCTTCTTTGCCGCCAAGAATTCGTAGCATTTTCAGGGCGTATCCCGCCCACTCTCCGCCTCGCAAATTATATCACAAAGGTCATCGCAAAGGCCCAATGGCCGAAGAAGCTCTAGTTCGTACTCTGCGTGATTATCTGAATCCAGAACGGGCTCCTCAAGTATCACTTATCATTATTCCGACTCCGATTGCTGGGAATGCGTTTGAATTCAAAGCTGAGTATCTTCGGATAATTCCAGAATTTAGGGGCGAGAATTGGAGGATCCTTATTTGCATATCCGTGAGTTCGAGAATATTCTACATTCTTTCGTTACAATTTCGGGGCAACTTGATCAAGCTCGCCTAAAGTTGTACCCATTCACTATTAAGGACAAGGCAAAAGAGTGGTTTAACTCTCTGAAACCTCGATCTCTGCATCATTGGGGAGATGTCCAGGATGCCTTTACCACTAAATTCTTTCCTGCCAGCTGGACAAAGTTACTTATCGATCAAATTCAAAGTTTCAAGTAAATGGATGGAGAGACTTACCACAAGTATTGGGAGCGATACAAGGACTTGCTCATGTCGGTTCCTCATCACAACTTTCCATTGTATCTCAGAGTTAACAATTTCTACACAGGGTGTTCCCAAGAGAGTAAACAACTTCTAGATACTATGGGTGGAGGTGACTTTATGGGGAAGACACCGGAGGATGCTTGGGATTACCATGAGTCACTAGCTGAAAAGACACAGTCTTGTCAGTTTGCAGATCCAGGAGATAGGACAATGTACAATCAAGGTTTTACTGGTTCAGGGAAGTTTTCTATTGCGGATCATACAGCTTTTGAAACTCGATTGAAGGAGATTGCTCGAAAGCTTGATAAGTTGGAGCTTAAGAGTGCTCAATCTCAGGAGGTGAAAGCAGTACGCCCAGTGGAGGAAGTATGCATTATTTGTGAGATTGTGGGCCATTCTACCCAGACGTGCCCCAACATTCTTGCTCTTAAGAACGTAATTAATGGGATTGCTCCAGAAGAGGTACATGCAGTGCAACGTTTTGAACCCTATTCTCAATCTTATAATCTGAGGACTCGTCAACATCCGACCTTCCGTTGGAATCAACCTAATGAAAGGAGTTCTTCTCAAGTCCCACAGCCCGCTCCTTAATTACCATGGAAACAACCTCAGAATACTTTTCGTTTTCCTCAAGCTCAAGGTCTACCAGGATTTGCTCCTTTTGGTCCGTTCCCTCATGCAAACCAATTTCAATAGCTACCTGCCCAGTTTCAACAACAACCCCCGAAGCGTTCATTGGAGGATCAACGAGCAACAAACCCAAATGATGGGTGATATCCGAAACCAGTTGGGAAAGTTGACAACTACGATGGGTTTATTACAATAAGAGAAAGCACTACAACACGGAAGGCCTATTGCGAGAAAATATGGCGAGAAAACGAGATTTCGTCGCTAAAAGTACACAATCTGCGAGGAAATTCATTTTCGTCGCTAAAAAGTTACATTTAGCGAGGAAATTTAATTTCCTCGCCAAAAAGTTACATTTGGCGAGGAAATAATAATTTCCTCGCAAAAGGGTTACATTTAGCGAGGAAATTATTATTTCCTCGCCAAATGTAACCCTTTTGCGAGGAAATCTGTTTTTCTTGCTAAATGTAACCTTTTGGCGAAAAATATTTTGTCACCTTTTTTAGGACTCATTAAATTTTTTATATGTAAGTCATTATTAATTATGTTCATGTATCTTTAATATCACGATGGTAAGGGATAATCAACTACATAGTTCAATATCATTAGCAAATTTATTAAAATAAAAAAGTGATAAATGTAAAGAAATAGTTTCCTCGCCAATCACATTGAATTGATGAAATAAAAAATATGTTTCACACGAATTATATGAATTCACTTTTTCCCAACTGAAATTAATTGTTAACAATGTCAGCATGTTCAAATTCTACTAAAATTTATTGTTTGAATACAAAGATTTTTAAGTCGCTCGGGGTGATTTAACCGTCCAATATATTAGCGCCAGGGATCAAATTGCCGATATTTTTACACAAAAGGACTTCCCGCATTGGACACTGCGTTTCAATCTGAAGGTCATGCCTCGACCATCAGCTTGCGGGGGATGTCAACCAATCAGTGCAAATCAATTGATCAAGAAAAGAAGTCCTAATAATGTTAGCCATTTCAATGGTTATATTTTATCATTTGCAATATCTTTTGTAAAGCTTATCACTTGTAACCGTATTTGTATATAAATACCCAAGGAATAGAACACTCTAGGTAACAGAGTGCATTCATCAATTCTATCGTATTGTTCTTTTGACTGTTATAAACCCAAAAAAAGGATTGGACATAGGGATTATAAGTTTGTGGATGAATGATGTACTTTTCAGAAAAAGAATGCATGGGATTTATGGATTGCTTTTCGTAGAGATAACTGATTATTAATTCATACAAAAAAAATTAATGAAAAGCTAAACAAAAGATAAAGTACTTAATAATTGCGAAATGTATTTTTAAAATATCACTAATCTATTTTCAAAATATGTAAGGTTAACCCCATTTAAAAAGAAACATAACAAATTATTACTATTGTAACATTGTAGTTGAGTTAAAATTGTTATGGGCGCATATACACAGCAAGAACAGATTAACCCACCAAAAAAAATATCGTATTTGCAGAAATTTAAAGGGCTCAAACTAATTTAGGCACTACAAAAGGTTACGAAACTTAGAGAGAATTAAAACGAAGTATAAAATAAACAAATTAGAAAGGTATAAAGATTTATTAAAGATATATAACAAAACATTAAATTATAAAAAAATTCAATAAAAGCGAATAATGTTAATGATTTAAAAAAACAAGTTTAAAGAAACACTACGAAGGGACTAAAATTAGAGAGAAATGTTTAAAAAAATAAATTTAGAGAGGTGAAAGGATGTACAAAAGGTTTATATATAAGAAAGGCAAAGGTTTGAACTGGAAAGGAAGTTGGTGTGATGGATGGAGTGAATGCCTCCATACAGGAGGCCACGGTTCGAATTTGTGCGGAAGCAAATGAGCTGGAGAACTATTTATTTTTAGTTTCAAGAGTTTTAGCGAGGAAAAATTTCCTCGCCTAAACTATAATTGGCGAGGAAAAAATTAGTCTAGCGAGGAAAAATTTCCTCGCCTATTCTGTAAACATCGTATTAGTCTAGTGAGGAAAAACTATAGCGAGGAAAAAATTCCTCGCTAATTGGGTCAGAATAAGCGAGGAAATTTTTTTCCTCGCAAATTCTTTTTGCGACAAGCTTTTTGCGAGGAAAACGAGCGAGGAAAAATTTCCTCGCAAATACATTTTGCGAGGAAATCAGCGTTTTAGCAAGGAAACTAAATCCTCGCTACAAGCCTCTCGTGTTGTAGTGAAGGGAAGTTTCCTACTCAATCTCAACCTAATCCATAACCGAATTCTAATCCGACTTCTCAAGGCCTTCACTTTGCTAGCTTTTCGGTGACTTTTCCCGAGCAAGCAAAGGCCATAATCTCACTTCGAAGTGGAAAGACAATAGACAACCAAGTGGTGATGCCTACGAAATCAACTTTATTGCTTTCTCCTATTGAAAATTCAAGTCCAACATCGACCCTTAGGGAATCTCCCAAGGAGGCAAGCAAGGAGGTTTCAGAGACAAATGATAAAGGAAAAAAGAAGGAAGGAAGTGTACCGGAACCTCGAGTTACTCCAACATCGGCACCATATCCTAATCGTTTGAAGGCTTTGGCAAAACCGAATTACAATGCGGAGTTTCATGAATTATTCAATCAAGTGAAGATCAACATTCCTCTCATGGATGCGGTCTAGCAAATTCCCTCGTATGCAAAGTTTCTTAAAGATTTGTGTACTCGGAAGCGCAAGTTTAATGTTCAAAAGAAGATATTCCTTACTGAGCATGTGAGTTATATCATTCAAACAAATATCGCCCCAAAATACAAGGATCTGGGGAGCCCTACTATTGCTGTCACAATTGGAGGGAAGCGTATCGAACAAGCTTTGCTCGATCTTGGGGCCAGTGTTAATCTACTTCAGTACTCTATTTATCAAGAACTTGGTTTAGGGGAGATGAAGCCTACTTGTGTTACATTACAGTTGGCCGATCGGAGAGTTCGTGTACTAAGAGGGGTAGTAGAAGATGTTATGGTACGAGTCGATCAGTTCATCAATCCAGTGGATTTTGTAATTCTTGACACAAATCCGATTGACTCTTCTGCTGCTTCTACTTCGATGATTCTTGGAAGACCCTTTTTAGCCACGGCGGATGCAATTATCAATTGCCGAAATGGACTTCTCAATATGACCTTCGGTAACATGAAGATGGAGATCAATGTTTTTAATGTGGGCAGTCAAATGGGGGATGACGAGAACGTGAATGAAGTGAGCCTTGTTGATACTCTCGTAGAAGAACATGAGTATGAGTTGCTCTATAGTAATCCTTTGGAAGTTGCTCTTACAGCCGAAGAGGCCGAATTTCTCGAGTCTTCTGAAGTGAGTTATTTGTGTGCGTTGCTCGTTATGGATGAAGTTTGTGCCATGACCTCTTGGACTCCAAAATTTGAAGAGTTAGAAGAACCACCCCCAATAGAGAAGAAGGTTCTTCCATCTCTTGTGGATGCTCCTCTATATGATGATCCGGGGGGAAAATGCCTCACCGCTAAAGTTATCTCTTTCGATCTCTCATATCTTGACTCTTCCTCGGAGGAATTACTTCTTGCTCACGAGATGAACATGCTTGAAACGTCGAGCATCTACTATGAAGATTCGTTGAAAAAACCTCTCACTGCTACGGAAATGGAGGCCGAAGTGGATTATATGTATTCATTGTTGGCTAAACAAGATGCTTACGAACCAATCTTTGAAGAGTTGAAACCCATGAAAGCTATAATTGTCCCTTCCAATCCCCCATGCCTTGATCCTCTCACCGCTAAGGAAATGGATGGCGAGGTAAATTCCTTACACTCTTTGTTAGAAAAACAAGATGCATGTGGGCCTATTTTTAAGAAGTTATCAATCATAGAACCAATTGATTTTCTTGGTGTTGACAATTTTTTTGTGGTTTATCATCCTTATATTGTAGATTTGGTCAACAAATTGAAAATTGATTTTGATTGGGCTATGCACTTGGTGGAACTTAAGTTTTTAAAATGAATTCAGCAATTGCTTTACTCAAAAGTATCTTATCTTGTGGCATGGTCGAGTTCAATTTTTGGCAAAGAGTGTAGCATGGGGTGTTAATGTTCATTATATTAACTTTTAATGGCATGATAACTATTCGAAACCATCGTGTGGCTGAACATATTTTCTCTCTCTCTTTCACTCTTTTTCTCTCTCTTATTTCTTTTTCTTTTTCAATGGTCTAGTATAGCCACCCATTTCTTACCCCATCGGTAAGAAATGCGAAGAAAAGTATGACTTGTTTGATCGCGTGATGATCGGGCGGTGTATTTCATTTGTTTTGCATGTTTTTGGTGTTTTCTTTGGCCTTGTTTGTTTGCGAATTTTGAGTATTTTAGTTTTGGTAGTGAGTAGAGAGAGAAATAGGGTAATGATTGGAGAAATAGGTAATGAGTAGAGAGAGATAGAGAGAAAAATGAAAGTAAAAATTGAAAAAATAGGATAATGATTGGAGAAAAATATAAGGTAATGATTAGAAAACAAAGTTAAATATCAAAACGAACAAAGCCTTTATTTTCTATCTTTTGTGTTTTGTTTAGTTTGAAACTGGTTAACACGGGCCGGTGGTTTTAATGTCAATTATTTTGTGAAAAGTCATTCTCTTAAGTCTTCTGCAGGGTTTATGTGCTGCCACACCAGCCTTGGTAGTTTGGGCCTAAAAGTCAGAGTGAGTGAGGCATTTAGGAGCCCTAAGCATGAGTGTGGCTACGAGCCGCGGTTATTAGTCCAATAAAGCTTTAGATATGGCCCAGTGTGACTAGCTGTGGTTCCGAGTTGGTAGAACTGAAGGAGTAAACCCTGGAAGCATCTAATCTGACTAGAGCAAGACATTGACATGAAATCCTCTAACTTGGTCGATGTATTTAGGGGTTGACATTCCCCTTGGACGGTACATTTGCGCACTCTTTCTCTTCGCTCTTGTTTATATTGCTATGAGGGCATATCATCACTTTAAGTTGGTGGGAGGGGTTTGTTTATGTGCTATTTGTTTCATTTTGTGAAAAATTCAAAAACAATGAAAATTAAAAATCTAAAAAAAATGAGAAAATTCAAAAATCTTTAAAAATAAATAAAATTTTTTACTTGCAATCCTTCCTTTTGTCATGATTTTTTGTTCTTTTTCATGACTTGTTGCATGTTAAATAATTGTTTGTTGGTAATAGTTCGTAGCAACCCTAAGAAATTTTGTGTGCTTCTCAATTTGCATGCTTGGTTAATTAAGATTGAACGGTCTAGGTGTTGAGTATAGTTTTTGAGCAAACTTTGACCCATATCCTCATCCTTTCAATAAAATGCTTGTAGTTAAGAGAATAATCGCATGTCCATTTCTGATTGTGTTCAAATAATGTTGATTGTCAATCATTTTGGAATCCAAAGCGCACTTAGGAGAGGATACAAGGCATTCTTTGCATGATTATACCACATATGTGTCACCTCGTCCTATTTTGCATCTTGTTATTTTTCCATTCTTTGCTTAAACCTAGGCCGGTGACCGGTTGTTTAAAGGGTTGTTGGGATGTGTGTTCAATGTTCAAAGGTGTTCTGGGGGGTGTTTAGAAGAATATTTGGAAGCTCTGGGTTTAGAATGAAGGAAGAGAAAAATTGCTAAGTTAATTGATTCGGCATCGATAGAAGTAGAAGGTTTCAATTGGTAGCGAAGGGGGTTCCAAGATTTTCCAAGGCTGTTTGGCATCGGTAGAATAGGAAAACTTCCATCGGTACCGAGTGGTTAACAGAGGTCAGCTAGCAGGATCGGCATCGATATGAGGTATTTTTGTCCATCGATACTGACCATCTAACGGCAGCAGATCAGCCAGGCATTCCAGTGCAATTCAAACCAAAACCCTCTTCATCTTTTAAAATAGCCGACTATTTATCTCTCTGTCCTCTATTTTCTTTCCATAAACCCTAACAATAAACCCTTAATCACCCACCAAATCCCCCAGAATCTTACCAAAAACTCCCTAATCCTTCAACTTCCTCAACAATATTCAGCATTTCTCCATCTATTTCAAGCCCTCAAGTCAAAATCAAGGTAAACCCATATAACTTTTTCAAATCCGAAATTTGCTTATTTTCCACATAAATCCCTATTTTCTTCCTATATTCCACATACCTATACATCCTCCCCACCATATTTCTACCCTACATTCCATTTTTCTATCCAAAAATCAAATTCCTAAAAATCGTACCCCCAAAAATCCGAAAATACCAAAAATAAAAACCCAAAATCCCTCTTTGCTTTCAATGCCAAGGATAAAACAAACCGCACATCGAGCAGCTCCTTCTCAACCAGAAATCGAAGAGGAGGATGATTTTTTGGTAGAAGAGAAGGAAAGTCAGCTTGAGGAAACCTCGGGATCTCGGAGAAGGAAAAGGCGTAGGACTCCGGCTGAGATTGCAGCAGACAAGAGAAAGACTTGGGAGGGCAGTTTTGATAGTCGGAAGTTCAAAAATGAGCGTCATGAAGTGGATGCCGGGAAATTCAAACCTGATCACATGGGCCTCCATTACATCATGCGCAAAGGTTTGTAATTTTGGACTGAATCGTTAGTTGAATATAATAAGAATGCTGTTACTGAATTTTATAAGCACATGCAAATCCTTGAGGGTGATTGGGAAAATGACCCGGCTGTTAAAATTGTTTTGAGGGTGGGGGGTATTGATGTTGAGATTACCCCCGATGATATTGCAAGATACTTAAAAATTCAGCGACCCCCTTCCGATTTGGTGAATTATCCTAGAAAAGATGAGAGGTTAGATGAGCAGGTGGTGAATAGGGTTCTTTATAGAGACCCATCGAAAGCTATAGTACCCCATGTGCCTGGGAATTTCAAGGCTAGTTTCAGATTTTTGAATAAAGTGATTCATTGCAATTTATACCCCCGAGGCTCGGATCATAGACCAACTAGGAACAGTGAAGAAATTTGGTATGCTTTAACGGCTAATGATTTGATAGTAGATTGGGCCATGTTCATCTTTACTCAACTGCGTGATTTCCGAGCAAACACGTTGATTATTGCCAGCATGCATTTTTCCTGTATGATTACTAGTTTGTGCAAAGAAAGAGGAGTTAAGGGGTGAGCTTATGAAAAGTTGGAGGAATTCTCGCCAGGCCCATTTGATGAGAAGAGCTTGTCTCAGACTCATGCTGCAAAAGATAAACACATGGAGGTGGGTGATTATTTGACTATGATGCCATCAAAGAAAGAAAAACAGGGATCTTGGATTAAAAAGCTGTTCTGTCAAGGGGTTGCACTAATTAATTCTCGAAGAAAGGAAAAGGCTGAGAGGAGAAAGATTATGAGGGATCAAGAGAGATAGAGGAGAGAGATAGCCTGACAGACATCATTTCTGGAGCAGCAGCACGGGGTAAAGTATGTCCCCGAGCCGGATGATGAGGGGGAAGTTAGTGATGATTTTGTAGGGTACGAAAGTGAAGAATTGGCTGACTGAGGTGGTGGTATGGCTATGTGAGGAGGTAGTGAGTCGGTGGCTTTAGAAATCCCCTTACTTGGTCGGGGTCTAGGTTGGTTGACATGCCGACCACTCTATCCTTTTGTTTTGTTGCATTTCAGTTCGTAGTTTAGTTTTGCACATTTTTAGTAGTTGGCTTATTGGTTTGGCCAGTTTGGCCTTTGACTTGGTTCATTTTGTGTAGGCTGCGGTCATTCGAGTAGATAACCAAGCTAGAAAAAGGCCGTCGCCCAGTTTTGCTAACCTGTTCTTTGTAACTAAGGTCATTACATGCTTAAAAAGACCTTAGTTGATCCTTTGCGGGCATGGATTCCTTTGTGGTTGACTATTTGATATTTGCATAGTTAATTGCATGGTATGCTTTTCCTTTCGTTATCCAAATCTCATATACTAGTTTTCACTTCAGTTGAATAAAGTGCTTTCGTGTTTGAGGCATAGTATTTCTTGTTCGCTGTTGCTTGTTTATTAAGCACTTCTTTGGTGGATATGGTTTTAGTTTGAATTTGCAGGTTTTGTGTCCCGTATCCTCCCTTTGTTTGAGGATACAGACCTTTTTAACTTGCTCTTAGTCTTGCTTGATACTTAGCCTGTTTTGTTTGATGTTGAAATTATGAATTATAGAAATGAAATAAAAGGCTGAAATAGTGAACTCTTGCTAGTTTACAATGTCGATCATGTTCTAAGTCATGATAGCAGAAGGATTGTATAGTTACTAATTTTCAAATTTTCTGCATCTTGTTTGCTAGGGATTAGCAAACCTCAAGTTGGGGGGTGTGATAAGCACCCGATAATGCAATGCAGGATGCGCTAGTTATCTAGATTTAATTACTTTTATCGTTAATTATGTTGTTTTTAGTTACTTTTGTACGTAAGGTAGCTTAGTTTGTTTTGTAAGAATTTTCCTAATAACAAGAGTTTTAAGGCCCAAAGCTTGTTGAGATTAGTCAATGTATAAAGATGATCAAGAGCGGAATAATCAAGTTTCAGAGCTTAGGCCGAAAAGACCCAAAGGTGACCCGTCGGCTCGATATGGCCAAGGCAGAGTGCAAGAACCAAGTGCTGGAGATAAGCCTCTTGGCATCAGTAGATGATTTTCCATTCCATCGATACCGAGGCTATTCTCAGTTGCCCTTAAGCTTCTCGGCATCGGTAGGAAAGGGAGCATTCCATCGATACCGACCTGTATCGCGACAGCCCTTATCCACTTCGGCATCGATGGGAAGCTAAACAATCCATCGGTACCGAGGTCCCTTCATGAGCCACTTAAACCCTTTTCCATTGGTACCAAGAGCTTCAGAAGGTATCTTGGGAGCATCTTCAGGAATATTCTATGCGCGTACCATGGAGGATATCAAAAGTCCATGATGTCACTTAAAAAAAAAGAGGAGATAGATTGTATTGCATAATTTAGATTTAGCCTAAATTTACTTGCTTTTTGAATTGTTCTTCATTGTTCTTCATTTTTCAGCACTTTAAATTTAATTTTCTTCTTTAGTTAACTAGTTTTTGCTACTGTAGTCTTCATTAAAGTTGTAGCCGGCTACTCCGATCTATCGTCTATTATAATTTTCTTTCTAGCGTTATTATTTCAATTATGCTAAATAGATTTTTGTTTGCTCTTATCTTCATAGATATGTGTGAGTAATTTTCTAGGGTTATGTCATGGGGTGATTTGCACCTCATGGCTCAAGTAAAATTACATTTTTCACCATAAAGTTTAAACCTTTGGTTCGAAAATTGATGTGTGGTTCGGATTTATTTGTCAAATTGCTAAGGTGTTAACCTCCTTGATCATGTGTAGGTAAGAGCATTGTCTACTTACCACACATGATACTTGGAGATCTGTCGCTCGAGGTATTTGATAAATAAATTCAAGAGCTAGCTTGGTAATTGAACCATTCTATCTTCCGGATTAAGAACCTTAGTTGAGTATCTTAAATCGCGTAATTGGGTGAGAAATGTATCTTTATTCGAGTCATGGGTGTTAGTAATTCCTAGACCTAACTTACTTTTTATCTAGTTTATTTGCTTTTAATTTAGCCGTTTTACTTTCCACCGCAAAAGTAAAACAAAGTTAGCTGCCTAAAAGTCGAAAACCTTGCTTACTTCTACAAATCCATCAAAGTCATACTAATTATTCCCGTGGGTACAATCTCGGTCTTCCTGATTATTATGCTTCAAATGATATATTAAGTCTTACGCTTGGGGCGTTATTCCTTATATCGGAGCAAACGAAGCACAAACACTAAAATACACAGTTCTCATAAAAAATATACAGTTCTCATAGAATATATATGGTTCTAATAGACAGTTTTCATAGACAATACACAGTTCTCATAGAAAAATACACAGTTCTCATGAACAACACACAGGTCTTATAAAAAATACATAGTTCTCATAAAAAATATACACTCAAACAAAAATTGAACAAAAATAAAAAGGTAATTAAAATCAAATATAGTTATAAATATTCTCACTGTCATGTTTTAAAAAAGTAATCAAAGTAAAAAAGTAATTGTTCACATACGAAATAAATTGATTTAGAATTGAATTTTTAACTGTCAAGTCTCATAGTCAGTTCTATGAGAATTGCTCAGCTCTCATAGAGAATTGGCTACGTGAACTAGCTATGTGAACTGTCAATTCTCATAATCAGTTCTATGAGAACTGAGTGTTCTCATAGAAAACTAAGGCCCCGTTACAGAACGTAAAATAAGTACTTATTTTTTAAGAGGATAATTTGAAGCTAAAAAATAATGTGTTTACGCAAATAATTTTCCTACCAATATGGATCTTGTTTGAAAATGTGAAATAAGCTGCTTATTTTTTAAGAAGGTTTCTGGAACGGGGCCTAACCTTGTGAACTAGTTATGAGAATTGGACTATGTGAACTGGTATGTGACCTGAAAAATACACAGTTCACATAATCTGACCTCACACTAAAATACACAGTTTTCATAAAAATTATATAGTACTCATAGAAAATACACTGTTCTAATAGACAGTTCTTATAGACAATATACTGTTCTCATAGAAAAATACGCAATCCTCATAGAAAAATACGCAGTTCTCATAGACAGTTCTCATGAATAACACATATTTCTCATAAAAAATACACAATTCTCATAGAAAATAGATACATAAACAAAAATTAAACAAAAACAAAAAAGGTAATAAAATACACACTAAATACACACATCAAGATGTTCATTAGAAAATCAGTGGGTTTGTTGGGGCTTGCTCATAATTGGGCTATGTGAAAATCACTTTCATTCAGAAAATCACCGTCCACATACATTGTTCATCTCAAAAAGAAAAAAGAAAAGAGCGTACGTGGCTTGCTCATATCAGATAGATTTTCCCACCTTTGGTCTCTTCTTTCCCCGTTTGGTCTCCGTTTTCCACTTTTTAAACGCAATAAATCAAACATCATCTTCTCCCAGAAGAAAACAAAAAAACAGTGAAATAGGTTGGGTGTGGTCCGACGAAGCAGACGAGGGCGCTGTAAATTCTGACAACAACACAAACCCAAAGATCCAGCGACCGTTGCTCTTCGCAGTGCTGGATATATTTTCAGTACCTTCTCCATTCGCTCGTCAAGTCCAATCACTCGGCTGAAATCTTTGACTTATCTGACGGCGGCAAGAACGCGAATTTTCGTCAGAGAGGAGACGGCAGCGGCGGTCGGCGCTGCTCCATCAGTGAAGAGAGAGGTGTTGGTGTGTCGAAGAGGTGTTGGTGGCAATGGTTGAGAGAGAGAGAGAGAGAGAGAGAGAGAGAGAGGGGAGTTTAGTTTTCACGTTTGGTCATGGAGTGGATCTTGGTGGGCAAAGATGTCATAGGCCCCGTTCCGAAATTGAAAATAAGTACTTATTTTTTAAGAAGGTAATTTCAAGCTCAAAAAAAATAATGTGTTTACGCAAATAATTTTTCTAGCAATTTGGATCTTGTTTGATAGATCTTATCGAGATCTTTATAAGGTGCAAAAAAAATAAAAAAACAAATTTATTTACATTATTTTTGAGTTTGAAAATGTGAAATAAGTACTTATTTTTTAAGAAGTGTTCTAGAATGTGGTCTAAGTAACATAACCGAGGCTATTTAGGTTCGGTAAAAAATATTAGGATTGGGATGAAACCAAACCCACAAAGGAGGACCGGTCTCTAACTTTCTAAAAATACAAAACTCACATTACAACAAAAAACACTATTGTCTATTAAATTTACTGGCTAAAACTAAATTTTTCGCTCCAAGAAATTCCTTTGGTGACCAACAACTAATTTTGATTTGCAAAAGATCTGTTTTCATATTTTTAAATTTTTTTAAACAATATTTATATATGTATTTTTATATATTTTAATATCATATTAATTGCATTTCAAAAATTCAGTAAATTTTAAGGAAAAAAAAGTTCTCACTTTAGGAAGTAAGTATAAATATTTTTGTTTTCCTGATGTAACATAAATTCTTGGCTAGCTTAGTGGTAAAGATTTTGAAAATCAACCAAGAATGCGTGGGTTCGAAACTTGGTAATGACAAGAAAAGATGGTCTTAGATACAAAGATCAAAGATTATGCGAAATAGTTTTTCATCTCGGTTTATGGTGTGATCATTTTAAATTTTCAATCACGGTTATAGACTTTGATATAAAGTGACATACAATCACATTTATCAAATGTGATCCTTTTGAAATGATCACGCCTAAGAGAAACAACCACGGTTTATAACAGTGATAAAAGAAAAACGATCATGTCTTTTGGTCGTGATTGTTTCTCTCTTTCAATCACGGTGATAAAAGAAAGCGACTTACAATCACACCTAGATTTACCACGGTTGTAGGAGCGTGATGAAAAATTTATAATCACGGTCAATAACTGTGATTTTTATAGTTTATTGTAGTATTGTAAGGTTACAACAAGAGCTATTATAGAATAACAATGTTACCGCCGCCACACACAAACACTCAAAAAGATGGTAACATCATACAGTATGTCAATTCATTTCATTTGTGAATACGTTTAAGTAGCTCGCACCTTAGGAATACCTGTTCAAGAAAACAACCAAGGAACGTACAGTATAAGGGGTTTTGTTTTGGCTAAATAAAGCGAATTAGTTTTTTTTTTTTTTATGTCTTTATTATTATTATTATTATTTTTTATATTTGTTAGTTTTTCATCGATTTTTTTTGGATTGTTGTGTTGTCATGAAGATCGAAATCTGAAAAGTAAAAAATTAGGATCGGAATTTTTTTTTGAATAAAGACAAAAATAAAATTTTCATCTTTATTAAAAAAATTATGTTTGGACTATAATTTTTTATTTTTCATATTCCTCTTGTCGAGTCGAACTAATAATCTAAAAAAAAATTGACGTGAAACTAACATATGCAAAAAAAGTTTGAATAAAAAAGAAGAAAAAACCACAATTGGTTTATTCAGAAAGTCTACAGCCACCGCACACAGTGTGGGGCCCACTCCGAGCCTTGCACAGATGATCCCAGCCGTTCAATAATTTTAAAAAAAAAACTGAGTGGGCATAGCGGAACATCAGCTCGATCCGATATGTGTAGGTGCTTGGATCAAGCTTTTCATCTTTGGAAAATCGGAAAAAATGGAAAGATTAATTTTCTGGTGTACAGAAAGATGAGAAAGTTGATCTGAGTACTTACACATATCGGATTGAGCTGATGTTTCACGAAGCGCACTCGGTTTTTTTTTTTATAAATTATTGAATGGCTCGAATCATCCGTGCGAGGCCCGGAGTGGGCCCCACACAGCGTGCGGTGGCTGGCCACCACATTTTTGGTGCGGTGGCTGTAGCACTGCCCTGGTTTATTTTAGCCAAACAGTCCCTAAGCTGGAAAACGTCGTGAACCCTGTCCTCAACTGTCATGTACACCAGCACCTTTTTCCTTCACTTTCGAATATCCAAAGTCCAGTCCAAATGATGGTAACAAGCCCAGTTCTTTTTTTTTTTTTTGGCTCGGCAAAATGAAGCTTTCCCTAAGACAAACAAGCCCAGTTCTTTCCCTAAGACAAATTGGGACAGAGGTGTCACTGGATTCAAAATATCAAAATGTACTACTACAAATTTTTTATCTCAAAATTTATGATGTTTTAATTAAATAAAGTTAAAACTTTTATTTAATAGAATTAATTAACATCTATCGAACAAGATACATATTGTGTATATATAAAATATTATAAATTGAAAAAAATAAACATTTTATTGAGAGTTTCGGAATAGTGAAAATGGACTCTCATTTAGGAACAGAGAGAGTAAGATATAAAAACAAAATCAACTCCAGTCAAAGTGGAAGCATAGGGCATATTTTTTCCATCATTTCAGCCCCACCTTCTTATTTGAATTAACTTGTGTGTCTCCAATGTTTTATTTCTTCTACGGTATACCAAATCTTTGTAAACAAATAAAGCTTCCACCATTTAAAACAAATGGGACTCAACAAAGGGTGAAATGTTCGTTTAAAATCCGAGCAATACTAGGTACCCAAAAAATATACTCTGAAATCACCCTAAACAGGTATTTCTTACCGCTAATAAAAGTCTATTAATAGTCATAAATATCTCTAAAAGTCTATTTGGGGTAATTTCTGGGTGTATTTGGGTACCTAGCAATATTAGCTAATCAACATTGGTAGCATGGGTACAAGGTGGAGAGAATAGATCAAGGAAACACTAAAATGAATCATCATATTCATTAGAGAAAAATACAAATTACTATTCTTCAAGTAACAAAAATTAGCATACTTTCAATTTTTGTTCGCTAATGGAAAGCCACACGAGCTTCCTTAATTCTATTAGTTCTCCTGTGACTGAACAAAGTCCCAGATTAGATTAGATCAAAATTTCTGCATAGTTAATACACCTAATTAAATACGAAACTGACCCCTTTAAGAATCTATATAACTAGAAATCCAATGGATAGACACCCTAATTTGACTTGACAAATGTTTGAGCTTTGCATTGGGCGAATCCCGATGATGAAACAGACTCTCATGAGCTTTGACTAAAAGTACGAAGGCCCAGTTAAATGATGACGAGCCCACGATTGTTGGAGTACCTTTCCGAGCATTTTAGCACCTCTGCATGTCTTCTTCCTTCATTGTGACAATCACTTTGTCTATCGCTACTTAGCCTTTGGTCCAGAACCACACTCGCTACTTTCAATTCTGTCTATATATCGCGAGTATATGCAACATGTGTTTCAAACATACACGATAGTGAAGTAGATATCCTCTTACTCATTCAAATTCTCCACGTTTTGAGTTTTCTCTTTTTTTTTCCGTTCGAAAAGATGAATCAAATGTCATTAAATCCTTATTATAGCCCACCTAATCGAGCAACTATATTTGCTTAAATCCTAATTACATTCCTCCCAATTAGCCAACAATATTTACACTTTAACATAAGTATCACTAAATATGGGTACACACAGTATTTCATGAGTAAACTAAAAGGGATGAAAACATAATATATCCAAGTGATAGGCATGGAAACTTATGGGGTATGCCCAATTAATACTATTGTTTAATTAATCCTTTAAAAAAACATTGACGACTCGAAGTATAAGGAGTAATTTCTAAGCATATATTACTATTTGTTACGTCCAATGAAGATGCGAGATTGTGTGGATATATGTAGCCACCAATTAATTTATTCACGCAAGTAAAAATAGTTAAAAACTTTGAAAATTAAATGAATTTTTTCCTGACTCATAAGAATCTTAAACGAAAATCACTCGTCGAACTTGTGGGGTGGTGTTGAATCTGGTGCTCTATATGAATCTAGGGTTCGGATCTAGAATAAAGCTCATTTTTCTGACCTAGATTTGCGTGCAATATAAAGAATCACCGTTAGTGCTTGACTGGTCGGTGACGACTGAGAAGCACTCTGATAACTAAATAAGTCTTTGCTCAAAGAGAGAAAAATATCAAGCTCTTAAGTGAAAGTTACCTATTTAGGGTATGGTTCTGTACTTTATTATATGGAGTATAAAGTGATTTAGTTTAATTAGACTCCAAGCAACCTCGGCTGTAACCGCTTTCATGGGCGGAGTCATGTTGGGACAATCGACCCCCACTGGCTTTCTTGTAGATTGATCTTACCACTAGGGGAATTAAAATTGAACCATAAACTACACTTCTTACAGAGCGTATCTCCTGTGTTTGACACTTTGACCCCAGAATTTGGTGAAAAACCACTATTTCCCCAATGCTCAAAACCCCAAACAAATCAAAATGCCGAAAAGCCCAAGCGAAAACATTCTGGAAAGCTTGTTGGATTACCCAAGCTTTTGGACTGCTGACGGGTTGGGTCCAACCGTCCGCATTTGGTCGACTCAAGGAGCGCATTTCACTCTTGCCATGTATCTATCAATTCATATACTTTCATACACATGAGCAGGGTTTCATTCCCGTACGCATTCATTTCTCTACTAAAGTCCCTTAGGATAGAGTAGATTGGATTTAACGAATGACAAAAAAAAAAAAGAATTCATAAAATATTTCTAGATTAATCTGAAAAGTTAGTAAAATACATGAGAATGTGTGTACAAAAACTTGGAGACTAGCTACAAATGCGGACAAATAATGTTTCTTAACTGGCACCACCCTGTTTTTGAAGTTATTCTTTTCCACCACCGGGCAGTCACCCGCCGCAATCGTCGAAATAGATCGAAGCTCCGCCATGTGTGGTGATCCTAACGCCAATGCGAGATTATGGCATGAGATTGATGCTTCACATGCAACTAATTATAAAGTCCTAATTTGACTTGTCAGCTTATAATTAGGCAAAACACAATAAAGAATGGAAAAGTAAACTTCTTCCTCTACCTTATCATTATCCACACTTTAGAATTTATCTTTTTTTAATTACATATTACAATTGTCGAAGTACACCAAAATAAGTATTTCGGAGTGCACCTAAAAAAAAGTGGAGTGTAAAAATAATTTATCATTAAGATGCTATCCGACCAATATTTGCTCCAAAATATCATCGATTCGATGCTCTGAACTGATATTGAAGCGAGATTTTCATCCGCATTGAAAAGCACAAATTTGGTCACGTTCATTGACATGAACATTTTTAGCAGTATTGATGATATTATTAATGAAGCTATAGTTCTAAGCTTTTCAAAATATGACACACTCAAACAAATGCATACAATGTTTGGTCACGTTCTTTGATTATGTATACAATCACACGTAGGGCTGTAAACGGAATCGAGCAGCTCGCAAGCTCGGTTTGGCATGTTAACTCTCGGCTCGGCTCGTTAAGAGAGACTCGGCTCAATTAAAGAGGATCGTTTAGTAAATGACTAAACTCAAGCTAGAGTTTTTGGTTCGTTTAATAAATGAGCCAAGCTCGAACTCGACAAAGCTTGGCTCGTTTACGGCCCTAATGACACCACTCAAGACCATCGAAATGCATACAATGTTCCATGTGATGCGAAAACTTTCTTCAATCACTAGGAATAGAAAAACACAGTTCTCTATGTTTTTTTGGTGAGAAATTCCAATGTGTAATGAGCGGAAAAGAATTGGACAGTCCAGGCCCCTCGGCCTATAATATGGTCAACTTCGACAAACTAAT
>CM033800.1:25211140-25226125 GCA_019656835.1 Rhododendron ovatum
TAGCTCGCCACGTGACGCCTCAATCGCACGACACGTGACCCCGCGCGTGGGAGCCACACGCTACCCATAGCTTTGCAGCGTCCATATAAGGGTCGCAAGCCCAGATTCCTCCCTTAAGGAGAGAGTTACACTTATTTAGATGGATGTTTGGCGCGGTCCCAATCTAATGGAGGAGATAACGCGGTAACCAGGATGCACAAAGAACTTGCCCAAACTCTTATATCTGCTCTGGCTTTTAGGCAGGATCCAAGGGGCCCCTTGAGGCTTGGCAGCGGTATTGGCGCGACCGAATAGGTCACGACTTTGCCTTACGAGAATGAAGGGGATTTAGTGGCTTGGTAGCTGTAAAAGTAGAAGAGGGTCTCCGCAAATAAGAGGATATGCATACCATCATACTCACGATCATCGCAAGGGTAGCGACACCTCAACGATCAGGGGGGACAGAAGGGACACGTGTCATTTTATCAGCGCCCCACTTGGTGCCCGAGCATTAGCTCGTGTGATCTATAAATATGAAACGTTGTGAGCACTGATTTTAAAGGAGGTCTTATCCTCTTTCAGTGGCTCTATTGTCTTTCCTCTTGGAGATCTCTGGGTTTGGGTCTCCACTACCTACCCTCTCTGTTCACCCCTGCTCTTCTTCTTCACCCTTCTAGATCATTCCTCTCATTCCTTTCCATAGACTATTCTAACCTCTCCGACACATCTATTCCTAAGGGGTATTTGTCCACTCATAAATTGGACCGATCCTACACACCTATTGCCGTTTCTCCAGCTTCCTGTGTACAATATTATCGTTCTAACAACCCTATGTAGGTGTTGAAGATAACCAAAAAACCCTAGGCGGCCAGCATGGGAAATCCATTTACAACAGAGGAAAAAGAAGAGTCTAAACAGGGACGGCTCAAAGTATATGGGGTCCTAGGCCGAATCATCAAGTGGAGCCTTAAATTTTTTCATAATTAAACAATAAATATAGATAATTTCTATATATAAAAGTTTTAGAACATATTTCCTGCAAAACATACGTTGGTTCAATGGTTTGGGTGTTTCCTTGTGTTCTCTTTGACACAAGTTCGAAACCCAGCAATAACAAATTTCCTACGAGGCTATTGTTTTTTTTTTTTGACAAAAACTTAAAAGAATTGTTACGGCGGTAATCAAACCCAATCATCAACATGTGGATTGATACTCAATGTTATCACTAAACCACAGAGACTTATACATTTTATATTGCGAACAAAACGTATATATAACTACTTCTAAGGGTAACCACAATGCTATAATCAAAAATTGATAAACAAAAGTTGTCACATCAGTTTTTGATTATTCATTTAAGAGATTGTTAAGATTAGCAATGTAGATGTTTACAATGGCATAATCAAAATTGGATAACCAAACTTGTCGCATTATCTTTTCAAACTACAAAAAACTAAAATCGTTTTTTAAAAATAGTTTTGAAACTAATAAGAACTATTTAGTAGAAATAGAAAATAGTTTTTGAAACATTTTTTTTGGAAAAAAATAATTTTTAAAAAAACTGTTTTCAAAAAAAAAAAACAATTTTTTAGTAAATTTTTTTTCCCCAAAATATTGTTCAAAAAGAAAGAGAGAGGGGAAAAGGAAAGAGAGATAGAACATTTTTGTATAATGATTGGTGTATTTGATTGAGAATATATAGGGTCAATTAAATTTGGTTATTGTCAAAAAGTTGCTAGTTTTGGTTATCCAAAGCCCATAATCTGGTTATTTTTAAGGAGGTTATTATGTTTGATTATAGTATTGTGAGCCATATTTTACACCAACATTATTAACTTTAAAAACCTTTTACTTTTGATTATAACATTGTGGATACTATGATGAGGAGCCCTCTTTTTGGGCCAAAGTTTGGGGCCCCAGATCGAGGCCTCTCAAGCCTTGCCCTTAATTAGGTCGGGCCTGGGTCTAAATAGTGATATTTCATGTGATGCTAAAGTGAGAACCCCCGGTTCTACTTTGACGATTCAAAATGTTCAGTCTATAAACTTTATGTGCAAATCATTCACGCAAAACAGGGTCAGGCAAATCCTTAAAATGAGGCCCCTCAGAGAGTGTGTGTATATGTGTGTATGCGTGCGTGTGAAGAAATAACAAATACTTACCATATATGAAAGGAAAAACTCTAAAAAGTACTTATCTTTTCTAATATATAAAGAGGGAGCATCAGTTTGGTGTCTCCTCTGTCATGTATTTTCCTTTTCTAAAATACCCTCTATAGAGAAAAAAACATACAAAATAAAATAGTTAGTTTTGAGGATATATTGGACATTTTAACACACAAAAAAACTCTCAAAAACAGTTACAAACAATTTAAAATAAAACCCACGTTCATTCTTGGCAGTTACCCCCTTTCTTTCCATAGTAGTGCTCTAAAAGCAAACCCCACCCCCCTTCAAATCCAAGGTACTCCTCTCTCTCTCTCTCTCTCCTCTCTCTCTCTCTCTCTCTCCTGTGTTACGTATTTGATTTCAGTTTAATCTGCTTAATCAATCGTCAGTAGCTTGGGTAAATTCGATTTGGTTTATTAGTCAGGGTTTGCAATAGTAGCGATTAAATTGGTAGTAATTAGTCTCTTAAACCATTGTATTCTTCTTTATTTTATGATGATACTTCAATTTATTGATGACTTGATTCTGCTATTTGTCGCAGTAACCGAGTAAAGCTTTTGAGACATCGGAAATGTCGGGACGCGGAAAGGGAGGCAAGGGGCTGGGAAAGGGAGGCGCGAAACGGCACCGCAAGGTCCTCCGAGACAACATCCAGGGGATCACGAAGCTGGTCATCAGGAGGCTGGCTCGCAGGGGAGGAGTGAAGCGCATCAAGATCTTCTTGGAAAACGTGATCCGTGACACGTTGACATACACAGAGCACGCGAAAATCAGCAAGTTCTACTCCCCCTTTTCCCTCATCTTCCTCCTTTACATCATCACTTTTTATCGACGCAAAAATCGCTGCCCCGCTACAATCACACCAACTCAATTCCTCGATAAGAGAGGCATACTCGATATTCTCTGTTTTTATGGCATAAAATTCAAAAGAAAATGTTATACTCTGTTATCGTTTATGTGCTTTGTTTGTGTTTCATGTAAACAAGGTGACGGGTATTAACAACAAAGTACGCTATAGTCTATAGTTCAATCGGTCATCGGACACTGCATCTTAACAAGTGAGTTTTATTTTTCTAAGTCTTTTGATTAATTTTTGATTTACCAAAAAAAACCTGTTGATTGCTTCTTTTTATACAACTTTGATTGTTTAAACTTTTATTTATATTTTATAATCTATGTCAACTTATTCTCATCTCGATTAATTTTTAGGGATCAACCCCACCGTCCAATGTTTTGTAAGCCAATTAAAATTAAAGGAAGCCCGTATGTGTTATCTCGGACTTTGACCACCATACCAATCTCTTATGTCAAGAAATAAAGAGAAGCTATTAACAAAACGAAAAGGAACAAGGTATAAGATTAGTTTTTGTGTGAACTAAAAATTGGTAGTGGAAGACAAAGCCATGGCTGGACAAATAGAGATAAATGATGTCATACTTGATTGTCATGCATAAAACTAGAGTCGGGACACAAGCGATGTGTATGCAATATGTACAATAGCTTTCTGCTTATTGTTAATTTGTTTGATCCAATTTTGTCAAAACATGCAAAAACTGACTTGCACACGCATCGCGTGTGCCCCGGCCTCTATTAGAATAGACTAGAGGCCAGGGCACATGCGATGCGTGTGCAAGTTGGATTTTCACAACATTTGTGAAAATTTAATCAAACAATAAGTGAGAAGCATTTTTACAAAAATTTATGAAAATCTGACTTGCACACGCATCGCGTGTGCCCAGCCTCTAGTTGTTATAAAAAGACACATAAATACAATAACAGTATCTAATGATTTATAGATAACAAGTACATAAATTGACTTGAGAAATGAGAAATAAGAAACTTACAAACTATAGTTTGAGATACTCAAATGCACTCTTCGTAATGAAGGGCGAGAATTAAGCGTCCAAAACGCAATCTTCTTTTCAATTGTTGCTTGACGTTCTTATTCGATGTATTAAAAGAATTTGGACACAACGGTTATTTGTAACCTCCCTCGCGTGAAATGAATTTCATGTATGTATAGGACCACTCCAAGTGAGAAGAACATTACAAATAACCGTTAAATCTAAATTTCTCTTTTGTGGATTTTCGTATGGTTTTTGTAATTTAGGGAAGAGTTGTTAGCTCCTTGTTAAATGCTTGTTTGAGGTATAATGTGAAGCACTTTCGGCCTTGGCTTTGGGTATAAATTGGGCTTAATGAATATAGGAGCAAATCAACTGGGACTAACTCTATTATTCAAGACTCTTACATATCACTAAAAAGTCAAAAGTTTGAATTTCTCCATCTGCTTGTGGGTGTTCTCTTTGAGTAGTTTATCCTCTCTCTTTTTCTTTGTTTCTTCCTTAGGTTTTAATAATACTATCTGTTATCATTGTGGCAAAAAAAAAAAAAGTTGTTGGACATGGTTATTTTGTGGATTTTCACAATTGATGCAATGTTTCGGATTTATACTTCATACTTTATACATGATGTAAATAATCTCTTCTATTGACAAAAAAATAAAAATAGAATTTAGGTGCCGAAGGACAAAAACCCTTGGTACAAATTGGACTAGTGAATCTAGACTTTGAAGATCCCTACCTAGCCCAACACCAAATATTACAATTGAGGAGGGCCCTTTGGGAGGCTATTTTTAGGGCCCTAAGCAATGGCCCTTTGGGCCTTGCCCAAGGGCGGGGCCTGACACTAAAAATCAACGTAGCATAAGAGGTTCATTTTGCAATGGTGCATGCTTTACATGCAAATATATTTCTGCATGGAATTGTATTATTTTTTTCTTACAATAATAGGAGTATCATACTTGTCGAAAAGTTTGAGTTTCAAGAATTTGAAGGGCTGCTAGAGGAATTCAGTTCCAATTATCGATTTGCAGGGGAACTATGGTTTGCTTGAAGTTGTCTTTTCAAACCATACTGAATATGATCATGTGTAAATATAATATATATATACACACACACATTCAGACCGCAAGAAAGTAATTTCTTGTGAATTTCTTAGTCTCGGTGTGGATAGTCTACCTTTATCCGGACCAGAGAATTAATTGAGGTACGCGTAAGTTAATCCGAATACTCCTGACCATCGAACCAAAAAAAAAACTCTTGCTTTTGCATTAGATGAATCGATGACATATATGATATTGCTGTATAAATGGTAAGAAGGTTGTCAGCCGTAACCGATCAAAATTTAAAAAGGGTTTCAGGGATTATTACTTTTATCTCCCTTTCCGCGTAAAGTTTTTGATTTCTTTGAGAACTTCCTTATTGGAAAACTTCTTTTTCATCGCTAGATTAAATTTGTTAAAAAAAAAAAATTTCACTAGATTAAAAGAAACCCAACGGTTTCTGTTTTGGTTACGTTTCCGTTCCGGTTATGAATTCTAGGCTCCAATTTGTTTCAATGTAAAATATTTTTCTCAAAAACATGTTTACCTATTTTCTGGTGTTTGGTTGGACAAAAAACGATGAAAACATTTTCCGGTGTAAGAACATTTTCCTTCATTTGACGTAAAATAACTTACGTCGGAAATCACAGTAAGTCATTTCCCCAAAACCTTTGTCACGACCGGAAGTTTTGAAGTTCCCCCAATAGCTCACCAACAGGAGGAAACTCTCTCTCTCTCTCTCTCTCTCTCTCTCTCTCTCTAAATTCTATGTCTCGATCTCTCGTCTCTACAAATACACACTTCTATCTCTACACTTGTGATTAGTCAAAATAAAAAAAAAATGCACATTTTCAACTGCAACCAAACAGTGGAAAATACACATAAAAATAAACATTTTAGCAAAATTATTTTACGTGAAAAATATTTTCATTCAAAAATATTTTACATCGAAACAAGCGGAGTCCTAGTCCCAAACCGTTGTCAATTGTCATCCCTAAAAGGAAAAAAAATATGAAAAGAATAATGAAAACACTCAAAAAAAAAAAGTCAAAAGTAAGCCACAAAATATGGACAACAAATATGCTTTGTGTTTCTAAGCTACCTCTTGTATTGTACTAACTTGTAAGGTATGATAGATGGAAAGAATGTAGCAATTTTTAAAAGGTACACGATTGTCTTCTTTTTAAAATGCTAAGAGACAAATCTTCCTTATGATCAAATTTGTCATCAAATATGACAAATGTGGTCGCATCATGCAGTATCAATTGTGCACTCAACTGAACTTTTTGCAAGACCCATATGCTCGGGAAACTAAATAACAATCAGTATCGAAAAATCCAGTGCCTCCATGTCGAGGTTTAATAAGCTATGGAATTTAAAATATAAAAAAAAATATTCACACAATTCGACGATTAGAAAATACTTCGATACAAAGACACATAAATTTTCGAGACAAAAGAGATCGGACTCCGAGTGAACAGTCCAGTCGGATTTCCAAATTGACAACGATCCAAACCCATCTTGCATTTTTCGTCCTAGGATAATCGAATCAATCATGCCGGAGAATCTCAAATTGTAAAGGAGACACAAACGAAGAATTCCCTAAACCACTGTGCACAAAACCGTAGTTCCGAAGCACCTGATTATCCGCGAAATTCAACGCCCTCTCCATCCCGTTCCAGCAACTCTCGGGCCCGTAACTCGGGTCGTGGTGCCCGCTACACGGCTGACACCCCGTAAAATGCGTAATAAACGGCCGCCTCCACCCACCATTCCCGTCCCGAGTTCCCTTCAAATAAACCTCCCTCATCTCCCCATACCACCCGCTCACCGCCTCCCCCCGCCGCCTCAACCCACTCGCCGCCGCCTCCACCGCCCTATACCTCTCCTCAATTCTCTCAAACCCATCACTATTCCCACCCAGTACCAGAAAAACTGTACCCATTCTCTATATAAACCTTTTCACCCCATTTCTCCTTCTCTTTCAACATCAAGTAAACCAAAGCCGATTGCTCGTCACCGGGGAATTCTTTATCCGTCAGAGTACCCCTTATCATTTCCTTCAGTTCCTCGTGATTCGGATTCGCGGGGCCCAGCGACGCCCAAGTTTCGATGAAATCAATCGACCATTGACAGTTTCTGATCAAGAAGATTCCTGTGTTCAGACCCAACCAGCTTCTCTTCTCGTAAATCATGTCTTCCCATCCGTTGACGACGAAGTTGTGATTTCCGTACTTTTCAAAGGGTAACTTGAACTCCATGTCCGTCACGACGGCGTCGGAGTCGAGCCACAATACCCACTCGGCCTCCGGGTGGGCCACCATCGCCGCCTTCACCGGCGGCAGCTTCGCCCACACCGACTTCATCTCCCGGTGGAGGAAAGCGTTACTGTAGAAGATGTCGTGGCCCTGGATTCTGCAGTAGTCGACCTTGTTCTTGAATAGCCGCAGCAGGAGGAGGTCCCCGACCGGGTTCTCGCACGGCGGCGGCTGCGAGCCCGTCACGACGACGACGCGGTTCATGAGTACTCCTGTTGCAGCGGTGTCGAAGGAGGGGTGGTGATGGAGCCACTTTTGTCTCTTCTCGTCCCAGTTTTTTAACGGGGACCCAATGGAGTAGCTGAGTGAAGGGTCATCGTAGAATGTTGTATCCCGCGACTCGGTGGTGGTGGTGGTGGTGGTGGTAGCGCAACCGCTTGTGGCGGTGGGACTGGAGGGTGCTGGGTTAATGAAAGACCATAAGGCAGAAAGGATTAGAAGAGAAGCAACTGCGGCTGCAATGAAGGGAGACTTGTCTCTGAGAAATAGAAATGGTTTGGTGGGGATGGTGGTGGTTTTGGCCATGGGTGCCGATGGGGTAATGGGGAGAGTGAGACTGAGTGGGAGACCCGCCTGCTATTGGAGGAAATTCTACTTTTGAGTCTGTGATTACGGGGAACTTTTTTTCTCAAAAGAACACAAGACTGCAGCGTGAGAAATGACTTTGGCCTTGTTGCTTTGGTAATTTTTGGTATTGTAATTTTGACAGTAGATGAAGAGATAAATAGGATAATAATTAGAGAGAAGAATAATGAGGAGAGAGATAGAGATAAATGAAATTAATAATTTGAGAAATATGATAATAATTGGAGAAAGATATAAGATAATAATTAAAAAATAAAATTAAAACAAAATAAAGTATGAAAACGAATCAAGGCCTTTGGCACTGCAATTCTTTTTACTAGAATTCTTCTGCAAACACAATCACTTTTCTTTTTTTTATAACGTAGAGTGTTTTCGGACCAGTTTATGCGCATTATAGGATTAAATCTTTACGGCCCCTACCAGCCTGTGAGACATTCTTCCAGGAGACTATGGGGTGGCCCTTAGGACTCGAACCAGAGACTTGAAGGAACATACTCCTGACCTTAACCAATTGAGATGACCCCTCGATAGTCCATTAACACTTACACGAACATATCCGTGTTCACATGGGAACTCACACACCACACATTTAGAGGTGTTTTCATAATTAATCAGACTTGAAAGTTCAACTTCGTGTGTTTTTGTTTGTACCCAAATGTGGCACTAAATTATGGGCCGCCGTGTGTGGGTAATTTTTAGTCGAGACCCAAGGAGGTGCACGGAAATTCCTCCATTTGTTGGTCACTTTTAAGTATTTTTGATGTGCCACGAGGTTATTTATTTTTGAAAGAAAAAAGGAAACCCACTATTTTGGAAATGGGGCCAAAGGAAATTAAGTTGTTTTTTATCCTTGTTTCAAGGAAGAGATGAAATGGTCCTTACTCTATATTGGGATTAATGGTTGGTTACCCATTTTTTTGGTTATGGAAGAATTATCTAATGGCAAATGCTGCAAGGTGCTTCTGGGGCATAAGTTTGGAGCATAAGTTTAAGGTTCTTTAAATGCTTTAATTATATTTTTTTTATACTCATTCCAACATCTATTAATAACTACACTGAGAATATAAAGCACTCCATCAAAAAAGGTCAACAAAATTTTGAATGACAAAAATGACCATAACTCTTCCTATTCTTCAATCTTTAAGATGAGAAAACTTGGCGCCAGTTTTGGAGGGAAATCTAATTAGTTGACCAAATGACTCTTCATATGGAAACTTGTCGCCAGTTTCTTAGTTTCATTTCCATAAGAGAAACAAATGCCTTAATTGGTGGAGCATTGTTCCTCTGACCATCTGTTTCAAACGGGAAAAAAAACATACATATCCATATTGTTACAAATCAAGCTCGGTACATTCCTTTCTCGAAGGACATTACAAAAGTATAAATTTTTTCTTATGTTCATTTTCTTTTTCTTTTTCTTTTTTGAGTTATTTGGAAAGACTTGTAGATTGTGCAAGGGTATCGCAATTTTACTATGTGTCCGAGAAGGAAAACATTATTACTGGTTCACAAAAGAAGAAGAAAACCATTTCGAGCTACATAGGATTGAATCCTATATTTTGTGTGAAATATTAGAAATTGGAATTTTGGTCAATTTTTTTTTTTTTTTGTTATCTCATCCGAGTTTTGTATGGTTTTATACGACTGTAATTTTTATTTTTGTTGTATAGTTGAATCCCTCGGCATTTGCCGTCAAGCGTTGATCGGAAATTTGTTCCCTACGTACATTTGTCATTTTTAAAAGAAAATTAAATGAGGGTAATATTATTATCATTAAAAAATATATTACAAACATTTATGAGTAGTTTAGAAAATAGTGGTGATAAGTAATTCTTTGTGAATATCCATGAACACAACTCATGAATTTAGCTATATTTATTAGCTGAACCGTTATTTAATTAATGGCCCCATTATCCTATTTTCCCCATGGTTTAAGGCGGTAAACTCATGTGGCTTATTTTTTTTATTTTTATTCAAAAAAAATTGCATTCGTTAGTTTTTCGTCAATTTTTTAGGGATTATTGTTTCGTCATAACGAAAGGAATCTAAAAAGTAAAAAATTACGCTCCAAATTTAATTTTTTTAAATAAAGACAAAAATATGCCAATAACCGAACGGCCCGTAACTCCACGACTAGAAGTAACTGCCAAAAACCACCAACGGGAAAAGTGTACGTGGACATGGGACACATGGCAGCACCTTGGATGAGCATGAAGCACAATTCTGGGGTTTTATAAAAGAGAAAGAGAAAACATTCTTTTCGGAGGAGGGGGTTTTCGCCACGCCGTGGGCCTCTTTCGTGATTCTTTTTTGGGTAATTAGAACCGTTTATTATATAGGATTCGTAAAATAATGTATTCAAGCAAAAAATCAACTTGTCTGGACATCGATAAGTATGTCAAAAGTTGAGTTTAAGACGGAAGAATAGACGACCGTGAACAGTTTAACTTAGAAAACAGTCGACAGATTCATGCTATCCATATTTTCGTCTAAAACTCAACTTTTGACACACCTATCGATGTCCAAACGTGCTAATTTTTTGCGTTGATACATTATTTTGTGTGCCCTGCAAGATGCACGATTCGAATTACCCAAAAAACGTGCGGTGGGGGTCCACATTGAGGGCGGCAGAAAACCTCATTGTCCGCCGGCGCCGAACAGAATTCATTCTCAAAGAGAAAAGGAGAAGGCAAAACAGAGACAGACGCGGGGGGGGGGGGGGGGGGGGGGGGGGGGGTGTGTGTCCGAGAGAAAAGGAAGATTGTTTTTGGGGGGCAATCATTCTACCTTCATACCCACTTATACATCCATTTACACACCCATATTCACAATAAAGGTAGAATCCGCACACACTACACACCCAGTGTGTGTGGACCCCACCTCTATTGTGAGTGTATCTGTGTATATGGGTATATAAGTGTTTGTGGAGTTAGAATTTTTGTTTGTGTGTATACGGATATATAAGTGTTTGTGGAGTTAGAATTTTTGTTTGGGGGGGGGGGGTGTGAAATTGGAGAAAAGGAGGAGCACAATTATAGAGAGAGAAGTGAGCTAGGATTGTCAGATCCCCTTTGATAAGCTACGTAGATATTTAGAGGTCCCTTTAACTTGGCAACGGGACTTTTTGAGTTGGATTCAGAGGGAAGCTTCATTTGATGTTTCTGTTAGGCCATCCACAGTGGTATAATTAAAAGCTAATTATTTTTAAAGTTAAAAATATTAGTGCAAAAGATGGCTTATGATGGTATAATCAAACTTAGCAACATCCCCAGAAATAATCAAATTTTGGGTTTTGGATAACCAAAATTAGCAACATTTTTTAATAATCAAAATTTGTGGATTTCACACCACATAAGTTAACTAGTTCCAAAATTTGTATACACGCGTGTTTCAATTGATATTTTTTTCTTCTCTTCTTCGCCTACTCTATATCTTCTTTACTTTACCCACAAACTATTTCTCTTTTTTTCCCTCAAAAAGTCAAGCTCATATTTCTCGATCATCTATAATTCAACACATCATCGCCGGATTAAGGTATTTCACTATTTTTTTCCGTTTCTATTTTTTGTCCAAAAAAAATTCATAATAGAAGGAAAGAAAATCGCCGATTTTTCCCCAAAATTAAGAGAGGGAATCGATATATTTTTGCCAAAAAAAACGTAAATGGAGAGAAGTGAATGACAGGAAACAGAGGGGGAGAGAGAGAGAGAGAGTATGAAATTGTAATAGACCCTTATTTTGGTTATGCACTAGAAGTGATTATTGTAAAGCTCAATATTATTAAACTTAGCAACCTCTTAAGTGAATAATCAAAAGCTGATGCGTCAACTTTTGGTTATCCTTTTTTGATTATGGGGGGGAATATTGGAGAAAAGAATGAGCACAATTGTAGAGAGAAAAGTGAGCTAAGATTGTCAGATCTACTTTGATAAGCTATGTAGATCTTTAGAGCCCCTTTAACTTGGCAACGAGATTTTTCGAGTTGGGTTCAAAGGGAAGCTTCCTTTGATGTTTCTGTTAGGTCATCCACAGTATTATAATCAAAGGCCAATTATTTTTAAAGTTAACAATGTTAGTGCAAAAGATGACTCACAATAGTATAATCAAATTTAGTAACATCTTTAGAAATAATCAAATTTTGGGTTTAGGATAACCAAAATTAGCAACCTTTTTCAATAATTAAAATTTGTGGACTCCACACCACATAAGTTAATTAGTTCCAAAATTTGTATACACACGTATTTCAATTAATATTTTTTTTTACTCTTCTTCACCTACTCTATATCTTCTTTACTTCATTCACAAACTATTTCTCTTTCTTTCCCTCAAAATGTGAAGCTCATATATTTCGATCATCTATAATTCAATCTATCATCGCCGGATTAAGGTATTTCACTATTCTTTTTCATTTCTATTTTTTTTCCCCAAAAAAAATTCATAATAGGATGGAAGAGAGTCACCGATTTTCCTCCAAAATTAAGAGAGGGAATCGATATATTTTTGCCAAAAAAAACGTAAATGGAGAAAAGTGAATGACAGGAAACAGAGAGAGAGAGAGAGAGAGAGAGAGAGAGAGAGTGTGTGTGTGTGTGTGAAATTGTAGTGGACCCTTATTTTGGTTATGGACTAGAAGTGATCATTGTGAAGTTCAATATTGTTAAACTTAACAACCTCTTAAGTGAATAATCAAAAGGTGATACGTCAACTTTTGGTTATCCTTTTTTGATTATGGGGGGAAATATTGGAGAAAAGAATGAGCACAATTGTAGAGAGAAAAGTGAGCTAGGATTGTCAGATCTACTTTGATAAGCTATGTAGATCTTTAGATGCCCCTTTAACTTGGCAACGGGGCTTTTCGAGTTGGGTTTAGAGGGAAGCTTCATTTGATGTTTCTGTTAGGCCATTCACAATGGTATAATTAAAAGTCAATTATTTTTAAAGTTAACAATGTTAGTGTAAAAGATGACTCATAATGATATAATCAAATTTAGCAACATCTTTAGAAATAATCAAATTTTGGGTTTTAGATAACCAAAACTAGCAACCTTTTTCAACAATTAAAATTTGTGGACTCCACACCACATAAGTTAACTAGTTCCAAAATTTGTATACACGCGTGTTTCAATTGATATTTTTTTCTACTCTTCTTCACCTACTCTATATCTTCTTCACTTCACCCACAAACTATTTCTCTTTCTTTCCCTCAAAAAGTAAAGCTCATATTTCTCGATCATCTATAATTCAACCTATCATCGCCGGATTAAGGTATTTCACTATTCTTTTCATTTTCTATTTTTTTTCCCCCAAAAGAATTCATAATAGGAAGGAAGAAAGTCACCGATTTTTTTCCAAAATTAAGAGAGTGAATCGATATATTTTTGCCAAAAAAAAACGTAAATGAAGAGAAGTGAATATCAGGAAACAGAGGGAGAGAGAGAGAGAGAGAGAGAGAGTGAAATTATAGTGGACCCTTATTTTGGTTATGGACTAAAAGTGATCATTGTGAAGCTCAACATTATTGAGTTTTGCAACCTCTTAAATGAATAATCAAAAACTGATGTTTCAACTTTTGGTTATCTTTTTTTGATTATGAGGGGGAATATTAGAGAAAAGGAGGAGCACAATTTTAGGGAGAGAAGTGAGCTAGGATTGTCAGATCTACTTTGATAAGCTACGTAGATCTTTAGAGGCCCCTTTAATTTGGCAACGGGACTTTTCAAGTTGAGTTCAGAGGGAAGCTTCCTTTGATGTTTCTGTTATGCAGTAATTAATAATAGTGAGCTAGGATTCTCAAATCTACTTGGATAAGCTACGTATATTGAAGTATTTGTCTCGTGCCTACTATAATTAACGAAGGAGAGAATATTGACCAGTGTTGAATGGGGATAACAACTCCCTTCGCTTTCTTCCGTTAAAATAGGGCTCAATGAGGCAATCTAAAGTCATTCCAAGGACGAAAAAACATTATACTCTTTTTCCGTCGTCAAGATTTTTTTCACTGATTTTTTTTTTACAAGGTTTTTAATAAGGCATATTTTTAATATGTGATCATCTTAGGGGGGAGTGTTATGAATAACTTATGGGTAATCAAGTTGGAAGACTTTGAAGACAAGACGTGGTTGGCCAAGGGCGGATCGAGTAAGGGCACATAGGGTCACGTGCCCCCACCCCACCCCTTCTTTTTTTTTTAATTTATAGTTTATTTTTATGCAAAAATGAGTTTTTTTGGGAAAAAAATGAGTGGGAGAACAAGAAACCCACATAGAAAACTCGATGGGGAGAACTTGCTCGACGCTTGATTTACTTTGTCGTTGCCAGTCGCTCGTCTCAATGGTTGTTGCCCATCACCTCACCGTTTTTCTCACCAATAATCAATTAAATTTGGGACTACACGGCAAAAGTAACATTTTATTAAAAAGACTTTTAATTTGGGGATACATAATTTAGAACTTTTTATTCTACAAGGTTCGTAATATATGTCTTGATTGTTTAGAAAAATTAGGCCTTCATTTCTTTACTTTGTTTTTACCCAATGAATGAAATTTACAATTCAATTTTCCATAGTTTGTGCATTTGAGCTTAATTTCGATTTTTGCTTAAGATTATTAGTATAATGTGCCCCCACGTGAGGTAAATCTTAGGTCCGCCAATGTGGTTCGCATAGTGTTAGCATGGTGTTTATATTAAACACATTATTTTGTCTATATAAGAATCATTCGGATTGTAAGAAATTACGCAGGCAATTGAGTGCTCTTCCTTCCCTCCTCCCCCGGGCTGCCCTCTTCCTCCCTCACTTCCCTCTTCCCTCTCTACCTTTCCCTCGTCCCTCACATCGTTGTCCCATTGTCCCTTTGTTTTCTCTCTGCCTCGTTTCCTTCGCCCTCCCTAGTGTGGGAGGGTGTGGCGGTTCGTTCTGCCTCCAGTCGAAGGGTCCTTGGTCCCTCCGGGAGCCTAGCGGTGTTGGGTGGTTCGATGTGCTTTCGAAGGTGTAGAGGTGGCAGTGGCAGCAATCTAGTGGTGGTTGTGGTTTTGGTGGTGGGTGGTGGTGTGG